>CM073466.1:38312500-38407500 GCA_037074535.1 Gleditsia sinensis | reverse complement strand
CCTCTAGTTACTTTTCTCCTACTTATAACACATTTTCTCACAAATTTTATAGGACATTCTTCTCATTTAGGGTAGAAAAATGTTACAAATAAGCTTTACGGGCTCCCAACATGACCTGACCATGTTTCAAGACATGGCCATACTTGAAAAATATTTCAAACGTACTCAAAAATAGCCTTCAACATGGCCTACCCATGCTGAAGCAACCTAGAACACGGCCTGGCCATGTTCTGTGACGATTCCTTACTTATTCAAGCATATCTCCCTCATATAAACTCCAATTAAGGTGATTCCAAAGCCTATATAAATCTAAGAAACCTATCTACAACTTTCTTGTTTATCCTTTCTTCATATTACTTATGAATTATTTCCAGAAAATAGAAAAAAAAATGCTTATATTTACCACACTCGATACTAGACTAATTCAGACCTCTGCTCATTAATCAACCATATTTACCTAATATGGACCCCAAATTAACTTATTTTAGAGCCTATAGATCCGTGAGATATATATCTATATTTATTATGTTAGTAATTTCTTTTAATTCCCTACATATTTTACCTAAAAATTCAAAAACAGAAGCATACTTAACAGATTCTTTTCTGATTAACTATTTTCTGACCACTACTAAATAATCAGACCATATTTCTCACATCTAGACTCCAAATTAAGTGATTCAAGTGGCTAAATATCCATGAGATATATATCTACAATTTTCATGTTAACCATTTCTTTTGATTCCTAACTTATTCTTCTTAAAGTTTAAAAAATAAAAGTTTCCCTTGTTACTCTGAAATTTAGGTTTCTCAACCTAGCCTTTTCTAAAATTCTAGTTCATCGTTTTATTAAATCTACTTCCATTTTTCTTCCAAATTTTCACCTAACCATAGAATTACTCATCTCAACATTTAATTATATTGTTTACTTAATTTAACATATTCCATCATCCACTTCAAAAGAAAACTAGAATCAAATCATACATCACTAAGGTTGTTTCTCAACAGAAATTTCTCATAGTCTTCTAGGTGTTTAAGGCCATATTCATTTTATCAATCTAACCATATCTCATCAATTTTTCACCACATTTAAATAAACATAATAGCAGCTCAAAACCCTAAAATTTTTCCACCCATAGCCATACCAATGCAGAACTTTCCACACCAACCTAAGTATTCAAACATACATCACATGCATGATCAACATGTAACATGATATAGCAACATTTATAGCCAATCATTAAATATTTTAAATTTCATCAAAGTTCTAGGATCAAAATCTCATATAAATGTTATAAATTTTAAACCTTTTCTTCTAAAAGAAATATTATTAAACCTACCTGAAGGAAGTGGCAAGATTCCTCCCTCCCCTTAGCTTTTCTAGCAACTTAAATAAGAGAAGGAGGGTGAGTTTTGAATCCCAAGGATGAAGAGAAAAGATGGATTCAATTGGAGATTAAGCTAAATTACCTTGAGTACTTAGTCCTCTAGACTTCTCTTTCTTTTTCCTTCCTCTCTTCTCCTCTCTTTCTCTCCTTTCCTCACTCTACCTTGCTTCTGTCTTTCCTCTCCCTCACTTGGACAAAATTATAATGTTATAAGAGTGGTTTTTACTTAAATAAACTATCAAGTCGTTCACCTCTTATAATCATGAGTCTACCTTATCACAATTAGGATGCACTTGGTTATTTTTCGGGGGAAGACAACTCATGTCCTTGTCTTCTTCTCCCTTAGTCAATATATGCATAGCAAAAGGATATTTGTATTTGAAAATCATGATAAAATGTTCTTAAGACAAGGGACAAGGTCCTTTCATTTAGGGATTAATTTCCTTTTTCTTTTGTCTCACTTAAGTATGATAGGTTTGCCTTTCTAGGTGGCAAATTTCCAGCCTTTGAGTCTCCCTTGGTTGGATGAAATTATCTGTGTAGGATAACGATGTTTTGTCCTAATGTCATGTATTTTTACCTTAATGAAAAAAATAGGAGTTATATTTAACTATATAAATTACAGAAAATATTAAGATTTGGATATAAAATCATACTTCAGTTGATGCATAATTAACATACTATATATGCACTAAAAATCCACTCTTTTTTTCAAAATGCTCAGACATATCACAGCTGTCAATATACTCAATTCACTCATTTGCTATATGCATAGTGACCGATCAACTACAGTCACAATAAGTGATCAGGGAATGTGAGTTCATCGCCCATCTTCCTCCTCACTTTACCTCTGTCACCCAATTGGAGTTGCCTTCTCTTGGCTCACTCAGGGTAATAGGGTGTCCCCTACTCGGTACCGTCTTAAGCCATACAACCCGTCAATATTCATCCATACATATAAATGTATATTCATCAAATGCAATGTATAATTATCAAGTAACTCGCCATGAGCTTTACGCTTGCCATTCATTCACATTCATAATAGGCAATGCATCATTTTCATACCCAATAATTAATAATCATTCATCACATACCAATATCCAATATGATTCATTTTGAATCAAATAAAGAAAAGAGTAATTTGTGATACTAAAATCATCATTATAAAAGTATTTTTCTTGGATATATGTTTCCTAAAACTTTTTCAACAAACAAAATTATTTTTAGGTAGAAAACAGTGAAAAATATGATAATCTAACACCCAACATGGCCTGACCATGTTCCAAAATACAGCCATGCTTGAAAAATACTTCAAACATGTTCAAAAATAGC
Organism: Gleditsia sinensis; assembly: GCA_037074535.1. Classification (NCBI taxonomy): domain Eukaryota; kingdom Viridiplantae; phylum Streptophyta; class Magnoliopsida; order Fabales; family Fabaceae; genus Gleditsia; species Gleditsia sinensis. The sequence continues at coordinate 38,404,783 of CM073466.1, read as the reverse complement.
CCCGAACACGACCTACCTATGCTGAAGCAACCCAAAACAAGGCCTGGCCGTGTTCTGTGACCTTTCTTCAATTATTCAACCATATCTCTCTTAAACAAACTCCAATTAAGGTGATTTCAAAGCCTATAAAAATCTAAGACAATTATCTACAACTTTTTTGTTTATAATTTCTTCAAATTCCTTACGAATTATTCCTAGAAAATTAAAACAAAAAAACTTCTTTTTACTATCCTGGATTCTAAACTTTGCTTAATTAATCAACCATATCTCCCTCATATGGACTTCAAATTAAGTGATTTCAGAGCCTATAGATCCGTGAGACATATATCTAAAATTCATATGATCACCATTTCTTTAAAATCCTTGCCAAATTTTTCCAGAATTCCAAAAACAGAGGCTTCCCAAATTACTCCGAAATTCAGCTTAGTCTAACTTCTCCTTTGTTTTTCTTTTATGTAATCACATGCACCCATATGCATGTCCAAACAACCAAAACAGAATTTCATATAAATATCTAGACCACATGTTATCCAAAATCACATTTAAATAAATCTAAAAGTGTATATATATATATATATATATATATATATATATATATAATTTTGTACAAAATTCATGAGTAGATGTTAAGCTTACCTCAAAAAAATCCTTAAACTTACGTGCTTAATTTCTACCACAAAAAAATCCTACATTCATACCGTGAATTAAGATATTCCTTAATAAAATATAATAAAATGAGATAGATGACCAAAAAACTTACCTTGATTCCCCTTTCCTCTTCCTTCTCCTTCTTCTTCCTCATTCTCTTCTTCTTCTTCCTCTTTCTTTTCCTCCTCTTTCTTTTCTTTCTTTTTTCTTTTCTTTCTCTTTCTTACTGACACTCCCCCTCCCTCATAATTATTAAAAAATTTCCTTACCTACCACCCCATATTTACAACTTTGTCATCTTTCATTATTTACAAAAATGTCATCCTAAAGTATTTACAAAATTGTCATCTCAAAGAATTTAGAGAAATATCATCTTAACAAATTTACATAAATGCCATCTCAATTAAATTACATAAATTTCATTTTAACCATCCTAAGATCTTGTTTTACTTGAGTAAAATTGTAAAATAATTTAATATTCCCTTTAGATCCAAAATTCTTTCTCCTCTCTGAAAAAAACATTCCAATTAGTAACATAAAGAAAAATTGGGGATGTTACAATTCTCCCTCCTAAAAAGAATTTTGTCCTCAAAATTTAAGTTATACCTTGTCTTCAAACAATTGTGGATATTTCTGTCTCATGTCATCTTCCCTTTCCCATGTAGCTTCTTCCATTGTTAAACTCTCACAACCTACCTTCACCAATAGAAAGGTTTTACTTCTCAATTGTTTCACATCTTTATCTAGAATTACTATCGGCCTCGGTTGGTAGGTTATATTCTCATCTACAGCTATTATTTCTTCTTGAATTATGTACAACTAATCTGGTAGATACTTTCAAAGTTGAGAAACATGGAACACATCATGCAAATTCGACAAATGCGGAGGAAGTGCAATATGATACGCCGATGACCCTATCCTTTTTAAAATTTGATAAGGTCCTAAACATCTAGTGTTCAATTTCTTAATTTTCATTGCTCAGCCAATTCCGGTAGTAAGAGAAATTTTTAAGAATACATGCTTCCCTTCTTAGAATTGTATAAGTCTCCTTCTCCTATCGAAATAGCTCTTTTATCGACTCTGAGTTGTTCGTATTTTATCCTGAATTATCTATATTTGTTCAGAAGTATGTTGCACTAACTTTGGCCCCAATAACCTTTTTTCCCCCACTTTATTCCAACATAAAGGCGATTTACATCTCCTACCATACAAAGTTTCATATGGTACCATTACAATACTGGAATGATAACTGTTATTATACACAAACTCAGGCAGTGACAGATATCCATCCCATCCTTTTCCTTGCTCCAGTACGCACACTCTTAGTATATCCTCTAGAGTCTATATAGTTCTCTCCGTTTGACCGTCTTTTTAAGGATGATATGCAGTACTAAAACACAAACGAGTGTCAAAAGCTTCTTGTAGCGCTCTCCAAAATCTGGAAGTAAATCGGGGATCTCAATCCGAAATGATATTATTAGGAATTCCATGTAACCATACAATTTTCTTCATATATAACTGGGTCAACTTATTCAACGAGTAGTTTTTCTTAATAGGTAGAAAGTGCATATATTTTTTCAGTCTATCTACTATTACCCAATCGCATCGTGGCCTGTTTGAGTCTTAGGTAGTCTGAAAATAAAATCCATAGATATACTATCCCACTTCCACTCAGGTAATTCCAAAATTTGTAACATCCCAGAAGGTTTTTGATGTTCTATCTTCACCTTTTGACAAACCAAACACTTAGACACGTATTCAGTAATGTCTCTTTTCATTTCTGGCCACCAGTATAATATTTTTAAATCTTGATACATTTTTGTAGATCATGGATGGATTGTATACTTACTTTGATGAGCTTCTTCCAGAATCTTAGCCTTCAAATTCTCTCCTTAGGGTATACATGTTCTGCCCTGGTACATAATAATTCTATCCTCTGACATTGCAAAGTTAGGCTGATCTCTTCGATCTTGTAAAAATTGATCATGTGTCTGTGTTTCCTTAATCTGAGTCTTCAAGTCACTTTCAATTTTTAATTCACTAACAATCAGACTTCCAGGGATAGTCATAACTAATAATTTCAAATTTCTAAATTCCTCAATTACCTCCATTTCTTTTATCAGTATTTGACTTACATGCAATGGCTTCCGGCTCAACATATTAGCTACTACATTTGCCTTCCCTGAGTGATACTTTAATTCAAATTTGTAATCATTAATGAATTTCATCCTTTTTTTTGCCTTATATTCAATTCTTTTTTGTCAAAGAGATACTTTAAACTCTTGTGGTCACTATATATTTTAAATACAGCTCCATATAAGTAATGTCTCCACATCTTCAGGGCAAAAACTATCATAGCTAGCTCTAAATCATGAGTAGGATAGTTCTCCTCATGCGGTCTCAATTTTCAAGACGCAGAAGCAACTACTCTACTTTCTTGCATCAAAAGACAACATAAACCTTTCTTGGAAGCATCCATATAGACTATAAAGCATCCATAAGGATTAGGAACAACTAGAACAGATAGAGAATTCAATTTGAATTTAAGCTCTTGAAAACCATTCTCGCATTCTTCAGTCCAATTAAAGGGACTTCCTTTTCTGGTCAATCGAGTCAAAGGCAAAGCTATTTGAAAAAATCCCTGTATAAACCTTCTATAATATCCTGCTAAACCCAAGAAACTTCTAATTTCAGTCATAATTTTCAACCTCTCCCATTTCAGCACTGCTTCGGTTTTACTGGGATCCACCGACACACCATCTTTAGAAATTATGTGACCCAAGAACTTCACCTCTTCCAGCCAAAATTCACATTTTTTCAACTTAGCAAAAAGTTTCTTTTCCTTCAAGACCTAAAGTACTCATCAGAGATGCTGGTTGTATTCTTTCTCACTCTTAAAGTAGATTAAAATATCATCTATGAACACTACTACGAATTGATCCAAGTAGGGTCTAAAAATACAATTCATATAGTCCATAAAGACTGCAGGTGCATTCATGACCCCAAAAGACTTGACTAAAAATTCGTAATGTCCATACCGAGTTCTGAAAGCTGTTTTCGGAATATCTTCTTCTTTAACTCTGATCTAATGATATCCTGACCTCAAGTCTATCTTAGAGAAAATAATAACTCCATTTAATTGATCTAATAGATCATTTATTCTGGGCAACGGATATTTATTCTTAATGGTTTCCTTATTCAATTGCCTGTAATCAATACATAATCCCAAACTGCCATCTTTCTTCTTTACAAACAATACAAGCGCTCCCCAACGCGATACGCTAGGTCTAATAAAGTTCTTTTCTAACAACTCTTCGATCTACTTCTTAAGCTCATGCAGTTCCACAGGAGACATTCTATAAGGAGTGATAGAAATAGGCCTCACCTCTGGTGCTAGATTGATGAAAAAATCCACTTTTCTCTTAGGTGGAGGTTCAAAAATCGCAGAGGGAAAAACCTCTAGAAGTTCACGGACTATTGAAATCTCAAGCAGTTCCCGTTTCATACTTAGGTTGATAGTATACAGGAAAACACATCTCAGATTTGCATCCCTTATCTCCTTATAGAGTCGGTGAACACTAATAATGCTATGCTTTTAGTCTTTTGGTGGGTCCAAGAAAAACTCAAAAGTCTTATTACAATAATTCAGTAGGACTTAGTTCTGACTTAACCAATACATACCCAAGATGACATCTATACCGTCCAGAGGTAGACAGATCATATCCACTACAAAGGATCTGTCATTCAATGCAATGGGACAATTCAAACACACTGAGGAGGTAATTATTTTTCCTCCTGTAGGTGTCACCACCGCTAACTCGTATGGTAACTCTGCAATAGAGTGTTGTAACTTCCCCATACATTCTATTGCTATGAAAGAATGGCTCATACTAGAATCAAACAATACAATTAGAGGTAGATTGTTGATACAGCATGTACCTTGCATCAAATTAGGAGCTATCTTTACTTCAGCACCGCTCAAAGTGAAAACTCTTCTTGTCGTTTTGTTGATTTCGTGCAGTACCTTTCTCATTTTCCAATGGACAATGTCGTGCCACGTGCCCCTTCTGTCCACATCGAAAGTAAGTAACTGGGCCAAAATAACATGGTTTATCCCCATGGAATTTCCCACATTTTCCACACTAACTCGTTGCTAGCTTTTTCAAAAAAGGTTTGGGTTCCACAATTGTTGGTTGTTTACCTCTCATGATATTCTTCCCTCTAGTATTTCTATCCATAATTGGGAACTCTCTCTTCCGCTTTCATTGAGTCTGCCTCTCCCTTTCATGCTCTATTGCTTTTAGACTTGTCTCTAGCATCCAACATTTATTTACCAACGAGGCATATTCCCAAATCTCTAATGCCACCATAGAATTCCTAAGGTCTGGGTTCAGTCCTGATTCAAACTTCACTACCTTTCATTCTTCATCCGGATTATTCTTCAGAGTACTTAAGAACTTAGACAATTCTTCAAACTTGGTAATATAATGCTCAATAGTCCCATTTCCTTGTCTAAGCTGAAGAAACTCAATCTCTTTCTCAGCTCTCACATTGCTGGGAAAATATTTTTTCAAAAAAGTCTCTTAGAATAATTTCCATGTAATTTTCCTGTCTTGATGTACTAGTAACTCTCTGACTCCTCTTCACCAGTATTCAGCTTCTTCCTTCAGCATATATGTCCCAAAATTGACCTTCTGCTCATCAGAACAATTTAGAACTCTAAAAATCTTCTCGAATGCCATCAGCCATGTCTCAACAACTATAGGGTTATATGCACCCACAAAAAACAGAGGCCGCGTTCCCATAAATTTAGACCATCCATTACCATTTCCATTTATGTTTCCATTGTGGTTTCCTTCATTTTTCCTAGCCCCGTCATTATTATTAATATTCTGAAGGTGCTGTAGAATCTGATTCATAGCAGTGACTTGAGCTTGAATAGCTGCGGCTATGTTATTTAAGGTAGCATGTGCGCTGCCTGGCAGATTCCTTCTTGGTAGTGTCATAACTCATTGTATTAGTAAAGTAAAATATTATTCACTATTGAGGTTATCAAACTCAACAACAGTTCAAAATTTTATAGTAGTTATCACACTACACAAGACTACAGATAGGAAATACTAGTACTTTTCTATTGAATTTATCCGCTACCTTACACAACGTTTTCACATAATTATTTTAGACTCCTCTAAGTCAATCTAGGTGACCACCCACCCCATAGTCGCCTAAGATCGACCTGCTCTGATATTAACTTTGTAACGTCTGTTTTTTATTATTATTATTATTATAGTAACTTTAAAAGATCTGATTTACTTTTATTTTTATTTATTTATTTTTTCCACATTACGCATGTTAAATACGCTATATATATAAACACAATATATATGTATATAAATATTACAAATCTTACACATGTAATAATTATACAATACAACATTTTAGTATATAAATAAGAGTCTCTATACAGCACTTCACTCTTAAAACACAAAGGGTGAGGAGGTGGTGCTGACATCAAGATCTTCATCGGTAACGCCATTCCCTGTTGCATCTCATTGCTTTTTATCTGAACATAACACCACAATAATAGTGAGAACAAATCTTAGTAGACTTAATATAAATAAAATATAATGAAAAAAATAGGAGTTATATTCAGCTGTATAAGCTACAGAAAATATTAAGATTTGGAGATAAAATCATCACTTTAGTTGATGCATAATTAATATACTATATACGCACTGAAAATACACTCTTTTTTTCAAAATGCTCAGACATATCACAACTGTCAATATACTCAATTCACTCATTTGTTATATGCATAGTAACCGATCAACTACAGTCACAATAAGTGATCAGAGAATATGAGTTCATAACATATCTGCCTCCTCACATTACCTCTGTCACTCAGTTGGAGTGGCACTCTCTTAGCTCACTCAAGCTAATAGGGCACTCCCTACTCAATACCGTCTCAAGCTATACAACTCGTCGATATTCATCCATACATATAAATGTATATATATAAATGCATATTCATCAAATACAATGTATAATTATCAAGCAACTTGCCATAAACTTTACGCTTACCATTCATTCACATTCATAATATGCAATGCATCATTTTCATACCCAATAATTAATAATCATTCATCACATACCAATATCCAATATGATTCATTTTGAATCAAATAAAGAAAAGGGTAATTTGTGATACTAAAATCATCATTATAAAAGTATTTTTCTTATATATATATGTTTCCTAAAAGTCTTTCAACAAATAAAACTATTTTTAGGTAGAAAATAGTGAAAAAGATGATAATCCAGCACCCAAAACGGCTTGGCCATGTTTCAAAACACGGCTATGCTTGAAAAATACTTCAAACATGCTCAAAAACAGCCTCAAACATGGCCTACCCATGTTGAAGCAACCCAAAATATGACTTGGCCGTATTCTGTAACCTTTCTTCACTTATTCAACCATATCTACGTCATGAACTCCAATTAAGGTGATTTCAAAGCCTATAAAAATTTAAGACAATTATCTACAACTTTTATGTTTATCATTTCTTCAAATTCCTTACGAATTATTCCCAAAAAATTAAAAATTAAAACACTTATTTTTACTATCCTGGATTCTAACCTCTACTCAATTAATCAATCATATCTCCTTCATATGGACTCCACATTAAGTGATTTTAGAGCCTATAGATCCGTGAGACATATATCTATAATTCATATGTTGACTATTTCTTTAAAATACTTGCCGAATTTTCCCATAATTTCAAAAATAAAAGCTTCTCAAATTACTCCAAAATTCATCTTAGTCTAACTTCTCCTTTGTTTTTCTTTTATGTAATCACATGCACCCATATGCATATCCAAACAACCCAAATAAAATTCTATATAAATATCCAAAATACATGTTATCCAAAATCACATCTAAACAAATCTAAAAGTATATATATATAATTTTGTACAAAATTCATGAGTAGATGATAAGCCTACCTCAAACAAATCCTTAAATTTGTGTGATTGATTCCTACCACACAAAAATCCTACATCCATATTGTAAATTAGGATATTCCTTAAGAAAAGATGATGAAATGAGAGAGATGACCAAGAAACTTACCTTGATTCCCCTTTTCTCTTCCTTCTCCTTCTTCCTCTTTCTTTTCTTCTTCTTCCTCTTTCTTTTCCTCCTCTTTCTTTTCTTCTTTTTTTCTTTTCTTTCACTTTCTTACCGACACTCCCCCTCCCTCATAATTATTAAAAAAAATTCTTACCTACCACCACATATTTACAACTTTGCCATCTTCCATTATTTACAAAAATGACATCCTAAAGTATTTACAAAACCGCCATCCTAGAGTATATATAAAATTGTCATCTCAAAAAATTTACATAAATATCATCTTAAGGAATTTACATAAATGTCATCTCAATTAAATTACATAAATGTCATTTTAACCATCCTAAAATCTTGTTTAACTTGAGTAAAATTGTAAAATAATTTAATCCTCCCTTGAGATCTAAAATATTTTTTTCTCTTTGAAACAAAAATTTCAATTAGTAACATATAGAAAAATCGCAGATGTTACAGGTGTTGGATCATAAAGCCTAAGATAAAGGTCGAGTTATAACGCCTACTCGTGGTTCTCCCGTTCCTTTGCTTCTAGGACTTTGCTATTGAGGCAAACTTGTTATGATTTAGTGAGCTTTCATTGATTTTGATACTATTTATCACTAGCAACACTAAGTTTATTAGTATAAACTATTCATCTCCTATAATTTTTTTCCTGTGTTGGTTGATAGTTATTGTATTAGGTTTAATAAGAAGAGATACTTTTCTGTAGATTCTCGAATGATTAGCTGGGAAAGTTAAGCTTTCCTCATATTATTGTATTAGGTTTCAAGTTCTTGATGGATCACTTGGGATGTTATTTTCACTTCTTGTTGCTACTTTATTTAGATAATTTACTTTTTCTTTAAAAAGCCTTTGGTTTTGGTCAATGTCTTCCCCCATAAAATTTAAGTGCTTGAATAAAATGGTGATCCTTACAATAGTTATTTTCTCTTATTTAAACATGCCTTTGGCTGTCATGTTTCTATTCCTATATATCTCAAATTTGGCTTTTAAATAAATTGCATTGGCCTTCTTATAAGTATAATTTACTATTTACCAATCAAGTTGGTAGAAATTGTTGATTGTGTGATATCCCATTTTCATGGTATAACTCATATTGCTTAATAAATTGTGCTTATAGGTGTCTTAATGTGCTCTTGACAAGTCCTAATGGTAGTTGTTACACGCTTGCAGGTGAAAGGTTTGTTCATATTCACCTCTGCTCTCTCTTTCTTCTTGCTTTCTCCTTCCCCCTTTTCCACATTTTTTGATATGCACTAATTGACACAAATTGATATCTATTTAATTTCTGAGGAAAAAATTACATTTCTCCTGGTTTGAATTTGGAATTTCGTTATTTAAAAATTACTAATTAGTACAAAGTTTATTACCTTTTTACTAAAGCTTCTCTAAAATAACAACATTTCAACTTTGTAAGTATATAAAGTTGGAGGGGAGAGATTCATGAATTTGGAATCTAGTTTGGACTTCTATGTTAAGAATCACATATTCTTTTTACTATGTGTTTTCCACTGCTTGTTTTTTATATATAATGTTTTTCACTTATAATCTAGTGTTCCATTATTTCCTGTTAATTTAAATGAAGTTGTAAAGGATAAATGAATCCTCTCTCTATTTGTTTCCTTCTTGTCTGACTCACCAGGCAAGTCTTATGGGAAATTTTATTTTACTGCGTACTCATAGAAAAGAGTAACAAAAAATTCATTCTTCATATTGTGATAGAGAATACAAGTAGGGGACAGCGATTGGCCTAAGTTGCGTTTGTTTGTGCAGTTAGAACTGGAACTAATCTATGTATCTAATTAATTTTGCACCTTACATAATATCAAACTCTTAGACCTATATGGGCTTTCTTAACATCCGAATTAATAACTTCACAACATAATATTAAGAATTATTAATAAGGTGCCTAAGGAGGGAAATAAAAGGGAGGAAGGGATCAAACAAGAACTAAGAGATAATATGGAAGGATGGAAGGAAGATATAAAAAGAAATGACTAAAACTTAGGATTAGAGGTAAGGGAAAAGTGTGAAAACTCTTGTAACATAAAGTTGGAATTTTAAGGTTAATTATAGTTAAAATCTCCGCAGAAAACCTAAGTTGATCTAATTAAGTAAAAATCAATGTAAGTTAGGTAAGAAATAAAAAAAAAATGAATAAATTAGGGAGAATGGAGGTTGTATTTGAAGTATAAGAAAGAATAAATCGTATTGAATGAAATCTTAAAATATATTGTAATAAAATAATTATATTAAAATTTACATAAATTAGAACTAAAAGAGAAGGGTTAAGTAACATAAGGGAAGTTAAAAATAGTAATAGAGAAAGACTTAATTTCATTAAAAATAATGTTAAGTAATCAAGATGGAAAAAAAGATGATAAAGTTTAAAATTTGGGGAATAAAACTAATTAAAATTAATTAACTATAAAAGTGAAATTTCTAAGAATGTTTGGCCGCCATTCCAAAGCAAGAATTTTTCTCTATTCAATGCACCTAATATGTGTAATTGTCATGAATAATGTGTGCTCTAATGCCCTCTTCTTTATACTAATATTTGTGCTAGATACAAGCAAGAGATGATGAAAGTGGATACATTGTTATGAAATGTGTTATGACTAAGCAAAATAATATTTTTATACGGCTATTTATGTGATAAAGGAAATGAAAAATATATGATAAAAAGAGCAGTGGTCACATGACTTCTGTGTTGGTATTAGATAAGAGATGCTCTTTTCATAAATATAAAGAAAAAACATAATATGAGAATTAGCCATACTTGAACAGAGTTAGGTTCATTTAAGGGTGAACAACGAGGGGGAGGGAATGCTCACACTAACCTAGCAACAATAGAATGTGAGTAGCAGGGTGGGGAACATGGCTCACATTACTCTATGATAGAGACATAATAGAGAAGAGTGAACATCCACCATAAATAGAATTATCTGCTTAAGGATGTTTATTGCACATGCATTATGCTTGCCCTTACTTTTCTACGATACATACATTAGTTATGCATTCTACTTCATGACTATATATTTACATTTTATAGTATATACAGTTGGACATAACGTGTTATGCTTATGAATATTGTGTGAGATTATCGTTGAATAGTTCTCATTATTATTTCATGTTATGTTCATATCAAAACAAGTAAGATGTCTTTCATTTTCCTATCGTTGATACTAAAGGTGTAGTAGGTAGAGCTTCCATATTTAGAGCACATCCCTATTATCACACACATATTCATAGTGAACCTACTAAAGGTGTCTGCACATATGCCACCTCCTCCACCCTTTGATCTAGAGGAGCAACATGCTGAGGATTAGATACTTATGTAGTGCTATATAATGATACTAATGTAGTAATTGACTGTCTAGCTTTTTGAGCAATAATCATGTACCCTCCTGTTTTTTTTACTATAGGTAATATCGATGATAACCTTGTAGAACAGGAAACTCTTATGGTACATAATAATATAATATTAATGGAAATCTTGTATCTTTTGAGTAAATGTAATCTAAAGAAAAGTAATAACCCCAAGAGAGGTGAATCACTTAAGAATATACACACACACACACACACACACACACACACACACACAGAATATGAAGAAGAAACCCATAGTTAAAGCATATAATGACTTAGGGGTATTCTAGTAATTTTTCTTGATGCTACAATGGTGAGCATTTTGGCCTTCTGGATTCACATGTTTTGCCTCGAGCATTGCAACATGAGGATACTAGCACCGTGACGATAACGCTTCTGAAGTCTTATAACAATAACTCAACATCTTGGTGCTGCAGTGATAATGCTTTTGAATTCTAATCCTGAGCTTCAGGGAAACTAGCACTACAACGGTGAAGGCGTGGCACTGCATCGATGGCCTTTTGGTATGGATTTTGTGTTGAAACATCCAAAAAGTATCAAAGTAAACCATAACTTCTATGCAGCCTTCGTATAGCGTATAACTTATATTTAATCATTGTAAAAACCTTAATCACACTCTTAAGCCATAAATTTTCTTAACAAAACTAACATTTAAAATAAATCACAAAAAAATGTATCTAGGCACGTGTTAAGACAAAATATATTCATTTAAGGTAAAAAAAAAAATCATATGTGCATATTAGAACCAATTAAAATTGTTAAGAAAAAAAAACATAATTACTCAAAGCAAAGAATAACTTTTTAAATAAAAAAACAGTTGTTTATAACAAAACACAACCATTTTAAATTGACCGTTATTACATATATCATGCACATGGATTCTAGTTTCAAATAAATTCTACACTACTTGTTAAGCATGGTTCTTGTTTCTCAATAAATTAGAAAGAGGTTACTTTTTACGAATTTATAGCATAGGAGACCTTGGTCAATTTTAATATAATGTTAAGTTGTAGATCATTACAATCTTTGGTTACTGTTTCATAAAGCATTAAAATTCTACACTTAATTTACTTAAAAGAAGGCATTTTAAGGCCTTAAATTTGTGACTTGTAGTGTTTTTTTTTTGGGTTTGCTACATGTCATGTGCTTTGTTTTATTTGGGCTAAAAAGCATTATACGTTTAACGTGCAGTTTTAGGTCGAGTGTTTGGGTTATTTAAATTTCACATGAAAGTCTTAAGTGAACATATGTCCCTGCATATCATTGACTCATTTTCTTTTGCATGCCATGAGTGCAGTCTTAGGTCTATTAGGATTAAATTACGAAACATTTTTTAGGCTAATTCAAGCAATTTAATACATGTTTTTCACATTGACCCACTTTAATTTGATCATACATTCACTTAGGCCAAGATGGGCTTTATTTTTTTATACAAGTCTTGAGCATTGAATCTATGTTGACTTTATCTCTTTTGGCATTTATGTAATTGTATCAACTTTGGAAGCTGACAATGGAAATTCGAGCAAGAAATTGAGAGCTCTTGGACCATGGATAGAGAAGAAAGTATAATAACCTTAAATTTAAAATAAATTTTAAATTAAAGAAGATTTTAAATAAAAAGGAAGATTTTGATAATTGAGATAAAAAAACGTTAAAAATATGTTTATTTATTATATGGATTAAAGAATTATAAAAAGAAATATGAGAATTAACGTTTCGATGTTAAAATACAATTTTTTAAAAGTTTCGAGGTCAAAATATAAATAATAAAAATTTGCAAAAATCTCCCTCTAAAATTAAATTTTTGCAAAAAGGTCTTCCGAAATATTTTAATCGCCTCAGCCACTCAAAGAAGGAGAAAATCTGGATTTCCTCTCTCTCTCATCAGAATTTTCTCTCTCAAAACCCTAAAACTTCTCTTTAAGATTCTACCGCTTCTGAACTTTGAATTTTGACACTACCACCACTAATGGATTTAAGACGAAGAGTTCTACAAATCCATCCAATTGGTTTCTAAAAAATTGGTTAGAAATTAGCCGAAAAATAGAAGGAAAAATTGCCTAAAAAAGTAATTTTTGAAACTCCTATCTGTGATTCTCAAACGCAAAAATTAACATAGTAGATCGATTCAAAAGATGCCGAAACTTTAAGATATCAAATTTCAGGACCATCCTCTCTTGCACGCACCCCCACGTGTCACTTCTCCCTCAGCGAGTGAAGCCCACGCACAACCTCCCAAGTAGCAAGTTTAGCGCGTGACAGCCAACTCTTGTTACGTTGACTTGCTTGACCAAGTTTCCAGAGGTCAAATTTTGTAAATTCAGAGTCATTTTCAAAGTTTTTGGACTTTCCGAATTCAATTTTAGGGTCTATTTTGCCAAAATTGAATCAGAAACGTGAATTTTGGAGTTGTCCAATTTAGTATCCTAACTTTGTGAATAGATGATTCTTTCTATAACTTATCATATACTCTTTTTGATCTTTAAACATGTATTTGATTATATTTATGAGATATTTACACTTTTATATGTTTTTGAAATACATTAAAATTATCTGAATTTCTTACAATTTGGAATATAGTTTAAGAAGAGTATAGTTTCGAGAAATAAATTTCTGAACTCATGGTATATCTGATTTCACATGTAGTTTTCAATAAATAATAAAGTGAATATTTATGCACGTGGCATTAATTTATAAGATTATATGATTGCCTCGGAAAAAGGCTTATATATGTGATAAACCCTAAATAGATAATTTATGACAGATGATCTGTATTAAGGCTAAAATTCTATCTGAAAGCTCTATTTTGAATGATACAGAATATGTGCATATGATAATTTTTGTGTAGAAATCTTATTAGAAACATTGTTTGCTAACAACAGGTGATGTTATTTTTTGTGCACCTTGATACTAGGGGTGAGCATAACCCGTCAAACCCATTAGAACCCATTTGAACCCGAATAAAAATAAGCATTTCGGGTGGATTGAATCGGGTTGGCGGATTGAATCAGATGAAAATTTAAAAAAATTTCGGTTTATCGGTTTGGGTCGGGTTGAGGGTATATAAACCCGATGTAACCGACCCAACCGATAATATATATAACTTATGTTAAATGTAGTGTGAACCGTTGTGGTAGCTGAGTGGTGAGGCGGGCATATTAGATTTGGGAGGCATCTGGGTTCGAAACTCACTTGATGCATAAGGTTTTGTTTTTTTTTTCTTCTAAAAAATAAAAACCAAACGATGTCGTTTTCCTCCCTCATATATAAAAACATCAAACCCTAATCCCTGTCATTCTCCAGCAGCCTCCGAAGTCCTTTGCCTCCAGCGACCAGAGCCTCTCTCTCTCCCCTTTCTGCAACCTCCAGTCGTCCTCTTAGCTCTGGCAACAACTATGCCTTTGTGTCTCTCGCATCAAGCCATCAACCCTCATGCAAACCCTTGTGTCTCACTTCCTCAACCTCTTATTCTCTCCTGGTCTCACCGTACCTCTCATCTTCTCAGTCTTCCAAAGACTTGCGCAAGGCTGAAATCATAACCGATAGTGTTTTTATTTTGTTTTCTTCTCCAATGCCGAACTGACGACTTGCTTTTATATTACCTTCCTCTGTGTTTTTGTTCTGTTGCATGATTTGATTTACGATCTATGGCTTTCTTTTTGGTGATTCTTCCTCTCCAGTAGCAGATCATGAAGATGTTTGTTTTGCTTTTCTAGATTGTCGGTAAGCTTACTTTGTTTTTTCAAATCTGTTGATTTGTATACTTCCAACTTTCACTAGACTCCTTTCTGTTTTTTTTTACAGAGTCTTGACTCTTTGAAGATGAACTGAATCAAGCTGCGGGTGACCCGTGACCCTGCCGAAATTCAATGAACCCGATGAGACCCGAAATTTTCGGATTGTCTAAGATCATGGTCGAATTCGGATGAGATTTTTTCAACCCGGCTATTGTACGGTCGGATGGGTTTTATGCTCATATCCGACCGAAACCCGACCGTGCTCACCCCTACTTGATACGTTAGCTAGCAAGGATGGTGCTAACCTTGTGTGAGGACCAACACACGAGTTATGATATGTGATGGAGAGCCGGATACCTCCTATCTGGACGAGATACCTGTTATATGATATGTGATTTGTCTTCCCTTGCTTTGTGCTTGAGAAATTGTCCATATTAGAGCCCATTCGCATGTCCCCTTGAATAGTGGTAAGACAAACCTTAGTTGAGATGCTAAATATAGACAAATCCTATACCAACAAAATACGAAAGGGGTTGAACTCTAGTATGGTAATTTTGATATGAAATCCTACTAACATTTTTATAAGAAATGTTTTTAATGTATATTATTATTTGATTAATGATCATATTATATCATATATGAATATAGATATTTGAATTGATTTGAACTGAAAATATTTAAAAAATACGAATCTCATATAGATGTACTTCTGAACTATAATTTTTGATATGATAAATTTTAATTAATGAGTACATCTATATGTTGATCTGAGAGATCATAAGAGGTATTATCTACTCATTGAGTTGTCAAACTCACTATACGATGTTTTCACATTTTTCAAATAAAGATACAAAGATTAGCCCTACAACTACATGATCCACTAGGTGTTATATTCTCTGAGTGAACCTATATTGCTTCCAAAACTCGAAATAT
Organism: Gleditsia sinensis; assembly: GCA_037074535.1. Classification (NCBI taxonomy): domain Eukaryota; kingdom Viridiplantae; phylum Streptophyta; class Magnoliopsida; order Fabales; family Fabaceae; genus Gleditsia; species Gleditsia sinensis. The sequence continues at coordinate 38,388,937 of CM073466.1, read as the reverse complement.
TTTAAAATATTATATCATTATAATCTAGAATATACTTTGAACGTCACAGACAAGATCCCTACTTCTATTGTAATATTGCTAAGTGTAACTTTGACATATATAATTAATTATACTAAAAACTTGTAAATGTATGATATTTTTCTTATGTTCGATATTGTGAGTCGTATGCAAATAAATAAATGATAAAGTTTTTTGATATATGTTATTCGCATTCCATTAAATTGAAATGTGACAAAAAGCATGTAGATGCAAACCGGGTCTTACTTTTCCTTTTTCTTTTGTATGATTGTATGGTATATTTTACTCCTTGCATTAGTGCTATTGATCACAAAACACACACACACACACAAATAATATGCTTGTTCTTTTGATGTTACTGTGTGCAAGCCTTATGTCTACCATAGGCGCATAGGGTGTGAACCGGTGGGCCTTGAGTTTATGGTAGCATCACGTTTAATAAAATTGGATTCTAATGGTCCACTATTTTTTCATTTTCTAGAAATCTAGAAAAAGTAGAAAATCTTTTTTTTTTCTGAAAATCCAAAAAATAAAATAAAATGAAGGTCAAAGGCGGTAATTTTTTTCAAATAAAATCAATTAAACTCACTTAGAACTCTTTTGGGTTACCATAACTACCCAAACCTTCTATTTCACCAAAAATAGTTTATAAGCAGCCAACTCACTTCACAGTTGTTTTACCCTTTCGAATTACACAGGCTTTGATCTAGTCATTGATTATTCATCAAGAGTATCCATTAACTAATGATCTAGTAGTAAGTCATTTTGACACAAGTGTCACAGTACGTAACTGGCACAAATATTGAGAATTCTCTTATTCTTAAGCTTTTAAAAGTCAATAGCATAATCAGAATAATTAGATAACATCCTAACTTATTGTATGACCATATTACAGTAATTCAAGCATTTAAGTATATAGATGCATTGGAGAGCTTTGCTCCCATAATCATATAATATCAACTGTCATAATCGTCATATTAATTACACAACAGAAGGAGAGAATTTGCTTGCGGTGCATGAAACATACACTAAAGTACAATATATATTACAAACAAAGAATTAACATGTGCTCCTCTAAACAAAGTGGGTTTACCCAATAAAGAGACAACCTAAACATTCACTTTGCAGTAGAGGATGAACCAAATTCTATATTTTTATCTGAAAACATAAAGGTAATGTAAAGTAAACTTTATAACTCAATGAACAAATAATACATATTATAATAGAAACATGAAAAGTAGAGGCACGAGCATTTCATAATGACCTTAAAAATCAAGAAGAGTGACATATTAAATTATGTGAAAATAATAATGATAAGTTTCTAGAGTTGAGGGAAATAAAATAATAAACTGGACTTGTGAACAATTGAGTAATGCTAATAATAAATCTATCAATTCTTTGAGTTCAAGTAGAAATCAATAATAAGCAATGAAGAGGACTCCATTAAGAACCATACTTTAATTCCCAAGCACACAGCATAGATGGAAAATAACCAGTCAAAAGGTATTTCACCTAACAATAGATATATCATTAATAGAATGGTTAGAAGAAATTCAGCCTAATAATAATAATAATAAGAGACTTTTCATCACTTCTTTAGTGTAATCATATCTAAATCAGTCAGAGGACATTGTGCCTAATTTAAGGTGTACCAAGATTAACATTTATTACTGCTAGCTAACAATGTTTCTAAATAAGTTTTCTCCCAAAGAAAACAATATATCAACAGAAATATACATTTTAAATAAAGAATGTGTCTTTGAAAAAATTTCTCCATCAAAAAAATTTATGTCAATTCTACAATATATTTCTCCAAATGTATATTCATAACCAATACAAGATATCAAACTTATAATCAACATCATACTCTTTCTTACAAGTATAGCATTCCACATTTCAATAAAACCACATCCTTCATAAGGATTCTCACATCAAAGCATAGAATTTGAATTTCTAATTCCTAACAAATAAATCATGGTCTATACTATATCAAAACATTATTCTTCCATACATTTAACAATTATGAACCACTTGCATAACATATTCCATAATCACAATTATACTTTAATTTCTACTGTTCATCATATCAATATAGGATTTAAATATAGGATGCTTGTCCTGCATGTCAAAGAGCTCTAGTAAGGTTTTTTTAAACAATACCATGTTACCTAACTAAATTTGTAATATCCTCAATTTTCATTCCTCAAGAAGTATATAAATATGTTTCTAGAGTGGTAAGGAAGAAAAAAATTATTAAATGGAATAGTGGAAAAGTTTAGTAAAACAAAAATGCTAATGAGAAATACATTGACACTTTCCCAATGAAAAACCTAAGTGCTAAAATAACCTAAATGACTAGGAAAAAGGGTAAGAAATTACCAAGGGGTCATGAGTTAGAGTGAGATGAGTTGGCCTTTATATCCTTGAGAATTTATTCTTAAGGGAAGAATATAAGGACTTCATATTTTGAAAGAATTAAGAAGGATAAAATTGAAAGTTTAGGTTAATTAGGGGTAAAACCTTAAGTGAGAGATTAGGTTATGGGAATGATCCAAAAACTGCTTTTAAGACCAAATATGGACATTATGAACTTTTGATTAACCAAGGCACCTATAATTTCTATGGAGCAATCTTTAAGGTGTATAGATACGAGTCTCAAATATCTTTTTGATAAAAAAGAACTCAACGTGAGGCAAAAGAGATGGATCGATTACATTAATTGTGTTTTCAAACCTTATGTAGATCAATTTGTGGTGGTATTCATAGATGACATTTAGGTGTTAAACTATCATTTTTTCTACTTCTTCCTTCTTATAATCTCTTCTATCCCATAAAGCGTATTGTAATTCTAGATTTTCTATAACAATTAATTTTATTATCATTCTCACTTCAACTTCTAATAATTCTAAATTTTCATTTAATTTTTCTAAACTTCATTTAGTAGTATTAGTTTCATAAAGCTTAGTAAAGGTTAAATGACTAATTTCTTTTCTTATATTTTTTCTTTTTTCTTTAAGGTTTTTGCTTTTTCTTCATCTTCTTCCATATTTAGTCTTATATTCTTTTAGTCCATATTTTAATTTCTCTTTTCTTTTAATGTTTACAAGCTCTGATACCAATCTAGATGTGAATTGTTTTGTAGTGGACTTTTAGGATTTTTAATAATTCCAACAATGAAGAGGTGCGTGAACCACATCTTAGGTTAGTATTGCAAATGTTAAAAAAAAAAAAAAAGAAACTTTTTGCCAAATTGAAGAAATGCGAATTCTAGTTAAAAGAAGTAAAAAAGTTTTGGCATGTCATTTCTAATGAGGGAGTATCTATGGATCCTAGTAAAACTGAAATTGTTCTTAAATGGGAAAAACTAAAAACAGTTACTGAAGTTAAGAGTTTTTTGTGTTTAGTTGGATACTATAGGAGATTCATACAAGGGTTTTCCCAAATAACTTTACCCTTAACTTAATTAACTAGAAAAGAAAGCTCGTTTAAATGGACTCTAGAATGTGAAAATAACTTCCAAGAATTCAAAACCCGATTAACCATTCCTCCAGTGTCAGTTATTTCAGATCCTTCAGGACACTTTGAAGTGTATAGTGATATCTCTAAAAAAGGGTTAGAATGTGTTCTTATGTATGATAGGAAAGTGGTTGCCTATGCCTCTAAAAAATTGAGACCACATCTGTAATATCCCCCATTTAATTTCATGTAATGGCATAAGATTCTAAATTTGAAGAGTGGGAAAGAGAATAATTCTCCTTTTTGAAGGAAAAATTAGAAGGAATAAAAACCTAATTTCTAACTTCTTAGAATAAATAGGAGTATTAAGAAATGGGCTAGAGACATATAGGGAAAGAGTTTCTAAAACCCACTAAGGTTTTCCTTAGGAGAAGATTAATGAGTTTTGAAAAATGTTGGATTTGGGGATATAATTGGAAGAGGATTAAAGGCTTCTAGAAGGTACAATATTTTAATAATATCCTTGAGAATTCATAGGATGGTCGACCAAAAGGGAAGGGGGAGAAGAAACCATGGCCAAGAAAGAGAAGAGAGAGAAGGAGAGGAGAGAGAAAGAAGAGAGAAGAAGAACCTAAGGGAAAACTAAGGTGATTTCTTGAGCTTATAGGTTTCTAAATATTCTCCTCATTACTTTAAGTCTCTTTAACTTTTATCCATGGTGTTTGATTCAAAAATTTGATAGAAAGAAGAGAAGGAATTGTGTGAACCAAGAAGCTCCCAAGGTTTCTTGGAAAATAGATCAAAGGAGTGGATTTTTAAATAGGTTTAACATTAACCCTTGTGAAATTTGAGTTTTAATGGTGGATTTATGGTATATGTTGTGTCATGATATATGTGAGTGCTTCTTGGAATTTTGTTTGATGAAATCTTGATATGGATCTAGGGTTGAGTGTGAAGGATTAGGTTTAGGAAAAAATTTTGAAACTAAATCAACTTTTGGATGTGTTTTATCTTATCTAGTGCATGAATAATCGTGTATATATGTTGTGGGTAGCGGTTTGGTGGTTGTGGTATGGTATGGAAGTGAGATAACAAAAGAAAAAGTAGGGCAGCACTAAGCACGGCCGTGCTTGGCGCTGGTAACCTGTTGATGCCCGTGCTACAGAACACAGTCAAGGTGTGTGTTGGGTGGGAACCCTAACACATGGGCCATGGGTTTGGGTGCAGCCAGAGCATGCCCAGGCCATGTTTGAGGCTGATTTTACTCTGTTTTACTTTTTAAATGCTCTAAATGAACTCCAATGAATGGATAGGGAGGAACCAAAATATAAATAAATGTCTTTTTAGTGATGCATTGTGGTATTGACTCCATCCTTATATTATGAGAAACTAATTCACAGTGTATGTAAGATGTATGTTTAAAATGTGAAAGAGATGTATATGAGATGTATGTTTAATATATTGATGAAATAAATGTTGATAAGATACATATAATATGTATGTTTAATATATGGATGAAATATATGTTGATGAGATGCATGTTCCAAACATGTATGAGATGCATATGAAATATATGTTTAAAGCATAGATGAAATATATGTTGATGAAGTGCGTCTATGATATATTTATGAGACGAAATCAAACAAAATCTTTGGGATGACCCTTACAGTGGCAAGGTAGTCCGGCGACATGGGGCACCTTGTGGCGGTAAGGTGACCTAACGGGATCATATAGCTTTAAGACGGTACCAAATAAGAGATGCCCTATTAGCCTTGAGTGAACCAAAGAGGAGTATGGCCACTCCGACCAAGTAACAGCAGTATATGAGTAGCAGAAAGATGAATGGCTTATACTACCCTGTTACTAAAAACAGACGGATGACGAATAATTAACTATTGTGCATGACGTTAAATATATTGCAAATGTGTTCATTGATAATTTATGCATTTCAGTTATACATACTGTATGTGATCATTAAAGAATGTTTTTCTGTAGATTATACAACTGAACATATCATCATATTGTTTACTATATAATATGTTAATGTTGAACCTATTGAGATTATATTTTTTATTAATTTTGATGATGTGTTCAAATAAAAAAGGTTAAGATGCCGGCAGTTCTGCTGACTCTAGTTTTGGAGATTCAAGTGGTGGAGATACTCTACTTAAGTCAATTCACCATCCTCCAAGACATCCTAGTGGCCAATGTGGTAGACATCTCAATGTCAGCACCACCCCCTCCTCCACTCTATGCAGTATAGGGGTGAAGTGCTGGGCTAGGAATAGAAATAGGAGTATGTAAATTATGTAGTGTGTGACTCAGTGTACCTTTTTTGAGAGAATAACCCTTGTTACTTCTTTGTTTTGATTCCATGAGTAGTACCCAGAGTTACTAATATAACATCTTTTGACTTTATGATAATGGAATGTGTTAGTTTATCTATGTATGTTAATGGAATCTCATTTACAGTATATTTTAATACGAAATCCAAGAGTACCCATAAAAAAAGAGAGAAGAGGGAATTTAGATCTTATATACGAAATCCAAGAGTACCCCAAAAAAAAGAGAGAAGAGGGAATTTGGCTCTTACAACATCACTAAAACTACCATCCTTTGGAGTTGAGGCAATAATATTTGCTTTAAAAATTTGGACACATTATTTATATGGAGCAATCTTTAAAGTGTGTAGTAATCATAAGAGTCTCAAATATTTTTTTATAAAAATGAGCCCAACATAAGGCAAAAAAGGATAACTTAATGACTACAAGTTTGAATTAAAATACCATCCAAGAAAAGCTAATCGTGTAATTGATACTCTGAGTAGGAACTCTTTGCATATGAGCCAGCTAATGATATATGAGATGAACAGTTAGAACAGGATGAAGTATTAGTACCATTAGTAAGAGAAAGAATAAAAAAGAGAATTGAGTTATTATTTTTTTCTAAGAGATACGTACACTAATGAAGCTAGTAGAACTTTTAGAATATTCTTAAGATATCTTAATAATATACAACCAAGGATAAATGATAGGGAATACAAATCTGAATCTATAAAACAGATCATAGAATCATTAGATAAAATTAATATGGTTTTTGATTTAGAAAATCCAAATGATAGATAGAGAAATAATCAGAGAAGCTTTTATAAATAAAATAAATCTTCTCTAAGATTCTTTATTTCATACTCTAAGCTATTAATTAATTCATTTCTTCTATTATTTCTAATTTCTCTTCTAGGATTTTCTTCTTCAGAGTTGAGTTCTTCTATATTTTCAAAAGGTGAAGTACGAGAAAATATTATTACAGCAGACTACCAATCTGAGAACTAAGAAACATGTTCAATTTTTATAAAGGAACTGACCATCAACAACACTGAAAAGACACCCAACCCTATCCTAGACCCTGAACTAGTCTTAGATCACAACTCTACATTCCTAATCACCAGCAACCCTTAAAAAGCATGATGGGCAGTGAGGCACAAGAATCAGAGAAAATCATCAGCAAAGACAGTAGAGTAAGCGAGTTGGAATTGCCTAATATACTACACAGCTTTTTCCTTTGACAGATTTGCAAGACGGGTAGAAAATCCTCATGTTCCTCTTGCATTATTAATAAATAGAGCTGCCAAACCATGTCTTTGTTTAAGATCACAGGTCACAATCCTCTCATGCAACACTAACCAACTGATAGGTCTTGCTCTTCGCAGAAACACTCAGTATCCATTGTCACTGCCAATTCCCTTTGCTTGAAACATGATAGTGCGTTATGCTTAAGCAACGAATGGCAAGCAAATATGGCTATGTGATGGAGACTAGCTCTCCATCTAAAATAAACTAGGAAAATAATAGAAAGATTACTGAAATCAACAGTGAAATTGTAGAGAAAATTACAAAATAAACCAAAGTTCCCAAGCAGAGGATTTTGGTCTTGATAAAGTAAGAAAAATAGTAATAGGCAGCCCAAAAATTTGGAGAACCCACCCTTAAAAGCTAGTTGTTAAAGAAGGAGAATCAAACCACTTAAATATCTCATCAAATATCCCATATTACCCAATGTAGGACTTAGGCATCCTATACTACCCAAATCTCTATTATAGCACCACCCCTGAGAACCAACGTTCCGACAGCACTCTACGATGCTTCACTTAGCCTCTCCGATCAGCCTCTCCATAGGTCTACGATGCTTCACTTGGCCTCTTCGATCAGCCTCTCCGTAGGTACCTCTTTCCGTGACACCGACAACCAATTTTGATACCAATAATAGGCACCTAAGCAACTTGAGGAACCCACTTTTAAAAACTAGCCGTTAAGAGAGAAGAACCAAATCACTTAAATACCCCATCAAACATCCCATTTTCCTTAAAAGCTAACCGTTAAGGGGGAGAATCAAACCACTTAAATACCCCATCAAACATCCCATACTACACAATGTGGGACTTAAGCATCCCATACTACTCAAGTCCCTATCATAACACTGCCCCTGAGAGCCGACGTCCTGGCAACTGCATGCTACGGCGCTTTACTCGGCCTTTCTGGTCAGCCCCTCCATAGGTAGTCCTTTTCGTGATGTAAACAACCAACTTTGATACCAATGATAGGCACCCAAATAACTTAGGGAACTCACCCTTAAAAGCTAGCCATTAAGGGCGGAGAACCAAACCACTTAAATACCCCATCAAGTATCCCATACTACCCAATATAGGACTTAGGCATCCCATATTACCTAAGTCCCTATCATAACACTGCCCCTAAGAGCCAACATCCTGACGACTGTACTCTACGACGCTTCACTCAGCCTTTTCGGTCAACCCCTCCATAGGTAGCCCTTGGGGAACCCAGCGTTAAAAGCTAACCATTAAGGGGGGAGAATCAAACCACTTAAATACCCCATCAAACATCCCATATGTTAGGCATAGGCATGTTAGTGAGGATGGGAACCAAGTATTGGGCCATAATAGTAGGTCCAAGGTGTGGAGGGTTTATTAGAGAAGGAATAGGAGAATAGGGGCAAAAGAGTAGCAGAAATAGGGGCACAAGGGTCATTAGGTAGTTAGTTAGGAGTAAAGTATTATAGGGGAAGTGACGGGTAGTGAGGAGAGGTATTGAGAACAGTTATCATTTTCGTCTTTCTAGAGAAATAATTCGAAACAAGAGTATTTTCATCGAAATAACTTGAAACAAAAGTTTCTATCGAAACAACTCGAAATCTGAATATTTTCACCGAAACAAGAGTATTTTCACCGAAATTTCTACTGAAACAAGAGTGTTTCTACCGAAACATTTCGAAACATAATAATGTCAATTGAAATAACATAATTTTTTAACAAACACTTTGTTTCGTTTCGATAACTCCGTTTCGTGTTGGTGACTCAAAAAACGGAAACGTTTCGGTGGAAAAGAAAGAAAATTTAGTTCCTTGGTCCGACCTGTCGGATACTATGCCACCGAGACTGATGGGAGAGGCATTGGAGGCTCATTTGTCTGCAATGGAGGTGATTGGTACGCGAGTGGACGAATTGGAATCAACCATTGGAGGTTCTCAGGCTGAATTGCTGAAAATGTAGCATTCTCATTCAAAGATGCAGAAATCGCTATTTGAGAAGATGCAACAATCACAAAAAAAATTTACTGCAAACTTTGCATAGAGAAATGGAGAAAGCAATCGGGAAAAGAATTGATGGGGACCAAGGGAGGTATATGACATTAGATGGGTCTTCTTCCGCAGAAAGACCAGTAAGAAATCCAATGAGACAACCAGAGGTGGGAACATTTCAGCAAGGCTGGGATGAGTATCGTGTTTCAGCCAAGAAGGATGAGTTACCTGAATTCCATGGAATAGACCCAATGGGCTGAATTCAGAGGCCAGAGACATTTTGAAGTGCACAACACCCCAAAGGATTTAAAGGTGAAGCTATCACGATTGTGCATGAAGAGAAATACCATTCACTGATTCACATTACTAAGAGAAACAGATGAACATCTTTCTTGGGTGAAGTTTAAGCAAGCATTGTTGTTACGATACAAGGGAACCACCTATGATAATCCGTATGAAGAGCTATCAGTCTTGCATCAATCTGGGACAATTGAAGAGTATATCGACACATTTAAGTTAATTTCAGCCCAGGTCACTCGATTATTAGAGAGCCACTACTTGGGATATTTCATGGGAGGCTTACGTCCAGACCTGCGACAGAGAGTGAGATCCTTCCATCTAGATTCACGGTGGCAGGCAATGCAAATAGCTCGAGACATGGAGTGTGAAGTAGAGAGCATTGTGGTTGGCACAAAAATCGCTACATATCGTGATAGAGCGGGTCAGAATGCTGTGGATCAGTACTTCGGGTCAAGTATGATCCAGAAGGGCCGAGAAGGGACCATGCCATCAAATTCAACCAAGCCCAATTCAAGTTTCAGTGGACCGACACCATTTGGGCATGGTAGAGGACCGGTATCGCTTTCTTCTTCATCTTCGAAGGCTCCAGTAGCGTGCGAACACAACCAGCACGCCTCGACGATGGGAGAATGACCGAAGACTTGTGTTTGAGAAGACGAATGGAACCAGGCATATGTCCTACCAAGAGCTGATGGATCGACGCAACAAAGGACTCTGTTTTAAATGTGGAGACAAATTCCACCCTTTGCACCAGTGTTCAGAAAAAGGCTCTGAAATTGGTAATTGTGGAGTAAGAAGATGCAAAAAGACACGCAAAGATCTTGGCTCTCAAAGTAGAGCAAGTAAGGGAAGGAGAAGAATTAGAGTGCAAAATCATGAGATTACTGAGGGCTGTAGGACCGGAAATGACGGCATTAAAGACAATGAAACTAGAAGCGAAGCTGACGGGAGTGTCAATTTTGGTGTTAGTGGACAGTGGGGCTAGCCATAATTTTGTGGCTCCACAAGTAGTGTCTGCCTTGCATATTCCTGCTGACACAGGTAAAACATTTGGAGTAAGGTTGAGTGATGGTCACAAGGTCCTTACAAAAGGGAAGTGTAAGGGATTACCATTACAATTAGGCGAAAATAATATTTTAATAGATGCTTATGTCCTGGATTTAGGGGGAGCGGACATGATTTTGGGAGTAGCATGGTTGGAAACATTGAAAAAGGTTGAGATGGATTGGAAGGTAATGTCTATGTCCTTTCAATCAAGGATGGGAAGGGTGCAGCTGCAGGGCTCAAAAATGTCAATTTTGGATGCTACAAATCTGAGGTCAGTGCTGGGTCACTTTTAGGAATTATGGATCCTCCTACCCAAATGATTGAAGGAGTGCTGTGGAAAACTAGAGATAATCTGAAGGTTATAGAAGTTGGTGGAGGCACAGAACAGACATAGGATGTGGATAAGCTTGTGAAGAATTTTTCTAAAGTGTTAACAGGAACCATTGGCCTTCCACCTTACCGAGAGATTGCTCATCAAATTGTGTTAAAAGAAGGGTCAGAACCAGTTAATGTGAGGCCTTATCGGTATCCACACCATCAAAAGAATGAGATAGAACCGACAAGTCTTTGAATTACTCAAGATGGGGATTATCCGAAATAGCTCAAGTCCTTTTCTAGCCCAATGATTTTAGTTAAGAAGAAAGATGGCACTTAAAGGATGTGTGTGGACTACAGGGCCTTAAATAAAGTGACAACTCAAGATAAGTTTCCCATCCCAATAGTTGACGAGTTGATTGATGAATTACATGGGGCATGCTTTTTTTCAAAATTAGATCTCAAGTCTGGGTATCATCAAATCCGCATAAAGGAAGAGGATGTGGCAAAAACTGCTTTCCGCACGCACGAGGGACATTATAAGTATTTGGTCATGCCGTTTGGATTAATGAATGCTCCAGCAACATTCCAAACAACTATGAATCAGATTTTTAAGCCTTTCTTGCTACTTCGAAATAATCATTTTGTGGCCAATCAAGACAAGTGTAGCTTTGGAAAGAATACAGTGGAATACTTGGGTCATATTTTATCCAAAGATGGGGTTGCAGTTGATCCAAAGAAGATAACAAGTGTGCTAGAATGGCCTGTTCCTCACAATGTTAAAGGAGTGAGAAGATTTTTAGGCTTGACCGGTTATTTTCATAAGTTTATTAAGGAGTATGATAAATTGACAAAACCACTTACAGAGTTAACGAAGAAAGATGCTTTTAAATGGGGGGCAGAGGCATAGTAAGCTTTTGAGAAATTAAAGAGGGCTATCACCACAGCTCCTATATTTGCACTCCCAAATTTTTCTAAATCCTTTGCCCTTGAGTGTAATGCATCAAGGACTAGTTTGGGTGCAGTTCTTATGCAAGACGGATGACCATGGGCTTATTACAGTAAGGCTTTGTCCTCTACTCATCTTTCAAAATCAATTTATGAGAAGAAATTGATGGCGGTAGTATTACCTATTCGATATTGGAGGCATTACTTGATGGGAAGAGAGTTTATAGTCTACTCAGATCAAAGGAGTCTAAAAAGACTTATTAACTCAAAGAATTACTACTGCAAATCAGCAAAATTGGATGGCTAAATTGTTAGAATTTAAATTTGTAGTATACAAACCGGGTCCTGAAAACAAGACTGCAGATGCATTATCCAAGCTTTCAGTTGAAGGAGAATTAGCTGCCCTCATTTCTTATCCTATTTGGTTACAGGAGAGTGAGTTGCTGGATGAGATTAAACAAGATACTGATTTATAAAAAATCAGGGAAGCATTAGAATCATATCAGAACAGTAAACCAAGGTATGCCTTACAAAATAGGGTGCTGTTTTTTAGAACCGACTGATGATACCTGCAAGTTCCAAATTAATCTCAACATTATTGGAAGAATTTCATGCTTCACCTTCAGGGGGTCACTCTAGATACTTAAGAACTTATAGGAGATTGGCTACTAACTTATATTGGGTTGGAATAACAAAAACAGTCATGGCAATTGTCCAAGCATGTCATATTTGCCAACAAATGAAAAGTGCAACATTCTTACCTAGTGGATTGTTACAACCATTACCTATACCAAAGAAAATTTGGGAAAAAATTTCACTAGATTTTATTATTGGTCTTCCCAAGTCCAAAGATATGATGCCATTTTGGTGGTAGTGGATCGCCTTTCTAAACACGCTCACTTTATCCTATTGAAACATCCTTATTCAACCAAAAGCATCATTGTTGTCTTCATTAAAGAAATTGTAAGGCTGCATGGTGTCCCTTTACCCATTCTCAATGATATAGATCCTATTTTTGTAAGTGGGTTATGGAGGAAAAATTTTCAATTGCAAGGGACAGCTTTAAAATTGAGTTTCTCCTATCATCCAGAGACCGACAGACAAACAAAAGTAGTTAACTGCTGTTTGAAATCATATTTAAGGTGTTTTGCCTTTGAACAGCCAAAAAATTGTTCTTTCTGGTTGCCTTGGGCTGAATTGTGGTATAATACCACATTTCACATCTCCACAAGAACCACTCTTTTTGAAACAGTGTATGGGCGTCCTCCTCCTACCATAGTTCGTTACCTCCGTGGAGAAACTAAGGTGGAAGCAGTGTGGCGAATGAATTATTAGAACGTGATGAAATTTTAAGACAATTGAAGGGCCATTTTAGTAAAGCTCAAAATCAAATGAAGTACTATGCTTATAAAAAGAGGAGAAAAACTGAGTTTGCCATGGGTGATTGAGTCTATTTAAAATTAAGACCTCAAAGGCAAGTATCTTTGTCTCAAATAATATATTCCAAGTCGTCTCTACGGTACTATAGCCCCTTTTAGATCATTGCCCGTTATGGAGAAATAGCTTATAAACTCCTGCTTCCTCCACAATCACGAGTGCATCTGGTATTCCATGTTTCTCTATTAAAAAGGGCCATTGGAAATCATACTGCTATTGCCACTTTACCTGGTGATATGGAGACAGATTTGGTGATAGAGCCAGAGAAAGTTTTGGCTGTCCAAGACAAGAAGGAGCATGGCTTTGCTTCACGGGAATATTTAATTCAATGGACTGACTGGTTTGACACTTGAAGATGCAACCTGAGAAGAGGCTTCATCTTTGACTAAACAATTCCCACACTTCAGCCTTAAGGACAAGGCTGCTGATCCAGTAGGGGGTATTGTTAGGAATGGGCATGTTAGTGAGGATGGGGACCAAGTATTGGGCCATAATAATAGGTCCAAGGTGTGGAGGGTTTATCAGAGAAGGAATAGAAGGATAAGGGCAGAAGAGTAACAGAAATAGTAGCATAAGGGTCATTGGGTAGTAAGTTAGTTAGGAGTAGAGTATTATAGGGGAAGAGATAAGTAGTAAAGGGAGGTATTGAGAACAGTTATCATTTTCATCTTTTTGGAAAGAGAGAGGACAATATACCAGAGCTTGGGGTGTATTGTAGGAGCTTGACTCCAAGAAAGGATTATTCTCTGTAATTCTTTACTTTTTAGTGAATATTTCACTAAATTCCATATTGAGTTTTCATCACCATACTACCCGATGTGAGACTTAGGTATCCCATATTACCCAAATCTCTATCAGAGAGCAATGCAAAAAGACAAAGAAAACAAGAAAACACAAAGCACCCAAATCCTAGCGCTAAGTAGCCAATAGCCCCCAATCCCTATGCGATTTTTTCCATGCCTTTCCTCTACTTCTACCACACTTCATATTCACCTCTCTCCTTAACCGAATCCTTCCTCAAGTCCCCTCTCTCTCTCTGCCACCTTATACTGGTTCCTCTCTCTTTCTCTAACCAACTTCTCTTTTCCCACGTAATACTCTTTTCTTTTTATTCACTAACTTAGGCTTAACTTTAGGATACTTTCCTTCCACTACTCTCAATCCTTCCTCTTGGGCCTCTGATTCTATCACCCAATAGGTGCCCTTTTCTGCCATTAGTACCTTGCAACCCATAACAGTAAGGGTTTCATCATTACTCTGCTCTCGAAATTTCACCTTGCCCTCAAGGTGAGTGGTGGAAGTAGAAATAGGTAGCTTTTTCCCTGTGTGCAATTTTCTTTGCTTTTCTTCTCTTTGTTCTTCAATTGTTTTTTCTTTTTCAGCTCTTGAAGCTTCAATTCCTTGACTCAACCAATTATAACCTATAACATCCTTAATTTCGTTTCTTTTATTAATAAAAATACATAAATATTTAATGTTACATCTCTAATTTTGTTTTTTTAAAGATATATAAATATTTAATTAAGGAAATAAAATTTATTAGACAATTTTTAAATATCTAAGAAAATATAATCCTTAGAAATTTTTCACCTTATGTGTATGCAAAGAAAATATTTCTAACATTAAAGAAACAAGTAAAGAGAAAAAATCTAATAGGAAAAATTAAAAATAACATACCAAAGAGAGGGGAAATTCTTTGGTAAAGAAGATAAATTTTTGTGAAATAAGTAAAAGTTTTAAAATTTTAAAAAAATTGGATTAGGGTAATTTTTCTTAATTCAAGAGTTAGTAATTTCTAAGTTTAACATCTCCACCCATAAATTAGGCTTTCACCTATAGACATTTCATATAGAGTTTTTCCACTTCACATAAATTTCTAACAAACCCATTGGATAACTTAAGAAAAAATTAAAACATAGAGTTGGACTAAAATATAGAAGTTGGACCGGTAGCCCAAAAATAACGAAAATGTGACCAAAACCTCCAAGAAAAGTAGAATTTTATCCAAAGCAAAGGAAATGGGTAGGAATAAGCCCAAATTCAAGAGGAAAAATAAAATAAAATAAATCATGTGATGAAATAATAATGTAATAATAATAAAGATTAGGTTACATGGCATTAAGACAAAAATTCAGCAAGTGGTGTGATATCCTACATTCATAATTTTTGCAAATAGTATGATAATACATGACATTAGGACAAAACATCTATATCCTACACTCATAATGTTAACAAGTGAGTAATAATACATAGCATTATGATAAAACACTCTTATCCTACACAAATAATTTCAACTAAGTAAGGAAGATTCAAGGGTTAAAAATTTGTCACCTAAAAAGACAAACTTATCATACTTGATTAAGAAAAATGAAAATGAATCCCTAAATCAAAGGGATCTTATCCTTTGATTTAAGAACATATTATCATAATTTTCAAAATACAAATCTCCTTTTCCTATACATATCTTGACTAAGGAAGAGGAAAACAAGAACATGAGTTATTTGTT
Organism: Gleditsia sinensis; assembly: GCA_037074535.1. Lineage (NCBI taxonomy): Eukaryota > Viridiplantae > Streptophyta > Magnoliopsida > Fabales > Fabaceae > Gleditsia > Gleditsia sinensis. The sequence goes on along the minus strand of CM073466.1, from coordinate 38,373,315 downwards.
TTCCAAAAATCAACTAAGTGCATCCTAATTGTGATAAGATAGACCTATGATCATGAAAAGTGAATTATTTAATAGTCTATTTAAGCAAAACCCACCCTTAATAACATTAGAATTTCGTCCAAGTGAGGGAGAGGAAAAATATAAGCAAGGTAGAGTGAGGAAAAGAGAGGAAGAAAGAGAAAGGAGAAGTCTAGAGGACTAGGTGCTCAAGGTAAGTTTAATAATATTTCTTTTTGAAGAAAAGTTTTGAAATTTATAATATTTATATAAAATTTTGATTTTAGAACTTTAATTATTGGTCATGAATATTATTATATCATGTTACATATTGATCTTACATGTGATATATATTTGAATACTTAAGCTGGTATAGAAAGTTCTGCATAGGTATGGCTATAGGTGGCAAAATTTGAAATTTCTGTTTTTAAAATTCTGGGAAGAATTGGTAAGAAATTAAAATAAATAGTTAACATGAAAAATGTAGATCTATATCTCATGGATTTTTAACCACTGAAATCACTCAATTTAAAGTCCATATGCAGTGGATATGGTCAAATTAGTAAACAGTGGTCAGAAAATGATTAATTAGGAAAGAATCTGTTAGGAACCTAAATCAGAGTTAAAATGAGGGAGTTATACTCTAATTAGTAATAGAATGTCAGATAAAATGAAAACCTGCATCAAAAAAAATAAAGAGATAAAAATAATATTTAAAAAAAAGAATATTATAAAAAAATAATAATAAATGACTAGTATATGCCATAATCATTACCATTACATGAACTTCTTACCATCTTAAGTGTGTAATTTTGACATAGAAATATTTTATAAAATGATATTTGAAACCGTTATGTTCATGGTCTGATTACTAATGATTTTTGGTAATAAATATTTTTTGATGTAAGTTTAATAAATATACTTGTTATTGAAATCATATTTTTAGCTATTATTGTGAAAAGAAAATAAATGAGCACGGTCACATGACAATCCATGTGGTACACCAGTAGGGGACACCCTACCAACGGTTATAATTATGTTAATGAGAAAAAAAAAAAGAGAAAGTATACCATGTCAAACGAAACGAGAAAAGTCCGTACCGGAGAGTAAAAAATACTCACCCTGACCAGGGTAACTTGATATGAGAATAAATTGATAATCAACATATGATATTCTGAAAATAGTTAATCCTGCCATATATGTCATTACTGTACGATTTTCATGGGCATAAATAGAGTGCATTCATGTGACCAAAGATTTTTGCTGTAACTTATATAGATAAACATGATGTGATGAAGTATATTGATGATGATTATGATTTATTGTTGAATCTACTGAGATTTAATTCTCACTAGTTTTTCATATCATGTTCAAAAGATTAAATATGCAACTATTTTCCATAACTCTTATTATTGCTGTACGTTGGATCGATGTGCCGTACCTTGGGCAAATATCGATTATATCAGATGTATTAGTAGTAGACGTGACTAAAATTTCAGTGGAAATGTCGCCACCTGCACCAGTGTCCCCGAAAGTAATCTACGTGGATGATTAGGCCTCATATGTACATGTATATGTTAAACTTTTGTACGAATGTTTATAAGTTAATGATGTGTATGTAAACTCAGTTTTGTATAAATTAAATAAATATTATTTTGAGTTAAGTTGTAACGAGATAATAATTTCGTAGAATTTTACAAATATAGAAAAAAATTTATTACATAAATGGAGTTGTTACATGACCTACACTATATCTTCCAGCAAGTCTATAATTCAAATTAGGCTCAACAGAATTAAAAAAATATCCAAAGCAACTTTTTGCTTCAGCCCAATTTGTCTCTTTTGTTTTAAAGTCTTGAATCAAATTATGGATAAGTATTTGTGCTCCAAACCCCTAAAGTCCATCCCTAATGTCTTCCAAGTATTTTTTGTGCCCATTGTCCATCCCCATGTGGACTACACTGTTTTGACCTAGCTTCCAACTCCAAAAACCAACAATTTTTTTAACCGGTCCATAATTTTTGTTAGGTCCAATAAAATTAAAAAAATATTCAGACCAGCCCCTTTCAACTCTTTTATCAACCCAATCTTTTTCTTTTGTCTCATGGGCCCCAGTCAACAAAGGACTAATTTTTGAAGCCTCTTCACACCAATTTCAAACCAAGAAGATCCCCAGGGACCTGGCCACTTTTGCCTCTCCGTCAACACTTTCTTCCCTTGTTCAACGGCGCCATATGAAGTTCATAGAACTACAATGCATCTGAGTTCATCAACTTCCCATAACAAATGCCGATGTCTTTTGTTACCAGCTCCAAGTCCTCGTCTTTCTCTTTCCTTCTTTTCCCTGTGTTAGCCTATGCGTTTTCTTCACTAGCCTCTGTTTCGGGTTCCATTTGCTGCATATCATCCCACCCAAAATCTTCGGCCAACAACCATTCCTAGACTAGTTTGTTCCGACAACAGTGACTCAAAACAATTTTCTCATCGCAACAGTAGAGCCCTCATTCCCCTTTTCTTGTTGCATCGGCCTCTACCAAACACGGATTGTGGATTTCTCCCTTGAATGATGGTGTCGCAGATGGTTTACCAGCCTTGGCCTCATTTGAGCTCTTCATTTCGGGGCTCTTGGTTGTATTGAGTAAAGTTATGCTGCGGGTCTCTTCAGTTACACCCAAAACATGCGAGCAATTCTGACCTAATGACCCAATTAGTTGCATCGTTTCAATCCTTCGTCTGTATCGAGCATCCCTAGCCTTCTCTAGCATGATGTTTCTCTCTTGCACCTTGTAAGCCATCTCCATCAACTGCTTGAGAGAAGCAACTCTTTTCATACAAATTTCTTCTCGGATTTCTGCCTTTAATCCATTCTTAAATGCCTTTATCAAGATCTCATCAGTGACTTTCGTTAATGAAGCAGAGTACCTGAAATTTTTCACAATATTTGGTCACTGTTCCCTCTTGCTTAAGAGTCATCAACTCATCTAGCTTTCCCTGTGGAATTCGCAGTTCCTTCAAGATCTTCCTTATTTCCAGGAAGCATTCTACTATTATGCACATATCCTTCTTCTTCTCTGTAGCCTCTGCCATTGTTTTTCTAGCCAAATCCAAAACAGAACTATCCATCCCCCTAGAAAGAAACCTGCCTGATACCATTTGATGGAGACTAGCTCTCCATCTAAAATAAACTAGGAAAATAATAAAACGATAACTGAAATCAACGGTGAAATTGTAGAGAAAATTACAAAATAAACCAGAGTTCCCTAGCAGAGGATTCTGGTCCTGATGAAGCAAGAAAATCAGAAAGAGAGCAATGCAAAAAGAAAAGGAAAACAAGAAAACACAGCACCCAAATCCTGGCACTAAGCAGCCAGCAGCCCCCAATCCCCATGTCATTTCTTCCATGCCTCTCCTCTGCTTCAACCGCACCTTATATCCACCTCTCTCCTTAACCGAATCCTTCCTCAAGTCCCCTCTCTCTCTGCCACCTTATACTCATTCCTCTCTTCGTAACCAACTTCTCTTTTCCCACATAATACTCCTTTCTTTTTATTCACTAACCTAGGCTTGGCTTTGGGATACTTTCCTTCCACTACTCTCTGCCCATACTCTAGGGCCTCTGATTCTATCACCCAATAGGTGCCCTTTTCTGCCATGAGTACCTTGCAGCTCATAACAGCAAGGGTTCCATCACTATGAGATACTCTACTATTTTAACGAAAATCACAAACCCTGGTCAAATATGTGCAGAAAGTGCTATGTAAAAGAGGTGAGATAATGCTACTATCAACACTTGTATGCCACAGAAAGAATGCCAGTAGATAAAAATGAAAGCCTGGGTTCTGCATTTTAGTACTTACGACCAACAGGGCACTTAGTCAGAAGAGGGGAGAGAAACAATGAATCACAGGAGTTGGCATCATAATAGAATCACACTCGTGAAATGACTATGTGGGGAAAGGCTTAACGAAAATCTAGCTTGCAAGTTATCAATGGTTTGATTGAAAAATTGAACCACCTATACATGTATTAGAATTAAAATTCACGTACATGTAATTGACCTGAACAGTTTTTTTTTTTATTTGCCCATACTAGATTCACCTTTTCTTTTCTTATGTTACACAATCCAACTGCAATAAAGATACACTTAAGACTGTGTAGTGGAGAAAGAAGGGACACTACCTCCAAAAATAACGTGAACTTCTAATCATAACTTGCTTGCCAACTGAGGAAATTGCTGCAGAAGCCACGTCACACTCCTGATTGCTGCCTGATAATTATTGATTTGTAGGAGGATCAAGTTCAGCCCGTGGAGGAGAAATAACAACAGCCCCATGCACATGCAGAGACAGCATACAGTTCGCTACATGATTAAATATTTTTATTTCTCGGGATCTGTTTGCTCGCTCTCCTTCCAATAACTAAATATTTAAGCCAAGAATTACTATGTACGCCATGGCAATAGTTATTATTCCATTTCTATAGGGAGATAGTTATTATTTAAAAAGTTGAATTTGACCCTTTCCAGAAATGAACTATTTCCATCTGCAATAAACTTACTATTTAACAAACAACAAAAAGACCCGCCAAACAGATATAAAGAACAACAGACTAAAAGTTATTTTATTTCTTGTCAAGAGACTTTAAATCAGAAGTTAAAGCTGTAAAAGCTCATGAATAATTTTATATAATATCTAATACACTCTGTCGCACAAAAACCCTTTAGGCTTGAAATGTGATCAAGCATAGGCCCAACCCAACTACCCAAAAATGTATTGGGAGGAAGTACAAGACTTGATACCAAAAACTTTACAGCTATCGTTAGCATCCTGATAACGTGTCTCCATTTCCTTATTTATCTATCTGTATACTCTTCATTAATTTCCAGAGCAGAAAAAAAAATTCCACTAAGGTGTGTTCAACAACAATTAAACTTTTTCTCACTAGGTGAAATCGACAACAAAGATCAAACGATACCACAGTAGTCTAACTAAAGTGTTTTAATACAAAGAAATCTAATAAAATTTAACTCTAATGAAAAAGTAAGAGATAAAAATAATTCAATGATGTCATAGAAATTAAGTTTAGTCTTATGAATTATAGAATAATGACAATGACATAGTCTTTATAACTTAAAAGCCTCTTCCTGTGATTTTGTAAGTTGTGACAAAATTAGTATAAGCATCAGAAATTTGGTCCAATAAGCCACAATATCATTGTTCTCTTGCCCAATGACTACAATTTTCAAAAGAATTCAGATTTAAAGCAGAAAAAAATTACAATTAAAGACTTAAATTGAGTTTATCAAAACTTCAATCTTTCAATTTAAGGCTAATTAGAAGTCTTGGAACCAAAAGCACAAGAATAGCAATTATACACAATTTATACAAATTAGTTATTACGTTTTAATAACTTAATTTTCATAATTGTACAATAGCGTCTATCCTTTTAGAAAACAGGAAGACTTAAAACAGATAAAAGGGAAATGCAATACTTATTCTAGATTTGCCTCCATATTTTCTTGTAATAGTCATAATGTCCATTTCTTCAAGAAATGCCAACCTACATGTTTGTATCCAGCGTCATATTATTTAGTGTTTCTGGCAAATTGTACCATAATTTGTTGATGACATTATATTAATTGATAAAAACAAAATCTAGTGTAGAATTTAAATGAGCTACAACATAGAACACATAGAATAGTAACCCTAAGATCTGGGTTATATAAACAGATGCTCCATATCTAGAAAAGTAAATATTCTATATTGGGGGTCACGCACTAGGTAGAAAAAGAGTCAAACTCACTATTGAACTTAAATTGGTTTTTGAGCAAAATTCAAGTGTAAGATAAGGAGGATCTAAAAATTTTGGCAGTTTTAGTAAAAGGATTTATAATTATTTTAGGCTTAGTTGTTAGAAATTTTAATTTCAAGTTTATAATCATTTTGGTTTTTAACTAAAGAACAAGGGTCTCCAGACATGTGCTTTACTTAGAAAACCAAGTAAATGTTGCCAACTCCTGTTAGATTTAAGGATTATTTTGATATTGCCTATACAAGGATGCCATCATGCACTTCTAATTTTGGAAGTTTGATGAATTGTTTAAACATTGGGTTCTCGTGCCTCTTTGCCTCTTCTTGCCCTTCTCTTTCTCATCTTTCCTATCCTTCATTTATCTTTCCTCAAATTTGCGATTCCTTCAGCAGATTAGGCACTAATGCATCTACCCTCCAAAGAATAGATTCTGTTAAATTCTAGGGAAGAAAAAGGTACATTTTTCTTTAGTTTTCTGCAACAGCATCAGTCTTTGTTTTTGTTTTTGTTTTTGTTTTTTCCTCTTACCGTCCACTTTCTCTTTAACCCTATGAGAAAATCGTTGTTCAAATTAAGGAAAATCCACATACCAGAGCTGTGTCCCCAGGCTTGATTGCAGGTTCAACACTGTCTCGCGCATATCTGTTATCAGAAGTGTAAGATCTGTCTATAAGCAACCTCATGGTGGTTTACTTTGAGGCATATATTTAACAGTAAAAGTAGTAAAACTAATTAATGAACATCACCTACACGAGAGGTTCATCACTTAGTTAAGAAGAAAAAACTGATGAATATGAAAGCACTGCAACTAGCACGTGGACCTTAGCATAAGTTTTTGAGAAATGTGGCTAATGGCTAGCTACACTAGTGAGAAGAAACAATGAGCGAGGTATGTTTTCTTTCCAGGACAGGTACTGTGGTCGCTGTGTCTGAGCATGGAAGAAGGAAGAGAACTATACCAATTAAAACTTCCAATACTATTTGTACACAAGTGATTTTCTCATATCTTGCTTAGAAGTTACAACCAGTCATTCTGTGTTTCACTTTCGAAGATTGATAAAATAATTTTTTATCGTGGTGACATAATCTAACCAGTACAAGCATATGGTTGCCCATTGGCCTCAAAATCCAAATAGCTACTGCAGCATATTATTTTTTCTGCAGTTATATGATCTCTGGAATGGAAAACAGAAATAGAAGTGTTCTGGAACAAGAAAACAAGTGTCAAGGGCCAATTTAACTTAAAAGCTAAAACTGTCAAGGGAAGGCCCATGATTATATTATATCTCTAACATGCCCCTTCATGCTAATGCCCTATGGGCTTGAAGCGTGGTCAAAACAAAGACCTACCATATAGTAAATAAAACGTGAATAACCAATCCCAAACTTCATTTTTCCCTTTGTTTTCATTTTTCAGTTGATAAGACTCAAGCATACAAGCAAACCCGTTAAGCTCATACCATGGTCTGTAATTCTCATCTTGATTAAAACGACATCTTAAGGAATTGGTCTTTGTCAGCAACCCTCATTGAATGTAAAGTTTATGGCCAAACAAAAAGTTTAAGTCATCTTTTGTTCTCTCTCCTCTTAGTCCACAAATATTGATCAAGGAGAGTCTCTATAACTTCATCTTTGAGAACCCTTAGACTTGCCAAAGTAAGCTTGAAGTTTTTGAATTCTGACTAAAAGCTTTGACATTGTTTGTCCCAGAGGTTAATTAATCATATTTCCTCATGGATTAGTTTATCTCCACATAAGCTTTTGAGAAGACTTCGTAGTTCTGAGTTTTTAGGAACTATATATTATTCTTCAGAAAATGGATTTATAAAAAAATTCAACTATTCATAGATAAAAGAATAAAAGGAAACATCAACTATTAATTAATATATGATAAAATAATTTTTATATATTATTCTTAAAATGATTAGTTTATTTGTCCTCCAAAATCTCCCAAATTAGGGAAACTTCAAATTATAAAGAAGAAGGACTTTGGAGTATTCTGGAAGGTTAGTTGAAAATGCTTCATTCTCCTCCCCTCCATATAACAAACTCCCAACCAACAGGAAGGTTTCAATGAAACCTTCTCTTCCCTTCTATTATCCCTCATCCAAACATACCCTTAATGACTGTCCAGCATCAGGCAGGTTATGCACTCCCAGCACTAAGTATCAATGAAACACAACAATGTCACTTACGTTAATTGTCTCTTCCCATTATTGACCTCCAAACGATAAAAGCTGCATCCTTTGCTAAAGGGAAAAGGTTTTCCCCTCCATTCTGTTGACATTTCCAAATAATGAACGTTAAAAAGTAAGGACCAAACAGATTTCTTAAATAGAAGCTATACATAAATTATAAAGCAGATTAGAATTTTTGAAGCACCTAGGTGCCATATCACCCCAACTGATGAGGGATCGTCAGTGGACAAATCATCAATAACAAACTGCAGATCTGTACTGGTAGAATTAGTGAACTTTTTGAAGAACTCCAGAATTTCCTGCACAATAAAAAACTAACCTAAATCTAGAAATATGAAAATAAGCATCACTTGGTACTGCAAACCATAACAAAGTAATATTACATACGTTTCGAATCAACTGATTAAAGATAATTAGTTTTGTGATTAAAGGCCATTAGTTTAGTGCTGAAGAAAGTTCATTCTTACTTAGCTAAGCCCTAAAGCGTTTGGAAAAATTCAGTTCTTAGGTAGCACAAAAAAAAAATTCCCTGTTTAAGAAAGTTCATTCCACTCATCACCCCAAGCTAGGTCAATTGCAACTTTAATGCCGAATTTATTAATACTGAAGTTCAAACCTTTGCTTAACCTTAAAATTATTCCTGTCCTATCCTTTTCATATTACATGAATTGCGTTTTCTCTTTAAAATAAATTTATACACAATCGCAATACATCCTATTATAGAATTCCCATTATTGGTGGCTGCATTTTTCTTTTATTTTATCCCTTGCATTTTCATTTCCTCTCTTCATATTTTTGTTTCTATTTCTGTTGAAAGGGGGTAATGAATTACAACTTTAATTCGAATGACAAGGTTAAACCATTTCATTCATCATTCAGCAGGGCAAGCCAAGAAAATTGGGGTATAGCACTACTAAGTGTTTTTCTGGTTTTCGATGTTAGAGAGACAAATGGTCTAAATTACCTTGCGACCCACAAAGGGTCGGGGAAAGATAAGGTCTTCATACACACAATTCTCTGCAATAAGGTCCTCCACAGAGTCCACGTCATGGGCGTTAACTCCTCCATAGAAATTCCTCACCACCTCTGACGCCGAACTCACAACATTATCATCACCAATGTTAGTGGTAGTTGATGATTCAACAGTTATCGACTGGTTCTCACCATTTTTGCTAAGGGTTGTCCATTTTCTTCTTCTTCTTCCTCCAAGATTCCAACAAGTACTACGACGAGCAAAGCGGATCAAAGAAGGGGCATTAAATGTATTAGGAGAAGGGATTTTGGGGATTTTGAGTAGTGGAGATGAAGAAGACAAGGTCGAGGCAGCTGAAGCCGAGTTCATCTTAAGCAGCACAGTGGATTTGTCGATAGACTTGTCCTGCACATATGCGCCACCGCAAGCCTTCCACAACTCAGTTCTGACCAAGTATTAAATTTGGTTTTCTTTTTGACGCGCTGATTAGGACGTTTTAAAAACGAAAATATTTTAAAATATTTTAAAAATTTTGAAAAAAATGAAAGAATTTTTAAAAATTATTTTAAATAATTTTAAATAATATTTTTTTAAAATTTTAAAATATTTTAATATAATATTAATGATATAGATATATAAAATTATATTAAAATTATTTTGAATTAATGTCTATAATTAAATAGTAAATAAATATACTATTAGAATAGAAATTTCAATTCAAATTGTAACAGTATTTAACAACAATCTCTCTCTTGTATCTATCTCTTCATCTTTTTCTTAATTTTTTCGTGATATTTATATTTAAATTTTTTTTTCTGTCGACCATGATTATATCTCTATCTTTAGGTATATTACTTTCTCTTTGTCTTTTAATCTCTCTTTACATTATTTTTATAGTTTCTTCTTTAAAATAAAAATAATGAAGAAAAATAATGTCATGAGAATAAAGGAGGAGAGTATGAAGTTAATAAAGATATTGTGACTTGTGAGAGAAAATAACTTAGTGTTGGATGTAATATAATGTTATTTTCATCTACTTTTAGATTGTCAATTTTTTTATTTTTCAAATTAGTTTAGTACTTTTCCATTGAAATAACTCGAAACAAGAGTATTTTTATCAAAATAATTCGAAATAAGAGTATTTCTATCGAAATAATTTAAAACAAGAGTATTTTCATCAAAATTTCTATTTAAATAAAAGTATTTCTACTAAAACATTTCGAAACATAATAATTTTAATTGAAATAGTATAATTCCTTAATAAATACTTCGTTTCGTTTTGATAACTCTATTTCGTATCGGTGATTCAAGAAATGGAAACGTTTTGGTCGTTTAGATGAAAAAGAAAAAAAATTTAGTTCTTTAGTTCTCACCCTTCTGTTGATTTTTGTACCAAAATAATACTTATTTTAATATTAATTTTTAGATACACTCTTAATTTAAAAATATTTTTAAAAATATATTTATTTACAGTATATTTTTAAAAATATAGTTTTATATAAGATTTTTTTAAGTTTGGATTCGCCCTTTATTAGGGCAAATTTATAAAAGAAAAATTAAGATTCATCCTATTCTAGGACGAATCTTCAAACTGAAAAAGTTTGGGATTCGCTATGTTTTAAAGTGAATCTTAAGAAAAAATATATTAAATTTGATTGGTCTTACCACCACATGGAGATATCCAATAAGGGCTGCGTCGATAGCTCATATTCACACCCCATGTAAATGTTGAAATTATTTATGTGTTTATCAGGAATAGAATAATTTTTTTTTAAGAAATTAGTATTATAAATTGTTTAAAAATATGATTCTGCCATGGTCATGGCTAGAAACATTTTACGATACATGAATATTTAACTTAAATTCCTAGGAGAAATTTTTCAAATTTCAAAATGTGATATTATTATTTCTGTGAAATTATTGTAATTGTTGAAATTATTCATATGTTTAGTAGGAGTAGAATAATTATTTTATCAAGAAATTAGTATTACAAATTGTTTAACAGTATGATTTTTTCTTGTTTCTAGCTAGAAAAATTTTAAAATAAATTTTACAAAATTCGAAATGTGATATTATTATTTTTGTGAAATTATTGGAATTGCTGAAATTATTCATGTTTAGCAGGAGTAGAATAATTATTTTGTTCAAAAATTAGTATTATAAATTGTTTAAAAATATGATTTTGCCTTGGTTATGGTTGGAAAAACTTGAAGAGATATAGATAGAAATCGCAAATTTTTAGGATAAATTTTACAAAATTTGAAATGTGAAATTATTGAAATTGTTGAAATTATTTATGTGTTTAGTAGAAGTAGAATAACTTAAATTTTTAGGTGAAATTTTACAAAACTCGAAATGTAATATTATTATTTTGTGAAATTATTGGAATTGTTAAAATTATTTATGTGTTTAGTTGGAGTAGAATAACTTAAATTTTTGGGATAAAGTTTACAAAATTCGAAATGTGATATTATTATGTTTGTGAAATTATTGGAATTGTTGATGCCATGATATAATACTTGGGTCTAGATTATTTGCTAATATGGAGAGACACCAAAGACGTACAACAACTATTAGGGCTATATATATAACAATAGTATATTAAGACATCAAGAAGGCCATTATTTAGCATCTGCGCAGTAAGGACATGTGAGATGTTGTTATTGTAATTATATTTTTTTTCCACTACCATTAATTGTACTAAAGAACTATTTTCCTTGTATTCATCTTTGCAGCCTAAGGTCTTGTTTGGTTGGTGGCAATGAAGAAAATGAGAATGGAAATTGAGAATAGAATGAAATAGAATAAATTCAAATGAAATGAAATAGAATGTTATGATTAAAATTATATTTGGTAGGACAATGGAATGGAATGAAATAAAAACTGTTAAAAAAATAAAAATACTATTAAAAAATAAAATTATTATAGTAATATTATTTTAACTTTTAAAATTATTTTAAATATTATAAATAAAAAATAAAATAAATTATTATTAATATAAAAATTTGAATTAACTTTTGTTAAACAATATTGAAAATTTTAATTTAAATATATATTTTTAATTATAGAAAATTTTATAAATAAATAAAATAATGAAGGATATTTTAGTCTTTTTATTTTCCTTTCCTTTACACAGTTCACTTCCCACCTATTTTCGAAGGTAATTCAGATTACCTTGTAGGAGATAATCAGTGTAACAACTCCATTTAATTATCAAATTTTTTTTAAATACCATGAAGTTATTACCTCGTTACAACTTAACTCAAAATAACATTTATTTAATTTATACAATACAGAGTTTACATACATATCATTATTCAAAACATACATACAACATATCAAACACATACAAATCTACATCTTATTTATTCTGGTTGACCAATTCCGGAGATACAGGTGCGGGTGGTTGCACCTTCACCGGGATCTAAGTCAACTCGACCACAAATATTTTATTTGCTTCTGAGATCTGCCCAACATAAAGTACTCGATCCAACGTGTACTAAAAGCCAAAGCAATAGAAAAAAATTCTGCATAACTAATTTTTTAAACATGATATGAAAATATAGTGAGAATTAAATCCCAATAAGTTCAACAATAAATCATCAATATAGCTCATCACGTCATGTTCAGCTGTATAAACTACAGCAAATATCTTTTGTCACATGAATGCACTATATCTATGCACATGAGAATCGTACAATAATGACATGTATGACAGGATTAACTATTTTCAGAATATCATATGATGACTATCAACTTATTCTCATATCAAGTTACCCCGGTCAGGGCGAGTATTTTCTATTATCTGGTACGGGCTTTTCTCGCTCCGTCCGATATGGTCCACTTTCTCTTTCTTTTCTCATTAACATGATCATAACCGTTGGTAGGGCGTCCCCTACTGGTGCACCACACGGATTGCCATGTGACCGTGCTCATTTCTTTTCTTTTTACAACGATAGCCAAAAATGTACTTTCAATAACAAGTATATTCATTAAAATATAACTATTACCAAAAATAATTGGTAATTATGCCATGAACATAACCATTTCAAATATCACTTTATAAAATATTTTCATGTCAAAATTTCACATTTAAGATGGTAAGAAGTTCATACAATGGCAATGGCTATGGCATATACTAGTCATTTATTATTTTCATATATAAGAGTCTTCTTCTTTTTAAATATTAATTTTATTTCTTTATTTTCTTGATGCAAGTTTTCATCATATCTAACATTCTCTTACTAAGCAGAGCATAACTCCCTCAATTTAACTCCAATGTAAGTGATCTTGGTGTCAATTTTAAGATAAAACAATTATCTAAAACTATTATGTTGAACAGTTTAGCGAAATATTAAGAAATCAAGGTGATATTACTCCCTCAAAGTACATGTTATTTCCTCTCGAATTGGTTCTGACTTTTACCAACTAATCTGTCCATATCTCCCTTATACGAATTCCAAATTAAGTTATTCCAGTGGCTAAAAATCTATGATACATATAGCAATAATTTTTATGTTAACTATTTATTTTAATTCCCTACCGAATGTTCCCAGAAATTAAAACACAGAAGCTATCCTAACATATTCACCCCTGGTTAACTATTTTTTGACCATTGCTTACTAATTGGATCATATCTAACTCATAAGGACTCCAAATTGAGTGATTCCAGTGGATAAAAATCCATGACACACATAGCTATAATTCTTCTGTTAACCATTTATTTTAATTCCCTACAGAATGTTCTCAGAAATTAAAATACAGAAGCTATCCTAACATATTCTTCCCTGATTAACCATTTTCTGACTTTTGCTTACTAATCGGACCATATCTACCTCATATAGAGTCCAAATTGAGTGATTCCAGTGGCTAAAAATTCGTGACACACATAACTATAATTCTTATGTTAACAATTTATTTTAATTCCCTATAAAATTTTTCCAAAAATTAAAACACAGAAGCTATCCTAACATATTCTTCCATGATTAACCATTTTCTGACCTTTGCTTACAAATCGGACCATATCTATCTCATATGGACTCCAAATTGCGTGAGTCCAGTGGTTAAAAATCCGTGAGACATACATCTACATTTTTCATGTTAACCATTTGTTTTAATTCCTTACCAATTCTTCCCAGAATTTTAAAAATAGAAGCATAAAAGTTTGCCACCCATTGCCATACCTATGCAGAACTATCTACACCAACCTAAGTATTCAAACATACATAATATGTAACATGATATAGCAACATCCATGACCAATCATTAAAGTTCTAAGATTAAAATCTAATATAAATATTACAAGTTTCAAAACTTTTCTTCAAAAAAAAATTTTGTTAAACTTACTTGGAGCACTTAATCCTCTAGACTTCTCCTTCCTCTTTCTTCCTCTCCTTTCCTCACTTTATCTTGCTTCTATTTTTCCTTTTCCTCACTTGGACGAAAATTCTAATGTTGTAAGTGTGGATTTTGCTTAAATAGACCATCAAATAATTCACCTTTCATGATCATGGGTCTACCTTATCACAATTAGGATACACTTGGTTGAATTTTTGGAAAACAAACAAGTTATGTTCTTGTCTTCCTCTTCCTTAGTCAAGATATGCATAGCAAAATGAGATTTGTATTTTGAAAATTATGATAATATGTTTCTAAGATAAGGGACAAGGTCCCTTTGATTTAGGGATTCATTTCTTTTTTCTTTTGTCTTAATCAAGTATGATAGGTTTGCCTTTTTAGGTGGCAAATTTCTAGCCCTTGAATCTCCGTTATTTGGTAGAAATTATTTGTGTGGGATAGGAATGTTTTGTCCTAATGCCATGTATTATTATACCACTTGCTAAAATTATGAGTGTAGGATATGGATGTTTTGTCCTAAAGCCTTGTATTATCATACCACTTGCTAAAATTATGAATGTAGGATATCACACCACTTGCTAAATTTTTGTCTTAATGCCATGTCACCTATCTTGATTACACCATTATTTCATCACTTTATTTTTATTTTTATTTTTATTTTTTCTCTTCGGTTTGGGCTCATTCTTGCCCATTTTCTTTACTTTGGTTAAAATTCTACCTTTCATAATGGGTCACATTTTCATGATTTTTGGGCTACCGGTCCAATTTCTATATCCTAGTCCAAGTCTATGTTTTATTTCTTCATTGGGCTATCCTATTGGCTTGCTAAAAATTTATGTGAAGTAGAAAAACTATATATGAAGTGTCCATAGGTGAAAGCCCAATTTATGGGTAGAGATACTAAACTTAGTAACTTTTGCTCTTAAATTAAGAAAAATTACTCTAATCCGATTTTCTTGAAATTTTAAGACCTTTACTTACTTCACAAAAATTTATCTTCCTTACCTAAGAATTTCACATTTCTTTAACATGTTTATTTCTAATATTTCCTCTTAGGTTTTCTTTCTTTACCTATTCCATTAATATTAGAACATTTCTATACATACACGTAAGGTGAAGAATTTCTAAGGATTATATTTCCTTAGATATCTAAAAATTGTTTAATAAATTTTATTTCCTTAATTAAATATTTATGTACCTTTATCAATAAAAGAAATGAAATTATGGATGTTACTTTGAATACTTTTGTACTTTCATTAATAAATAAAACGAAATTAGGGATGTTACATTTCTCTCCCCCTAAAAGAAATTTTGTCCTCAAAATTTTAGAAATTACCTAATAAGAACAATTTCGAATATTTCTTCCTCATGACTTCTTCTAGCTCCCAAGTTGCTTCTTCTGGAGTCAAACCTTCCCATAACACCTTAACTAGGGAAATAGTTTTTTTCCCGCAATTACTTCACGTTATTGTCCAATATAAATGCTAGTACTAGCTGGTATGTCATGTTCTCCTTTATTTGGATTGGTTCATCTCGTATCACATGTGAGGAGTCTGGAAGATACATCCGGAGCTGTGATACATGGAAAACATTATGCAAGTTGGACAAATTAGGTGGGAGAGCAACTTGATATGCCGATGTCCCTACTTTCTTGAAAATTTGGTAGGGTCCCAAAAATCGCGGACTTAGCTTTCTTGTTTTGAGAGACCTACCAACTCCAGTAGTCGGGAAAAGTTTCAGAAATACATTGTCTCCTTTCTCAAACTCTAGAGGTCTATGTCTCTTATCGTAGTAACTCTTTTGCCGACTCTGAGCTATAAGTATTTTGTCTCGTATCATCCTGATTTGTTTAGTGGTTTGTTGAACTAAATCAGGATCCAACAAGTTCTTTTCTCCTACCTCAAACCAACATAGTGGAGATTGGCACTTTCTACCGTACAAAGCTTCATAGGGGTACATCTTAATACTAGAGTGATAGCTATTATTATAAGCAAACTCTACTAAAGGTAGGTACTTATCCCATCCTTTACCTTACTCTATCACATAGGCCCTCAACATATCTTCTAGGGTTTGAATGGTTTGTTCTGTCTGCCCGTTAGTCTGAGGATGGTAGGCAGTACTGAACCACAACTGAGTACCAAAAGCTTCCTGCAATGCCTTCCAAAACCTCGATGTGAACCTCGGATCTCTATTAAAAACGATATTTAAGGGAATTCCATGCAGTCTAACTATTTCCTAAACGTACAATTGGACTAATTTATCCAGTGAATAGTTAATTTTTATGGGCAAAAAGTGAGCAGATTTGGTTAATCTGTCAACTATGACCCAGATAGAGTCATGTCCCACTGAAGTCTTAGGTAATCCCACAACAAAGTCCATTGAGATACTGTCCCATTTCTATTTAGAGATCTCAAGAGGTTGTAGAAATCCACCTTTTGACAAATGAGACATTTCACCACAAACTCGGTAATGTCCTTTTCCATCCCTGGCCACCAATACATCCTCTTTAAATCATGGTACATTTTAGTGCATCTAGGATGGACTGTGTATTTACTCTGATGCGCTTCCTGTAGGATCTTATTCCTCAAATCTCATTCTTGAGGGACACAAATCCTTCCCTGATATATGATTGCTCCATCCTCCATGACAGAAAAATTACCTTGTTCTTTATGATCCTGTAAGTATTGGTCGTGAGCTTGAGCCTCTTTGATCTGGGCTCTAAGGTCACACCCTACACTTAAACCATTAATGACTAGCTTCTTTGGAGTAAGAGTACTGGCTAGCTTCAAATTTCGAAACTCCTCTAGCATTTGCATCTCATACACCATCATCTGACCCATGTGCAGAGATTTTTGACTCAAGGCATCTGTTACAACATTTGCCTTTCCGGGATGATACTTTATCTCAAACTTGTAGTCATTAAGGAATTCTACCCATCTTCGTTGCCTCATATTTAACTCCTTCTGATCAAAGAGGTATTTAAGACTCTTATGATCACAATATACTTCAAAGGTTGTCCCGTACAATTAGTGTCGCCAAATCTTTAAGGCAAACACCACAGCCGCTAATTCAAGATCATGGGTTGGATAGTTTCTTTCGTGGGGTCTTAGTTGCCTAAAGGTGTAAGCAACTACTCTTATCTTGCATCAGCACACATCCTAACCCTTTCTTTGAAGCGTCACTATACACTTCAAAATGTCCTGTGGAGTCTGTAATAATTAAAACAGGAGGAGTGATCAGTCTTATCTTAAGTTCTTAGAAACTAGCTTCACATTGATCAGTCTATTTGAAAGGACTTCCCTTCCTGGTCAATTTAGTCAATGGCAAGGCTAAACGAGAGAAGTTTTGTATAAACCTCCTGTGGTATCCTGCCAAACCCAGGAAACTTCTGACTTCCGTAACCGTCTTTGGTCTCTCCCACTGAATCACTGCTTCCGTCTTGCTAGGATCTGCGGCTACCCCTGTATTAGAGATGACATGTCTGAGAAACTTCACTTCTGACAGCCAAAATTCACACTTCTCCAATTTGGCATATAACTTTTTCTCTTTCAGCACTTGCAGCACGATTCAGAGATGTTGTTCATGTTCTTTTTCACTCTTAGAATATATCAAGATGTCATCAATGAACACTACAACAAATTAATCTAGGTAGCGTTGAAAAATGCGATTCATGTGATCCATGAAAATTGTAGCTGCATTCGTCAACCCGAAGGGCATTACGAGAAACTCATAGCGCTGTACGTCCTCCTCCTTGATCCTAATCTGATGATATTTTGACCTCAAGTCAATTTTAGAAAAGATAGAGGCTCCCTTTAGTTGATCCAATAAGTCATCTATCCTAGGGAGATGGTACTTGTTTTTAATAGTCACCTTATTCAGCTGTCTGTAATCAATGCATAGTCTCAAACTCCCTTCTTTCTTCTTAACAAACAATACATGAGCTCCCCAAGGTGATACACTCGGTCTAATGAATTGCTTGTCTAATAGTTCTTCCAACTGGTTCTTGAGTTCCTGTAGTTCCTTCGAGGCCATTCTATATGGTGCAATAGAGATAGGCCCTGTCCCAGGTAGGAGATCAATAGAGAATTATATCTCTCTCTTGGGAGGTAGCCCTGGAATATCTAATAGAAATACTTCAAGAAACTCGTTGGCTATTGGGATTTCATCAAGCTTCGATTCGACTTCTAGGTTTGATAAATACAAGAGAATGTATCTAAGTACTCCATTCTTCAACTCACTATTAACTTGATTGGCTTTAAGCATCAATAACTGGACCTCCTCTTTCAGAGTATGAGGTAGAAACTCAATGGTCTTGTTACAAAAATTCAGCAAGACTCAAGTTCTATACATCCAGTCTAACCCTAGAATGACCTAAATATCTCTTAAAGGTAAACAGACGAGGTCTACAGAAAAAGTTTTCTTCTGAATGGTGACTTGACAGTTCTTACATACAGAGGAAGTTAATACCCTTTCCCCTGTAGGGGTTACTACGGATAGTTGGTAGGGAGTTTCAGAAATAGAAAACTAAAACTTCCTAATACATTCTTCCATATAAATGAATGACTAGCACGATAGTCAAATAACACCATAAGAGCAAATCCATAGATATAGCATGTACCTTGAATCATTTCAGAAGATTGAGCTGCCTCTTGGCCGCTCAAGGTGAAAACCCTTCCTTTCACTTAAGGCCTCTGTTCTGGCTGCTTCCCCACATTCTGTGGGCAGTTTCTCGCAAAATGATGCTTCTGTCCGCTGTTGAAGTAGACATCTTGTCCCATGTAGCATGGCCGATTACCATGCATGCGTCCACACTTAGCGCACTTGACTAGGGTGAGGTCTTATTGGAAAGGTCTGGGACCCGCAGTCAATGGCCTCTTACCAGCTTCATATCTACTTCTTCTCACGTTCTTGCTAGGGTTGGAAAAATTTTTCTTCCTTTTCCATAGGTTTCGCCTTTGCTTTTCGTCCTCCACTACCTTTAAACTTTTCTCCAAGAGTCTGTATTTATTGATCAGAGGCACAAACTCCCTAATCTCCATAGCTACAACATCATTCTTTATGTCCAGGTTCAGTCCCGCTTCGAACTTAACAGCCGTCCATACTTCATCAAGGTAAAATTGCAGATAAGAGGAGAACTTAGACAATTCCTTGAACCTCATGATGTATTGGTCTATAGTCATGCTACCCTGCAGGAGTTGGAGAAATTCGATCTCTTTCTCCGCCCTCACAGTACTTGGAAAGTACTTTTCCAAAAAGGTGTCTTTGAACACATGCCAAGTGATCTGCCTTCCCTGGTGAGCTAAAGGTTCTCTACCTCTACGCCACCAGTATTCTGCTTCATCTTTTAGCATATATGCAGCAAAGATTACTTGCTACTCCTCAGTACAACCCATCACTTCAAAGATTTTCTCTAACACCCTTATCCATCTTTCAACTACAATCGGGACAAAGCCGTCTTGAAAACAAGGTGGCCTAGTCCTCAGGAACTCGGATAAACCGTTATCATTTCCAGCCATCCGGTTGTTAACACCATTCACACCATTCGAGTTATTAGCATTCTGTTGGTATTGTAGAATTTGATTAGTGGTCATGACTTGGTCTCGAATTGCCGTGGCCAGGTTGTGCAGGGTTTCCTGTGCATTATTTGCTGGATTCCTCCTTGGCGGTGCCATTTCCTATTGTGGCAAAAACAAAGTTATGCTGCTATTGAGGTGATCAAGCCTAATAGTTAGTTCAAAAATATCTAACAACAGTCATAACACCACCTCGGCATGTAGGTAGGAAACACTAGTAATTTCTTACCTATATGAATTCACTGATCCCTACACAGCACAACCACAAACATACTCAAGACAATATAAGATAGATTCAAATAACCTTCCACCCACTGGCCATCTAGGATCGACCTGCTCTGATACCAATTATGTAACAACTCCATTTAAGTATCAATTTTTTTTAAATACCATGAAGTTATTACCTCGTTACAACTTAACTCAAAATAACATTTATTTAATTTATACAATACAAAGTTTACATACATGTCATTATTCAAAACATACGTACAACATATCAAACACATAAAAATCTACATCTTATTTATTCTGGTTGACCAATTCCGGAGATACAGGTGCGGGTGGTT
The DNA here is from genome assembly GCA_037074535.1 of Gleditsia sinensis. Lineage (NCBI taxonomy): Eukaryota > Viridiplantae > Streptophyta > Magnoliopsida > Fabales > Fabaceae > Gleditsia > Gleditsia sinensis. The sequence continues at coordinate 38,352,839 of CM073466.1, read as the reverse complement.
ATACCTTCATCGGAATTTAAGCCAACTCGACCACAAATATTTTATTTGCTTTTGGGATCTGCCCAACATAAAGTACTCGATCCAACGTGCACTAAAAGCCAGAGCCATAGAAAAAAAATATACATAACTAATTTTCTGAACATGATATGGAAATATAGTGAGAATTAAATCCCAGTAAGTTCAACAATAAATCATCATTAATATAGCTTACCATGTCATGTTCAGCTATATAAACTACAGCAAATATCTGTCACATGAATGCACTATATCTATGCACATGAGAATCGTACAATAATGACATATATGACAAGATTAACTATTTTCAGAATATCATATGATGACTATCAACTTATTCTCATATCAAGCTACCCCGGTCAGGGTGAGTATTTTCTACTCTCCGGTACGGGCTTGTCTCGTTCCGTCCGACATGGCCCACTTTCTCTTTCTTTTCTCATTAACATGATCATAATCGTTGGTAGGGCGTCCTCTACTGGTGCACCACACAGATTGCCATGTGACTGTACTCATTTCTTTTCTTTTCACAATGATAGCCAAAAATATGATTTCAATAACAAGTATGTTCATCAAAATATAACTATTACCAAAAATAATTGGTAATCATGCCATGAACATAACCATTTCAAATATCACTTTATAAAATATTTCCATGTCAAAATTTCACACTTAAGATGGTAAGAAGTTCATACAATGGCAATGGTTAAGGCATATACTAGTCATTTATTATTTTTATATATAAGTGTCTTTTTCTTTTTAAATATTAATTTTATTTCTTTATTTTCTTAATGTAGGTTTTTATCTTATCTAACCTTCACTTACTAAGCAGAGCATAACTCCCTCAATTTAACTCTAATGTAGGTGATCTTGGTGTCAATTTCAAGATAAAACAATTATCTAAAACTATTATGTTGAATAATTTAGCGAAATATTAAGAAATCAAGGTGATATTACTCCTTCAAAGTACAGGTTATTTTCTCTCGGATAGGTTCTGACCTTTACCTACTAATTTTTCCATATCTCCCTCATACGAATTCCAAATTAAGTTATTCCAGTGGCTAAAAATTCGTGACACATATAGAAATAATTATTATGTTAACCATTTATTTTAATTCCCTACCGAATGTTCCCAGAAATTAAAACACAGAAGCTATCCTAACATATTCTTCCTTGGTTAACCATTTTCTGACCATTGCTTACTAATCGGACCATATCTAACTTATATGGACTCCAAATTGAGTGATTCCAGTGGATGAAAATCCGTGACGCACAAAAATATAATTCTTATGTTAACCATTTATTTTAATTCCCTACATAATGTTTCAGAAATTAAAATACAGAAGCTATCCTAACATATTCTTCCCTGATTAACCATTTCCTAACCTTTGCTAACGAATCGAACCATATCTAACTCATATGGACTCCAAATTGAGTGATTCTAGTGGCTACAAATCTGTGACACACATAACTATAATTCCTATCTTAACTATTTATTTTAATTCCCTACAGAATGTTCTTAGAAATTAAAATACAGAAGCCATCTTAACATATTCTTCCCTGATTAACCATTTTCTGAAATTGGCTTACGAATCGGACCATATCTACCTCATATGGACTCCAAATTGTGTGATTCCAGGGGATAAAAATCTGTGAGACATACATCTACATTTTTCATGTTAATCATTTGTTTTAATTCCTTACCAATTCTTCCCAGAAGTTTAAAATCAGAAGCATAAAAGTTTGCCACCCATAGCCATACCTATGCAGAACTATCTACACCAACCTAAGTATTCAAACATACATAATATGTAACATGATATAGCAACATCCATGACCAATCATTAAAGTTCTAAGATCAAAATCTAATATAAATATTACAAGTTTCAAAACTTTTCTTCAAAAAGAAATATTGTTAAACTTACTTGGAGCACTTAATCCTCTAGACTTCTCCTTCCTCTTTTTTCCTCTCCTTTCCTCACTTTACCTTGCTTCTATTTTTCCTTTCTCTCACTTGGACGAAAATTCTAATGTTGTAAGGGTGGGTTTTGCTTAAATAGACCATCAAATAATTCACCTTTCATGATCATGGGTCTACCTTATCACAATTAGAATACACTTGGTTAAATTTTTGGAAAACAAACAAGTTATGTTCTTGTCTTCCTCTTCCTTAGTCAAGATATGCATAGCAAAATGAGATTTGTATTTTGAAAATTATGATAATATGTTTCTAAGATAAGGGACAAGGTCCCTTTGATTTAGGGATTCATTTCCTTTTTCTTTTGTCTTAATCAAGTATGATAGGTTTGCTTTTTTAGGTGGCAAATTTCTAACCCTTGAATCTCCATTATTTGGTAGAAATTATTTGTGTGGGATAGGAATGTTTTGTCCTAATGCCATGTATTATTATACCACTTGCTAAAATTATGAGTGTAGGATATAGATGTTTTGTCCTAAAGCCTTGTATTATCATACCACTTGCTAAAATTATGAATGTAGGATATCACACCACTTGCTAAATTTTTGTCTTAATGCCATGTCACCTAATCTTGATTACACCATTATTTCATCACTTTACTTTTATTTTTATTTTTATTTTTCCTCTTGGGTTTGGGCTCATTCTTGCCCATTTTCTTTACTTTGGTTAAAATTTTACCTTTCATAATGGGTTTTGTCACATTTTCATATTTTTTGGCTACCGGTCCAATTTCTATATCCTAGTCCTAGTCTATGTTTTATTTTTTCATTGGGCTATTCTACTGGCTTGGTAAAAATTTATGTGAAGTAGAAAAACTATATATGAAGTGTCCATAGGTGAAATCCCAATTTATGGGTAGAGATACTAAACTTAGTAACTTTTACTCTTAAATTAAGAAAAATTACCATAATCCGATCTTCTTGAAATTTTAAGACATTTACTTACTTCACAAAAAATTTATCTTCCTTACCTAAGAATTTCACCTTTCTTTAGCATGTTTATTTCTAATATTTCCTCTTAGGTTTTCTTTCTTTACCTATTCCATTAATATTAGAACATTTCTATACATACACGTAAGTTGAAGAATTTCTAAGGATTATATTTCCTTAGATATCTAAAAATTGTTTAATAAATTTTATTTCCTTAATTAAATATTTATGTACCTTTATCAATAAAAGAAATGAAATTATGGATGTTACTTTGAATAGTTTTGTACTTTCATTAATACATGAAACAAAATTAGGGATGTTACAATCAGTATTCCGTGGGACCCACAATTTCCACCACTTCCACCAACCAAACCAAGGAATGCAATGCCCATTCTATTCCATTTCATTCCCACGCCCTTATTTTCATCTACCAAACGGGACCTAATTACATTCTTTGAAACCGGTTAAATGTACAAAATCTCCCCGAAGATCCCCCCACGTTAACTTATTCCACTATTGATGATATTAGGATTTTATGGGATTTGGGTGCAGCATAGGGTGCTATGCGTTGAAGCGCAACGTTTCGTTAGCATGCCTCTTTTTTTTTTGGAGATTGACTCATAATTGTCATAAATAAATTAGAAAGCCCTTTCTCACAAATTCTTTATACGCTAGATCAAGATGATACATTTAAAACTTTTCTATTTTATTTATTTATTTTAAATTTAATTAAATCACTACAATCTTTTAAGAGCTTATTATTATTTTGGTATTTGAATTTTTTTTAAAAGGTTACTTCTTTTAAACATATTATTTAAAAAATTATTTTTTCTTTAAAAACATTTTTACGTTAACTCTGATTAAGATATTTATATTTTTTATTTAATTTTAGTTTCTAAATATCTAGCATAGAGAGAATGCTTTTGAATTTTATATCTATAAACAATGCATTGAATGTAATAAAGAGACAGGTTTTAATAAAATAGTGTCTTTCATTGCTATTTTAATAAAGTTGTGATTATATTAATAGTTTGTTAACATAATATTTTAGTAATGTTTACAAAATATACACTAGTAGTATATATAAAATGTTATTTCAATTATTAATTTTATTAGCATCAAATATAATTTTAGAGAATTCTTTTGTATCAAGTGAGGGCATGAGATAATCAAATGGTATTTATATTATAAGTAAAAAATAATCACAACATGAACACTACTTATAAAAGAACAATAAGAGTATTTAAAAATATTTTTCAAATATCAAAATAATAATAGACTCTTTAGAGAATTTTAGTAATTTAATTAAATTGAAATAAATTTATTGTTATTAAAATTAAAAAAAGAAAGATAAAACCTTAAAAAGTCTCATCTTGATCTACATCGTACGAAGAAGTAGTAGAAAAAGATTTTCTGTTTTATTTATAACAATTATGAACCAATTAAAAAAAAGGCTAACGGAACGTTGTGCTTCAACGCGCAGCACCCTCTGCTGTGCCTTGGGCATAGCAGAGGATCCAAATCTGATTTTATGCTATGTTACATATCTATCTCATGCAAATAGACTGACATCTCATAAGTGCCTTGATGGAGAGGTGGAGACGTGAGACCCAAGCATTCCACCTACCATAAAGAGAGTGTACAATCATTCTCCAAGATGTTGGATTTCAGTTAGAACTCCATGTGACCAGCTGGCCAGTCATAGGTGAAACGAATATGGATTGGCTGTAGTTATGCATGCAGTTGTTAGAAGTGTCCCACCAGGGAAAAAACTAGTTGGAGGGAGATTAAGCCTTCTATGCCTACGTCAACATCATGGGCAAATTCCTAATGAAACTATAGATGAATATTTGCCATTTTATACACACACATATATCTTAAGGTTGATAGGTGGCTTGTTATTCGTCAACAAAACCAACAATTGAGTCCACCTCACGTTCCTTCCATTGTTGGATGACCATGGAGAAATCGATCGATACTTATAGTTGGGGCTCGACACTTTTAGCTTTCTTGTACCGAAAACTATGAAAAACCACAAATTATGACAAAATTGACATTGATGGATGTACCATTATGTTGCAGTTATAGGCTTGGGATCATTTTGCTTGCATAGCTCTTGAGATCAATTTTATGCAAGATCCCTAGCATCATATCTACTCACCTCCGTTACTGTTGGGAAACAGGTATGGACCGTAATGCTTACATCTCTATGTTCTTGTCTTTTGTTTATATTATCATGTTTTGATTGTAATTGCTTTTCATTGCAAGCATAGTGCTTCAACATCCTCACCATAACAATCAATGGTATAGACTTAGATTGGACCTTCTTACCATGAAGGAGGTTAGATATTTTTACTAAACTTATCTTTTCACATTTTATTTAATTATATTGATTGATATTTTTCATTGATATAGTCAGGTTATGTGGAAACTCTACCAATCACCAAGGGGATGAATACAATACTCCATGAAATCTTGAAAGGCAGCCTTACATGGAAAGCTATGGGGCCCTCATATATTTTTTAATCATTGAATGGCACTTGCCAAATCGGTGTATTTGCCAGTTTGGATTGCAACAACATTTACTGAATGATCAAACTAACATCGACAAGCTCTATGGCACAACCCTCGTTAGCAATATTGGTAAGAATTGGTCAGATTGACATTCTAGTGGTTTACTTTGAGGCATATATTTAACAGTAAAAGTAGTTAGATATGTATATTTAACAGTATATATATATACTAGTTAGATATGTATATATATGTATATATACTAGTTATAGATATGACATGCTTTAAATTAAGCATGTATTTAGCATATTTTATGTTTCTTTTTATTTTATTTAAATGATAAATAGATAGGTTTTAATTAAATTGTGTGTTTTATGTTTTTAGGAATAATAAAGAAGAAAAGAAGAGAAAAATAGAAGAAAATCATGAAAAATGCTTATTTCTAACCTTTCGTCACTAATGGAAGCATATCTCACTCATTTGAGCTCCGATTGAGCTGATTCCAGCGGCTATGGAAAGAAGAAACATAGAGCCACAACTTTCGTGTTCGGCACTTTGGCAAAATCCGGCGTTTTTTAGGCGCCGCGGCGCTCACAATACAGCGCCGCGGCGGCCCGTCATGGATGTCTCGTAGCGCCGCGGCGCTGGTTATTGGCGCCGCGGCGCCCTTGCCCCAGAACCACGAGCGCCGCGGCGCTGCATGGGTGCGCCGCGGCGCCCGTGTACGAAGAATGGAGCGCCGCGGCGCTGCATGGTGCGCCGCGGCACCCCGTGGATGAAGCTTCGCAGCGCCGCCGCTCCGGAAGTCGCGATTTTAGAGTTTTTTTTGCCTGATTTGAAGCCTAATTGATGGAGATTTGACCTAAAAACTTTCCTACTTCGACTAGGAGGGTTTAATCTATAAAGAGGGAGGAAAGTAAGCAGAGAGGGGATCGATTCATTGAGGAAAGAATTCATTCAAGTTCTCAACTCTTTTCTTTACTTCTTGTTTAGTTTTCTATGGCCCTGCGCGGCTAATTTTCTTTAGTTGGTTGAGGGAGATTGAAACCTCAAGGGATTTGATGTCATTGTGAGATACAGATTTGATTTCATTGCATTCAATCTTAACCGGGTATTGTTTATTCATCTGTTCTTATTTTCTTAATATTATGCATGTGATTGCTAGGAGGCCTACTAGTATATTGTATGTGTAGCTGCTGAATTAGGTTTTGAACAAAGCTTTTATTACTTGATTCGTGAAGCAAATAGGATTAAGGATTTTGGATTATAAATCGTTAACCCTATGATGAATATCAACTAAATTGAATATAACCGATGTGCTTGTATTCGTTTAGCTCTATTAGATTCTCTTGTTCTTCATGCGGTTAATAAGTTATGCTTTACCGATGTGCTAAAGGATTGCTCGTTAATTAGAGTATAATTAGTGCGATTGTCATTAATTTACTAGGCTTAAGGAGGAACTAGGATAGAATCCCAATGATAGATATTTGGTTTAAGATTGATAATTTTGTCAATGATCAATGCAATCCCTTGATGGTGAATATCGACCGAAACCAACGCTTTTCTCATTAATCACTTTCTCTCAATTATTTTTGCTATTGTTTACTTAATTTTAATTGCGACTCTCAATCCCCCCTTTCTGAATCACATAAGGTAATTCCAGTCTCTGTGGGATCGACCCTTACTCCCACTACTACAGGTTAGTGTTGAGGTAAGGTTTTAATTTGGGCGTGCCTGCGACAGTGCGCACCAAATTTTGGCGCCATTGCCGGGGACTGTGTCTATTTACCTTTTGTGATTTTTTTTCTTTTCTTTTCTTTTTGTTCATAACTTTGAATATGGCAGCCAATTTTCAACAATTTGGCACTAGGCTGGGCTCTCCATTAAGATATACTGGTGAGGTATGTAGTTCTTCCCTTGAAGAGCAACTTGCAAATTTAACTTCTCTTGTTCGTCAACGTGTAGAAAATATGCAAAGAGAGAAGTGCTATGGAAATTATTCAGCCATAGGGCATCCTTCTTTTGGGTACCCAACTTTCTATGATGAGTCATTTGAGCAGGTAAATATGGTTAATGATTTCCATGAACCACAACAAGTGAGGTATGATTCTTATTCAAACATGTACAATACTGGATGGAAGGATCATCTCAACTTCAGGTATGAGAATGCACAAAATAGTCTTGCAGAACAAAATTTTGCAAATTTTCAGCATACTCAACAGGCCTATTATCCTAAACAGAATACATTTCAGGATTTTCAGGTAAGTACTCCTTTAGAAGATATTGTTAAATCTCTTACACAAAGTACTCATCAATTTCAACAAGAGGTAAGGGCCAGCATTGAAAGCTTAACAAATCAAATTGGGCAATTAGCAACAACAGTCAGCAGGCTAGAGTCTCAAAATTCAGAAATTGAAAGTCTAGCCCCAACATCGTTAATGCAAAAGGAAGAAAATTCTGCACTAAATGAAAAAGATGACTTGGAAGTTGACACTAGTAAGCCTACTAGGAAAGAGGTTATGGAATGTACCCTAAACGTCAAATTCGACGAGAATGTTATAGTAGGAGAGGAAGCACCAGAAGTGCAGCAAACAGGTAAGGATTTTTCTATGTTGTTATCAATTTCTAATAAGATGCCTGTACCTTCCATTTTGCAGTATTCTAACCTAGGCTTAAAGAGCCTCCCTAGCCATTTAAAGGGCATATACAGTGGAGAACCACCCGCAGTTATAACCTCAGATAAATATGCCATACTCAAAGATAGAGGAAAGTTACTGCATGCTTTAGTAGAATCTCAAAAGGATGAATTAAAATGGATGCCAAAAGCTACTCAAGACATCGGTTATTTCCAGGTAAGTTGAGTTCTCATTTAATTAAATCTTTGATTAATGCTAACTTCCCTCTTCATAATGCAGCTGAACCTCAGAATTCTGTACATTCAAAGGCAAGCCAATTCAAAGTTGACATCAAGGATCCTCCTTGAATGACATAAGGAGCCTTGAGTCGAGCCAACGATGTAAAACAAAGGCGCTGGTTGGGAGGCAACCCAACAATCATTCTTCTTCTTCTTATTTTTCTTTTTCATAATTTTAATTTTGTAAAAAAAAAAAAAAAAAGAGAAGCTGTGGACGCACACAAGTGCCGCGGCGCTCAAGAACAGCGCCGCGGCACCCCTACCCAGATTAGGTCAGCGCCGCGGCGCCTGAAGATAGCGCCACGGCGCTCCGCGTTTCAGCAGATAGTGCATTCCCGGCGCCTCCTGAACCACCCTTTCGGCCTGACACCGAGCATGATGCGATGAATGGTGACACTTGATCAGGGAAGTTTCCCTGGACTCCTCCTTATTTTATTACTTGTCTCTATTGTGTTTTTTCTTTGATATTCTTACATTGGGGACAATGTATGTTTTTAAGTGTGGGGGGGTCACTTTATGATTCAGCTGGATGACTGTATAATAACTCATACACTTGTGCACTTTTCTACTTTGATGCATTACTATAATTCTATGATGTGTGCACTTTTATTCCTATCATGAGGTGAGCATGTGAACAAAATTTCAATTTATGGGTTTGTGTTAGTGAAACCAATAGCCAATGATATAAATGTTTAAATTGCTAATAGCTCCTAAGAAACGTAGGAAAATCATAATTATGTGTAATTTTAATTTTTTTGCAATTTATTATCCATTTTCTAGAATCCTGAATCTATTTTGCACAACAACTTTGAGTATTTAATTTATCTTTTATTTAAAGAAAGTTTATACAACTTAAAGAAATTTTTTATGATCTCAGAAAGGATTCTAGAACTTATTTGAATGATGCTTGAGGCGAAATCCTAGGTTGATACTATTAATTAGGATATGATTTAGGCATTATTTGATAGATTGAGCCTTTCAAGCCTAACCTAAGTAATAAAATAACACTAGTTCCTTTATTTTGAGCTTAATGAACTTTTCCTTCTGAAAACCATAACTGAGCCATAAGCCAAAGTTTGTATATCCTTATTTTTTTTCTTTACCCTATTCACTCACTCCATGATTATTTTGATGAATATTTGTATTATATTGCTTTATTTACAAAAAGGGTGGAAGGGTGGAGCAAGGAAAAGAAAAGAAATTTTCAAAAGAAAAAAGAAAAAGAAAAAAAATTATATATATATATAAGAACAAATGTTGTGGGTGAAAGAAAAAGAGGACAATGATGGATTGAAGCAGGAAAAGTAGTGTGGGGAGAAAATCTTCCCAAAATTATTGGAGGAAAGCAAAGAGCTCAAGAGATCAATTTTAATCATGTGGTGCTGGGTGACTGATCCTACATTGATATCCTTTGTCCCACCCTTCACCTTGGCCACATTACAAGCTAAATAAAGTCCTTTTGATCTTAAAAGTAGTTTTGACCTACATTAGTGGAGAGTAGCAGGAAAAATAAGCTTATGAAAATCCTACGAAGAGATCCATACTTGATTTCTTGAGATATATAAACTCATTTGAATGAAAGATGATTGAACTGCTCAAAACACACACTCACTCAGGGCTCTAGAAAAATGAATTCTGAATTGCATTTAAATTGAATATTGCACATAGTCATTAAATTTTCTGAAATTTCTTTAAGAGCATTCAATTTTCACTATGAGGCAATATATTGGAAAGACTTTCACTTACCTTATTTATTGAATATTGTTCACATGGTTTAATTTGCTTGAGGACAAGCAAAAGAGCAAGTGTGGGGGTATTTGACATGCTTTAAATTAAGCATGTCTTTAGCATATTTTATGTTTCTTTTTATTTTATTTAAATGATAAATAGATAGGTTTTAATTAAATTGTGTGTTTTATGTTTTTAGGAATAATAAAGAAGAAAAGAAGAGAAAAATAGAAGAAAATCATGAAAAATGCTGATTTCTGACCTTTCGTCACTAATGGAAGCATATCTCACTCATTTGAGCTCTGATTGAGCTGATTCCAGCGGCTATGGAAAGAAGAAACATAGAGCCACAACTTTCGTGTTCGTCACTTTGGCAAAATCCGGCGTTTTTTAGGCGCCGCGGCGGCCCGTCATGGATGTCTCGTAGCGCCGCGGCGCTGGTTATTGGCGCCGCGGCGCCCTTGCCCCAGAACCACGAGCGCCGCGGCGCTGCATGGGTGCGCCGCGGCACTCGTGTACGAAGAATGGAGCACCGCGGCGTTGCATGGTGCGCCGCGGCACCCCGTGGATGAAGCTTCGCAGCGCCGCCGCTCCGGAAGTCGCGATTTTAGAGTTTTTTTCGCCTGATTTGAAGCCTAATTGATGGAGATTTGACCTAAAAACTTTCCTACTTCGACTAGGAGGGTTTAATCTATAAAGAGGGAGGAAAGTAAGCAGAGAGGGGATCGATTCATTGAGGAAAGAATTCATTCAAGTTCTCAACTCTTTTCTTTACTTCTTGTTTAGTTTTCTATGGCCCTGCGCGGCTAATTTTCTTTAGTTGGTTGAGGGAGATTGAAACCTCAAGGGATTTGATGTCATTGTGAGATACGGATTTGATTTCATTGCATTCAATCTTAACCGGGTATTGTTTATTCATCTGTTCTTATTTTCTTAATATTATGCATGTGATTGCTAGGAGGCCTACTAGTATATTGTATGTGTAGCTGCTGAATTAGGTTTTGAACAAAGCTTTTATTACTTGATTCGTGAAGCAAATAGGATTAAGGATTTTGGATTATAAATCGTTAACCCTATGATGAATATCAACTAAATTGAATATAACCGATGTGCTTGTATTCGTTTAGCTCTATTAGTTTCTCTTGTTCTTCATGCGGTTAATAAGTTATGCTTTACCGATGTGCTAAAGGATTGCTCGTTAATTAGAGTATAATTAGTGCGATTGTCATTAATTTACTAGGCTTAAGGAGGAACTGGGATAGAATCCCAATGATAGATATTTGGTTTAAGATTGATAATTTTGTCAATGATCAATGCAATCCCTTGATGGTGAATATCGACCGAAACCAACGCTTTTCTCATTAATCACTTTCTCTCAATTATTTTTGCTATTGTTTACTTAATTTTAATTGCGACTCTCAATCCCCCCTTTCTGAATCACATAAGGTAATTCCAGTCTCTGTGGGATCGACCCTTACTCCCACTACTACAGGTTAGTGTTGAGGTAAGGTTTTAATTTGGGCGTGCCTGCGACAGTGCGCACCAAGATATATGTGTGTATGTATATGTATATATATGTATATATATACATATACACACACAAACACACACACACACACACACACACACACACATACACACATATATATACTAGTTAGATATGTATATTGTAACAACCTTTTTTTTTTATATTATTATTATACAATATAGAGTTTACATACATGTCATTAATTAAAATATACGTACAACATATCAAACACATAAAAATCTACATCTTATTTATTTTAATTGACCAATTCCAGAGATACAGGTGCGGGTGGTTGCACCTTCACCGGGATCTAAGCCAACTCGATCATAAACATTTTATTTGCTTCTAGGATTTGCCCAACATAAAGTACTCGACCAACGTGCACTAAAAGCCAGAGCCATAGAAAAATCTACATAACTAATTTTCTGAACATGATATGGAAATATAGTGAGAATTAAATCTCAGTAAGTTCAACAATAAATTATCATCAATATAGCTCATCACGTCATGTTCAGCTGTATAAACTACAGCAAATATCTTTGGTCACATGAATGCATTATATCTATGCACATGAGAATCGTACAATAATGACATGTATGACAGGATTAACTATTTTCAGAATATCATATGATGACTATCAATTTATTCTCATATCAAGCTACCCCGGTCAGGGTGAGTATATTCTACTCTCTGGTACGGACTTTTCTCGCTTCGTCCGACATGGCCCACTTTCTCTTTCTTTTCTCATTAACATGATCATAACTGTTGGTAGGGCGTCCCCTACTGGTGCACCACACGGATTGCCATGTAACCGTGCTCATTTCTTTTCTTTTCACAATAATAGCTAAAAATATGCTTTCAATAACAAGTATGTTCATCAAAATATAATTATTACCAAAAATCATTGGTAATCATGCCATGAACATAACCATTTCAAATATCACCTTTTAAAATATTTCAATGTCACAATTTCACACTTAAGATGGTAAAAAGTTCATACAATGGCAATGGCTATGTCATATACAAATCATTTAATATTTTCATATATAAGATTCTTCTTATTTTTTAAATATTAATTTTATTTCTTTATTTTCTTGATGCAGGTTTTCATCCTATCTAACCTTCTCTTACTAATCAAAGCATAACTCCCTCAATTTAACTTCGATGTAGGTGATCTTGGTGTCAATTTCACGATAAAACAATGATCTAAAACTATTATGTTAAACAGTTTAGCGAAATATTAAGAAATCAAGGTGATATTACTCCCTCGATGAACAATTTATTTCTTCTTGGATAGGTTCTGACTTCTGCCTACTAATCAGTCCATATCTCCCTCATAAAAATTCCAAATTAAGTGATTCCAGTGGCTAAAAATCCGTGCCACATATATCTATAATTCGTATGTTAACTATGTATTTTAATTCTCTACATAATGTTTCCAAAAATTAAAACAGAGAAGCTATCCTAACATATTCTTCCCTGATTAACCATTTTCTGACCACTACTTACTAATCAGACCATATCTACCTCCTATGGACTCCAAATTGCATAATTCCAGTGGTTAAAATTCCGTGACACATATATCTATAATTCTTATGTTAACCATTTATTTGAATTCCCTACATAATGTTCGCATAAATTAAAACACAGAAGCTATCCTAACATGTTCTTCCCTGATTAACCATTTTCTGAATACTGTTTACTAATCAGACCATATCTATCTCATATGGACTCCAAATTGAGTAATTCCAGTGCCTAAAAATCTGTGAGACATAGATATGTATTTTTCATGTTAACCATTTCTTTAAATTCCTTACTGACTCTTCCCAGAAATTTAAAATCAGAAGCTAAAATTTGTGCCACCCATAGCCATACCTATACTGAACTATCTACACCAGCCTAAGTATTCAAACATACACAATATGTAATATGATATAGCAACATCCATGACCAATCAACAAAGTTCTAAGATCAAAAAATCATATAAATATTATAAGTTTCAAAAGTTTTCTTCAAAAAGAAATATTGTTAAACTTACTTGGCGCACTTAGTCCTCTAGACTTCTCCTTCCTCTTTCGTCCTTTCTTCCTTTCTTCCTCTCCTTTCCATTATTTGGTTGAAATTATTTGTGTGGGATAGGAATGTTTTGTCCTAATGCCATGTATTATCATACCACTTGCTAAATTTATGAGTGTAGGAGATAGATGTTTTGTCCTAAAGCCTTGTATTATCATACTACTTGCTAAAATTATGAATGTAGGATATCACACCACTTGCTAAATTTTTGTCTTAATGCCATGTCACCTAATCTTGATTACACCATTATTTCATCACTTTACTTTTATTTTTATTTTTATTTTTTCTCTTAGGTTTGGGCTCATTCTTGCCCATTTTCTTTACTTTGAATAAAATTCTACCTTTCATAATGGGCTTGGTGGTCATATTTTCATGATTTTTGGGCTACCGGTCTAATTTCTATATCCTAGTCCTAGTCTATGTTTTATTTCTTCATTGGGCTATCCTATTGTCTTGCTAAGAATTTATGTGAAGTAGAAAAACTCTATATGAAGTGTCCATAGGTGAAAGCCCAATTTATGGGTGGAGATACTAAACTTAGTAACTTTTACTCTTAAATTAGGAAAAATTACCCTAATCCAATCTTCTTAAAATTTTAAGACCTTTACTTACTTCACAAAATTTATTTTTCTTACCTAAGAATTTCACCTTTCTTTAGCATGTTTATTTCTAATATTTCCTCTTAGGTTTTCTTTCTTTACCTATTCCATTAATATTACATTTCTATACATACACGTAAGGTGAAGAATTTCTAAGGATTATATTTCTTTAGATATCTAAAAATTGTCTAATAAATTTTATTTCCTTAATTAAATATTTATGTACCTTTATCAATAAAAGAAATGAAATTATGGATGTTACTTTGAATACTTTTGTACTTTTATTAATACATGAAACGAAATTAGGGATGTTACATTTCTCTCCCCTTAAAAGAAATTTTGTCCTCAAAATTTTAGAAATTACCTAATAAGAACAATTTCGGATATTTCTTTCTCATGACTTCTTCTAGCACCCAAGTTGCTTCTTCTGGAGTCAAACCTTCCCATAACACCTTAACTAAGGGAATAATTTTGTTCCGCAATTGCTTCACGCCAGTGTCCAATATAGATGCTGGTACTAGCTGGTATGTCATGTTCTCTTTTATTTGGACTGGTTCATTTCGTATCACATGTGAGGAGTCTGGAAGATACTTCCAGAGTTGTGATACATGGAAAACATTAAGCAAGTTGGACAAATTAGGTGGGAGAGCAACTTGATATGCTGATGTCCCTACTTTCTTCAGAATTTGGTAGGGTCCCAAAAATTGCGGACTTAGCTTTCTTGTTTTGAGAGACCTACCAATTCCCGTAGTCGGAGAAAGTTTCAGAAATACATGGTCTCCTTCCTCAAACTCTAGAGGTCTATGTCTCTTATCGTAGTAACTCTTTTGCCGACTCTGAGTTGTAAGTATTTTGTCTCGTATCTGATAACTGCATTTCATTATAATTTCTATGTGCTGTCCATAATTGTTTACTGAATTTTTTTGGTGTTTTAAGCACTCTTACCCTTGATTTAATTAAATGGGATGACTTTTCTGGATATAACATTAGCTACCTCATTGCTGCAGCATTTCAGTAAGCATATATAACAATGATAGCAAAACCCCGAGTGATAGTGGGTAAGCTGCTTCCTCTCTCCTGCAATACGATGATATTGTTTGATATGGTGCAGGTGGCAGAGCTGCGCAGCAGGAGCAGCCACCATTGAGCAGCAGACAGCAGCAGGGAAACTGCAGGCTGCTGGTACATGACTACCTCCACTACTGAAAGTGGAGAGGAAAAAGCTGCACAACAAGGGCGCTGGCTGCAGAGCAGAAGGAATGTCAGCAACCCCGGGGCACTTTACTGGGACCACAAAGGCTGTCTATTAAAGGCCATAAAGCAACTGTTGCAAAAGGATGGCCAGGGAGGAAGAAGAGAGAATTAAGGAGAAAAACACCATAGCCTAGAGTGCTGCTAACACCGGGAGGTGCAGCATGAAGGGATAGTGCGCTAGTGTAGAATGGAATTTTGATTAATGTTGTTGTTTTACTGTTTTATCAAAAAGAAAGAACTGCATTTTGTAATTTAGTTTTTATCTCTTAGAATGCATACTAGTGTTTCTGGGATTTTTGTAACCGGTGCACCCATGAGGCTTGGCTAGTTTCCAGCTGGGGTTGTACAGGGGTTGTAATGAACTGAGCATATTTTTATCGTTAATCCATTTTGTTACAGTTGCTGTTCGCCATTCAATTGCGTTTCCTGTTAGTTTTTCTTTCCTTAATAATGGAAGTTTGGAGGAAGAAAACCAAGGCCACCATTCACCTGGAAGGGTAATGGAGGCTGGGAAAAAGCTGAATGTAAAGGGGTTACCTCATGTAGGGATATACGGGTACCCCATTAGTCCCATAATGGACTTCATGCATAATTTGGAGGTGAGGACTGATGCAGGAATGCGAGTCTGAACCTTGGAATTGTAAGGAATGGCAGTCTGGGAAGACTCTATTCAGGATTGAATTTGGTACTCAAAACAATTGCTGCAGCAAAGCCTAGAGCATATATGAGTGCTGTAGTCCATGACAACCCTGAGCAACCCCAGTTTTCCCCATATAGTTTCCTTTTTATTTCCTATTACTCTTTATTTTAGTTATAGTTAAAAGTCAGTCAACCCACTTCTATTCCAATTTTGTGAAACATCTTACGTTGCTACAGCATTCATACAGCAAGGGTCTCTAAACAGTTTTAGTTTACTCCTCGTGGGACGATACTCACTCATCACTCTATTACTTGGTCACGACACGTGCACTTGCGATCTGACATTGTATTCATCTTGTATGAATCACATATCCAACAAGTTTTTGGTGCCGTTGCTGGGGAGTGTCAACTTAAAAATTGTTTTAAGATACCCCACTGTGTGAAGAATTGTTTTGTTTTTACGCTGGTGTCTTGTTGAGCAGGTAACACAGTGCATGAGCAGGGTTGACAGAGAGCTTTTGCCCCTTGATCCAGAGATAGAAAGAACACTTTTGAGAAGAAGAAGAAGATAGTTAACACACCAGCAGCAGGCAGAGATGGCTAATCAAAATGGAGCAGACAACATGGACGATAGAGATAGGGTCTTAAATGCTTAGGTTCAACCAAATCTGAATGGGTTGAACCTGAGCATTATGAGACCAGATATCGAGGCTTTACATTTTGAGCTCAAACCAGTAATGTTTCAGATGCTGCAAACTGCTGGACAATTCAGTGGCATGCCCACTGAGGACCCTCACCTTCATTTAAGAGTGTTCATGGAAGTCACGGATGCTTTCAAAATGAATGGGGTAATAGAAGCAGTGCTCAGGCTAAAGCTGTTCCCTTATTCATTAAGAGACCGAGCAAGAGCATGGTTGAACTCTCTGCCACCTGACTCTATCGCTAACTGGAGTGACTTGGCAGAAAAATTTCTGTTGAAATACTTCCCGCCCACCAAGAATGCCAGATTGAGAAATGACATTACCTCTTTCCAGCAATTAGAAGGTGAATCTTTGTATGAGACCTGGGAGAGGTATAAAGTGCTATTACGGAGATGCCCCCATCATGGAATTCCTTACTGCATTCAGATGGAGACCTTTTACAATGGCCTCAATGCCCAAACTTGTACCATAGTGGATGCAGCAACTAATGGGGCACTCTTGTCCAAGACATATAATGAAGCACATGAGTTGCTTGAAAGAATGGCCAGTAACAACTATCAATGGCCAATGGACAGAGTTTCAATTGGAAAGAAAGCAACAGGCATGCACGAAGTGAGTGAAGTGACATCTCTCACAGCCCAGCTAGCCTCATTAGTTAATGTCTTGAAGAGCCAGCAAGTTACCCGCCCTCAAGCAGCAAATGCAGTCCAGGAAACTGGACCATCTTGTGTACTATGCAATGGACCTCATCTATTTGAAGCTTGTCCCTCAAACCCAGAATCAGTGTGTTTTGTGGGTAATATGAATCGCAATAATAACCCTTACTCCAACACATATAACCCAGGATGGAGGCAACACCCTAATTTCTCCTAGAGTAACTATGGTACAGGACAAGGGAGCAACTCTGTCCCACAAAGACCACAGGGTCCACCAGGCTTCCAGCAGCAAAGGCAACAGCCTCAGGAAGCCCACACTTCACTAGAATCCCTGCTGAAGGAATATATGGCAAGGAATGATGCTCTAATCTAGAGTTAAGTAGCCTCACTGAGAAATCTGGAAACTTAGGTGGGGTAGCTTGCCAATGAACTGAAAAGCAGACCCCCAAGGACACTTCCTAGTAATACTGAAGTCCTTAGGAGAGAAGGGAAAGAGCATTGCAAGGCTATAGCCCTGAGGAGTGGGAAGATGGTGGAAGCACCAAAAGCAAGAGGGCAAGACCAGACAGACTCCATTGTACCCCTGGAGAACAAAAAAGACAAGAAGAAGCAAGAGGAGGAGATAAGCAAGGAGGAAACCATCTCTGGAGAAAATGCTGCAGCTATGCCGCAGCAAAAGTCAGCAACTTTGCCGCAGCAGGGCATGCAGCAAACCAAGCCACCTCCCCCTTTCCCTGAGAGATTTCAGAAGCAGCAAAATGACCAGTAATTTAGAAGGTTCCTAGATGTCCTGAAACAGCTACACATCAACATTCCTCTGGTGGAAGCACTAGAGCAGATGCCCAATTATGTGAAATTCATGAAGGACATCCTGACCAAGAAGAGGAGGTTTGGTGAGTTTGAGACTGTTGCTCTCACAAGAGAATGCAGTGCTGTGCTGCAAAATAAGTTGCCACCCAAACTGAAGGATCCAGGCAGTTTTACCATACCTTGTTCAATTGGGAACCAGTATTTTGGCAAGGCACTTTGTGATTTGGGAGTAAGCATCAACCTTATGCCAATGGCCATCTTTAAAAAGCTAGGAATTGGAGAAGCTCGGCCTACCACAGTCACACTGCAATTGGCAGACATATCCATTGCCCATCCAGAGGGAAAAATAGAGGATGTCCTGGTTAAGGTGGATAAGTTCATCTTCCCAGTAGACTTCATAATTCTGGATTATGAAGCTGATGCAGAAGTACCAATTATATTAGGCAGACCGTTCCTAGCAACTGGTCGGACACTGATTGGTGTTCAGAAGGGTGAATTAACCATGAGAGTCCAGGATGAGCAAGTTACATTCAATGTGCTCCAGACCATGAGGTTTGCCAGTAAAGAAGAGGAATGTGCAGTGGTGTCTATGATAGACACATTAGCATTAGAACAATTGGAAAAATGCTGCAAGGAGCCACCACCAGCAGCATGGACAGACCACTCAGATTCCGAAGGAGAAGATGAGAAGGAATGGGCCTGAATTGATGTCAAACAAGGCTTCAGGAAGAAGGAGCCAATAAAGGAGCCATTGTATGAGACCACGCCAGATTCAAGGCTGCTGAAAGCATCAGTGGAAGAACCTCCAGCTTTGGAGATGAAGCCTTTGCCAGCATACCTTAAGTATGCATATTTAGGAGAAACAACCACTCTTCCTGTGGTTATCTTAGCACTTTTGACAGAAGAACAAGAGGAGAAATTGGTCCTGACACTGAAGAAATTCAGAAGGGCCATTGGCTGGACACTTGCTGACATTAAGGGAATCAGCCCCTCATTCTGCATGCATAAGATCCTCTTGGAAAGCAACGAAAAACGGTCCATAGAACCCAGCGAAGGCTTAACCCAATAATGAAGGAGGTGGTAAAGAAGGAGATCATTAAATGGCTGGATGCTGGAATCATTTACTCCATATCAGATAGCTCCTGGGTGAGTTCGTTCCAGTGTGTTCCCAAGAAAGGAGGCATGATTATGGTGGAAACTGATAGCAATGAGCTCATCCCTACTAAGGTTGTAACCGGTTGGAGGATTTGCATGGGCTATAGGAAGCTGAACAAGAGCACTAGGAAGGACTACTTCCCTCTGCCATTCATTGATCAAATGTTAGATAGACTTGCTGGAAGGGAATACTATTGCTTCTTGGATGGGTACTCAGAGTATAACCAGATTGCTATAGCACCAAAAGATCAGCCTAAGACCACATTCACATGCCCTTATGGTACCTTTACATTTCGAAGGATGCCATTTAGGCTGTGCAATGCTCCAGCAACATTCCAGCGATGCATGATGGCAATATTCACAAAAATGGCTGAGCAGTTTGTGGAAATCTTCATGGATGATTTCTCAGTCTTTGGGGACTCCTTTGACCTATGCTTGGGAAACTTTGCTAAAGTCTTGCAAAGTTGTGAGGAAACAAACTTGGTGCTAAATTGGGAGAAGTGCTAGTTTATGGTAAAGGAAGGGATTGTGCTGGGGCATAAGGTATCTTAGAGAGAACTTGAGGTTGACAAGGCCAAGGTAGAAATTATTGAGAAACTGCCTCCTCCCACCTCGATCAAGGGCATTCGAAGCTTCTTGCGACATGCAGGATTTTATAGGAGGTTCATTAAGGACTTCTCCAAGGTTGCCAAACCTTTATGCAGTTTGCTAGAGAAGGACCGAACCTTTTGTTTTGATGAAAGCTGCATGAAAGCATTCTGCGATCTCAAACAGAAATTGAGTACAGCTTCGGTTATTGTGGCACCAGACTAGACCTCCCCATTTGAGCTGATGTGTGATGCTAGTGAAATAGCATTGGGAGCTGTCCTTAGGCAGCGCAGAAACAAGCTGTTTCACTCTATTTACTATGCTAGCAAAATGCTGCAAGGTGCCTAGCTGAACTACACTGTGACAGAGAAGGAATTGCTTGTCGTAGTGTTTGCCTTTGAGAAATTTAGAGTATATCTGGTAGGAGCAAAGGTGATAGTGCACACAGACCACTCTGCCATCAAACACTTGGTTAGGAAAAAGGATTCCAAGCCCAGGCTCATTCGGTGGGTGCTTTTAATTCAAGAATTTGATTTAGAGATCAGAGATAGGAAGGGGACTGAAAACCAAGTGGCAGACCATCTCTCCAGGTTGGAAGGGTACAGCTCTGGAGCAGAGGACATTAATGAAAGATTCCTAGATGAGCAACTCTATCTCCTGTCCTAAGATGATGTGCCATGGTATGCTGATTATGTAAATTACCTTGTGAGTGGAATGCTCCCACTAGACCTGACGTGGCAGCAGAAGAAAAAATTTCTACATGAAGTCAATTCATACTACTCGGATGAACCATATCTTTACAAGCAATGTGCTGATCAAATGATAAGGAGGTGCATACCCAGCGAAGAGATGGAGTAAATCTTGCAGCAATGCCATGCTTCCCCTTATGGAGGTCATTTTGGAGGAGTTAGAACTGCAAACAAGTTGCTGCAGGCAGGGTTCTATTGGCCCTCTCTATTCAAAGACTCCCACTCCTATGCAAGGCAATGTGACCGGTGTCAGAGGACAGGGAATATATCTCGCAGACATGAAATGCCACTGAACAACATCCTAGAGGTGGAATTATTTGATGTCTGGGGCATAGATTTCATGGGACCATTTCCCTCAAGTTTTGGCAATCAATACATCCTTGTAGCTGTAGACTATGTCTCAAAGTGGGTGGAAGCCAGTGCATCCCAGACCAATGAAGCCAGAGTCGTGACCAAATTCCTGAAGAGGAATATCTTTACAAGGTTTGGAACCCCTAGAGCCATCATCACGATGAAGGGACCCATTTCTGTAATCGGCAGTTCAAGGCACTACTTTCCAAATATGGAGTCAGACACAAGGTAGCAACCCCTTATCACCCACAAATAAGTGGGTAGGCTGAAGTCTCCAACAGAGAGATCAAGAGAATCTTGAAAAAAATAGTAGGTCCCACGAGGAAGGATTGGTCCTCAAGGTTGGATGATGCACTTTGGGCATATAGAACAGCTTATAAGACACCTCTGGGCATGTCACCTTACAGGTTGGTATTCGGGAAGGCTTGTCATCTACCAGTAGAGCTGGAACATCGAGCATATTGGGTAGTGAAGAAGCTAAACTTGAACCTGGAAGCTGCGGGTGAAAAGAGGATGCTGCAACTAAATGAGCTGGATGAATTTCGTGGTCAGGCCTATGAAAATGCCAAACTATACAAGGAGAAAGCAAAGCAATGGCATGACAAGAAGATACAACCCAGAAACTTCGAAGTGGGACAGAGAGTACTATTGTACAACTCCAGGCTGACCCTGTTTCCTGGGAAGTTGAAATCACGTTGGTCTGGTCCTTTTCGCATAAGCAAGGTCTTCCCATTTGGGACCATTGAATTGGAAGAAGAAAAGGAAGGGAGGACATTTAGGGTTAATGGACAAAGAGTCAAGCACTATCTAGGGGGTGAGGTGGATAGATAACACACCTCCATCCAGCTGCAAGAGGAATGAGCAAGAGGAAAGTCAGGCTGAAGACTCTAAAACAAGCGCTCATGGGAGGCAACCCATGTTTAAATTTGTGTTGTTTAAGTTTTAAGATAGTTTAAATTATGAGTCTGATAGCTTTGTGTTTGTTACGCAGGATAGGAAGCAAAGAAGTTGCAGAACCAGTTTTTGTTTTGCTGCAGCAACGCTACACTAAAGATAGTCCTTGCTTTGCTACAGCAAGATTGATAACAAGCACTCTCTGCTGCAGCAAAAAATCCTTGGCAACCCAGTTTCACTGCAAGATTACTGCAGCAACACAGTCAGCTCAAAACCAAGGGTTCCTCTTTCCTATGCTTCATTTAAAAAAAAAGAGAAGATTAAAAAGTAGGCGGGAAAATTGGCAGAAGGCAATAAGACACCCACAGTCTTTAAACCTCTGCAACTTCCAACCCACTTCTTCCCTGAGTAAAGACACCCACGTTTTCACCTCTGCAACTTCCCTTCTCATTTCACCTCTCCCGAGTTCTCAAGCCCTACAACCTTCTCACTTCCTTCATTCCAGAAAACCTCTACCTCCAAACCCTCGAACCAGTCATGCCAAGAATCAAGACAGTGGCTAGGAAGGCGAGCAAGGTGAAGAAATTCACCTCTGAGGAAAGTGGAAGAAGCACGACGAAGAAATCGTGCCTAGAAACTTCTGTGCCGAGAAAGGGTTCACCTTTACCTATGCTGGAGATTTGGGGATGCCAATGTACGCTGGCACGGTGGTAAAGCAGAGGGCTTGGAAAAATTTTGCAAGCCACCCGCAAACGGCCCTCATTCCTCTAGTTTGGGAGTTCTATGTGAACTTCTCACCAGAAACTGAGACATGGTTGAAAGTTCGGGAGACGAAGGTGCGTTTTGACCAAACTGCAATTAACAAGGCCTACAATCTACTCGACAAGGAGGACAAGTATGAGGACTATCTGCATAGTTTGCAGGATGAAGATTGGGAAGCAATGCTCACCCGGGTGTGCCTTCCTAGCACCACCTGGGATAAATCTCCTCAGGGTTCCACCACTGTCAATCGAATCTCCCTGGTGCCGGCAACGAAAGTCTAGTATCATTTTCTCAAGACTCGTCTGCTACCTTCCACCCATGGGCAGACTGTGAGCCGAGACAGAGTGGCAATAGTGGACACACTCATCCTCGGTAGGCCACTCAACGTTGGCCGCATTATCAGTGGCCAAATCCGAGCATGCGCCAGCCGAAAGAAGGGAAGCCTACTCTTTCCTTCCCTCATCACCATCCTGTGCAAGAATCATAGAGTACCAGTCTCTATTGATGAAGAAGTCTTGAAGGACACCAATCCCATCACACCTACCACCATTGCTCGCATTGTTCTGGAGAAAGCAGCCCCGCACCTACTAGCTGCCTCTCGAGACCCTCTACCAGCTACTGGCCCATCTGCTTCTTCCTTTGCCACTCAGCCTGCTGACAAGACCCTTTAACACATTCTACAGCAACAAGCTACACTCCTTAGATAGCAAGCACAACTGCTGCAGCATTAGCAGACCTTTTTGCGATATGCACAGAAGAGGGACTTTGCCCTCCACACCACCTTGGAGTAGAACTTTAAGTAATTCTTCCCATTCCCGGAGTTTCCAATTGACCTGCTCCATGCCTCTTTTGAGGAGTCAGCCCCAGCACCTGAACCATAAACAGAGCAACCCAAGGACTCTGAAGGATCCTCCTCCAGTAAGGAACCCCATCCGGAACCCCACCAGACACCAGAGGAAACTGAGTCCTCTGATAACGATGAGCCCATTGCAAAACGGGCAGCAATATTGCGCAAAGGAAAGGCCCCACAGCAATCAACACAGCGGAGGGGTGGGCTCAGAAGTTCATCAAGATCTTCTGGGGGTCAATAACCCTAGGGTGCTGCAGCATACCTGCTAGCACCCTTAGGAAATTCCCTCAACCCTTATTCCTTCTCTACTGTATTTGGAATTCCTTTGTTTCTGTTGCTGTTTTTGGGTGTCTTTTGTTTTCTGGCCATTGCATTAGCAGTGAGGACACTGCTCATTTTAAGTTTGGGGGGGGGGGGTGTGATATAATGTCTACTGGGAATAATATTGTTGTGGCACTTTTGTGTTTTGATTCATTGCTGTAATATTGTTGGAGCATATGTTAGATTTAGTCTTGCTTATTTGTGTGCTGCTTATCTAGGTGACTGTTTATATTGCTGTCCACTTATGTTTTTGTCTACCTGTGTTGAATAAGTCTGTCTTAGTAATCACTGATTGGGATGAATACAGTTATAATTGTTTGATAAAAAGTTTCTCAAAAAAAGAAAAAAGAAAAGAGGGTGAAATAGGTACATATTGCATAACCTGCTGAAAGTTTTGGGATACTCCATGAGGAGGATTGGGTAGTCCGCTAGAAACCAGAATAGGAGACCTACAGCCTCACCCAATCACACAGAACCCTCTTCTAATGAGCACAAGATTATGGGCAGTTTGCCAAAGAAAAATTTGGTGATCTTTCAGAAATTGGACCTAAGTCTTAGAGCTAGTATTGAGAGCTCTCTAGAATTATAAAAGAGGCAGACGCATAAGGGTAAAAAAGGCTTAAGTTTGGGGGGGGGGAAGTAGGAAATAAAAAGAAAAATGTGGACACTCCAATGCTTTGTAGTTCCTTAGTAACCAGGGGTATGCATGAGCCCCATGTGTGCCTTTGCATAAAACAGGGACATAGTGTGGACACTCCAATGCTTTGTAGTTCCTTAGTAACCAGGGGTATGCATGAGCCCCATGTGTGCCTTTGCGTAAAACAGGGATATAGAGTATGAGTGGGAAGCGGTTTAAGGGTGATAAGGCTAAGTAACCGGGTGCCTGCATTGAACATGTTGGCATTCGCGTCAAAAAGCTGTAATGACCTCTGCTAGAGCAAGATCTATGCCAAAAAAACAAACAATAAAGAAAGAAAATCAGTGAGCTGCCACCCACCCACATTTGCTGCCCCGTCTGCACCTATGATGCATGTCAGCTTAACCTAGGAAGCTCGATATACTAGCATAAAAGTCTTAGGAACTCTGGTTGTTTTTGACACAAGTAGCTCTTTAGGGAAACTGTCCATATCACACACACACAACTTCAAGGAAGGTTTTTGCTGTGATTGGGAGAAGGGTTTGTAGTGTCCTGTATATGGAAGAAATCCTGAGGGTTGAGAGCTATCAGTAGAGCTATGGAGTCTTGCATGAGAAAAGTCTGGAATTTCTGGGTGGTAGGTTTGTAGTGAACAGAGTAGGATGCTTGGGGACAAGCAATCCTTTAAGTTTGGGGGGATTTGATAACTGCATTTCATTATAATTTCTATGTGCTGTCCATAATTGTTTACTGAATTTTTCTAGTGTTTTAAGCACTCTTACCCTCTGATTTAATTAAATGGGATGACTTTTTTGGATATAACGTTAGCTACCTCATTGCTGCAGCATTTCAGTAAGCATATATAGCAATGATAGCAAAACCCCGGGTGATAGTGGGTAAGCTGCTTCCTCTCTCCTGCAATACGATGATATTGTTTGATATGGTGCAGGTGGCAGAGCTGCGCAGCAGGAGCAGCCACCATTGAGCAAGAGACAGCAGTAGGGACACTGCAGGTTGCTGGTACAGGACTGCCTCCACTACTGAAAGTAGAGAGGAAAAAGCTGCACAACAAGGGCACCGGCTGCAGAGTAGAAGGAATGTCAGCAACCCCGGGGCACTTTACTGGGACCACAACTGGTATTACGCAACTGGGACACTTTGAATGGTCCGTTCTGTCTGCCCGTCAGTCTGAGGATTATAGGTAGTACTGAACCGCAACTGGGTTCCAAAATCTTCCTGCAACGCATTCCAAAACCTCGACATAAACCTTGGATCTCTATCAGAAATGATATTTAAGGGAATTCCATGTAGTCTAACTATTTCCTTGACGTACAATTGGGCCAATTTGTTCAGTGAAATGTTAATTTTTATGGGCAGAAAGTGAGCAAATTTGGTTAATCTGTCAACAATTACTCAGATAGTGTCATATCCCACTGAAGTATTAGGTAAACCCACAATAAAGTCCATTGAGATACTGTCCCATTTCCATTTAAGGATCTCAAGAGCTTGTAGAAATCCTGCTGGCTTTTGATGCTCCACCTTCACCTTTTGACAAATGAGACATTTCGCCACAAACTCGGCAATGTCCTTTTTCATCCCTAGCCACCAATACATCCTCTTTAAATCCTGGTACATTTTAGTGCATCCAGGATGGACTATGTATTTACTCTGATGCGCTTCTTGTGGAATCTTAGTCTTCAATTCTCGTTCTTGAGGGACACAAATCCTTCCTTGATACATGATTACTCCATCTTCCATGGCAGAAAAATTACCTTGGTCTTTATGATCTTGTAAGTATTGGTCGTGAGCTTGAGCCTCTTTGATTTGGACTCTAAGGTCACACCCTATACTTAAACCATTATTGATTAGCTTCTTTGGAGTAAGAGTAGTGGCTAGCTTCAAATTTTAAAACTCCTCTAGCATCTGCATCTCATACACCATCATCTGACCCATGTACAGAGATTTTTGACTCAAGGCATCTGCTACAACATTCGCCTTTCCTGGATGATACTTTATCTCAAACTTATAGTCATTGAGGAATTCTACCCATCTTCGTTGCCTCATATTTAACTTCTTCTGATCAAAGAGGTATTTAAGACTCTTATGATCATAATATACTTCAAAGGTTGCCCTGTACAAATAGTGTCACCAAATCTTTAAGTCAAACAACACTACCACCAATTCAAGATCATGGGTTGGATAGTTTCCTTCATGGGGTCTCAGTTGCCTAGAGGCGTAAGAAACTACTCTCTTATCTTGCATCAGCAAACATCGTAGCCCTTTCTTTGAAGCGTCACTATACACTTCAAAATGTCCTGTAGGGTCTGGAATAATTAAAACAGGAGGAGTAGTCAGTCTTGTCTTAAGCTCCCGGAAACTAGCTTCACATTGATCAGTCCATTTGAAAGGACTTCCCTTCCTGGTCAATTTAGTCAATGGCAAGGCTATACGAGAGAAGTTTTGTATAAACCTTCTGTAGTATCCTGCCAAACCCAGGAAATTTCTGACTTCCGTAACCATCTTTGGTCTCTCCCATTGAATCACTGCTTCTGTCTTGCTAGGATCTACGGCTACACCTCTATTAGAGATAACATGTCCGAGAAACTTTACCTCTGACAGCCAAAATTCACACTTCTCCAATTTGGCATACAACTTTTTCTCTTTCAGCACTTGCAGCACGATTCGAAGATGTTGTTCATGTTCTTTCTCAATCTTAGAATATATCAAGATGTCATCAATGAACACTACCACAAATTGATCTAGGTAGGGTCGAAAAATCCAATTAATATAATCCCTGAAAATTGCAGGTGCATTCGTCAACCCAAAAGGTATTACGAGAAACTCATAGTGCCCATACCTAGTCCTGAATGCAGTTTTTGGTACGTCCTCCTCCTTGATCCTAATCTGATGATATCCCAATCTCAAGTCAATCTTAGAAAAGATAGAGGCTCCCTTCAGTTGATCCAATAAGTCATCTATCCTAGGGAGAGGATACTTGTTTTTGATAGTCACCTTATTTAGTTGTGTATAGTCTATGCATAATCTAAAGTTTCTGTCTTTCTTCTTAACAAACAATACAAGAGCTCCCCAAGGCGATACACTTGGTCTAATAAATTGCTTGTCTAACAGTTCCTCCAACTGTTTCTTAAGTTCTTGTAGTTCCTTTGAGGCCATTCTATAAGGTGCAATAGAGATAGGCCCTGTCCCAGGTAAGAGATCAATAGAGAACTCTATCTTTCTCTTGGGAGGTAAGCCTGGAATATCTGATGAAAATACTTCAAGAAACTAATTGGCTATTGGGATTTCATCAAGCTTCGATTTGACTTTTAGCTTTGATAAATACAAGAGAATGTATCCAAGTACTCCATTCTTTAACTCCTTATTAACTTGGTTGGCATTAAGCATCAATAACTGCACCTCCTCTTTTGGAGTAGGAGGTAGAAATTCAATGGTCTTGTTACAACAATTCAGCAAGACTCGATTTTTAGACATCTAGTCTAACCCTAGAATGACCGCAATACCTCTTAAAGGTAAACAGACGAGGTCTACAGAAAAAGTTTTCTCCTGGATGGTGACTTGACAGTCCTTACACACAGAGAAAGTTAATACCCTTTCCCTTGTTGGGGTTACTACAGATAGCTCATAGGGATTTTCAGAAATAGGAAACTGAAACTTCCTAATACATTCTTTTGATATAAATGAATGACTAGCACTAGAGTCAAACAACACCATAAGAGCAAATCCATAGATATAGCATGTACCTTGAATCATTTTAGAAGATTTAGCTGCCTCTTGACCACTCAGGGTGAAAACCCTTCCTTTCACCTGAGGCCTCTGTTCTGGCTGCTTCCCTACATTTTGAGTACAATTTCTCGCAAAATGACCCTTCTGTCCGTAGTTGAAGCAGACATCTTGTCCCATGTAGCATGGCTGATTACCATGCATGTGTCCGCACTTAGCGCACTTGACTGGGGCGAGGTCTTATTGGAAAGGTCTGGGACCCACAGTCATTGGCCTCTTGCCAGTACCCTGTCCTTTTCCTCTAACATTCTGCTAGAGTTTTGTGAACCGTTTTTCCGTTTCCAGAAATTCCGTCTTTGTTTCTCATCCTCCACTGCCTTCAAGCTCTTTTCCAGGAGTCTGCATTTATTTATCAGAGGTACAAACTCCCTAGTCTCTATAGCTACAAAATCATTCCTTATCTTCGGGTTCAATCCTACTTCAAATTTAACAGCCTTCCACGCTTCATCGGGGTTAAATCGTAGGTAAGAGGAGAACTTAGACAACTCCTCGACCTCGCGATGTATTGGTCTATGGTCATGTTGCCCTGTCTGAGTTGGAGAAATTCAATCTCCTTTTCTGCTCGCACAGTACTTGTGAAGTACTTTTCTAAAAAGGTGTATTTGAACACCTGCCAGGTGATCTGCCTTCCCTGGTGAGTTAAAAGTTCTTTAACTCCACGTCACCAATATTCTGTTTCATCTTTTAGCATATATATAGCAAAGATTACTTGCTGCTCTTCAGTACAACCCATCACTTCAAATATTTTCTCTAACTCCCTTATCCATCTTTCAGCTACAATCGGGTCAAAGCCACCTTGAAAACAAGGTGGCCAAGTCCTCAGGAACTCGGATATGTCGTTATCATTTCCAGCCATCCAGTTCTTAACACCATTCACACCATTCAAGTTATTATACCCTAATCCAATTTTCTTGAAATTTTAATACCTTTACTTACTTCACAAAAATTTACACACACACGTGTATGTATATATGTATATAGATATATGTGTGTGTCTATATATATATATATACACACACACACACATATATACATATGTATATATATGTACATATACATACGTATGTGTATGTACATACACATACGTATGTCTATGTACATATATATACGTACATATATATATAGGTATGTAAATATATGTATATATGTGTATAGATATATATGTGTATATAGATATATGTATATATATCTATATATATATACATATACATATATACACATATATATATCTATACACATATATACATATATATACATACTTATGTATATATACCTATGTATACATATGTATATGTATGTATTTGTGTGTGTGTATATATATATATATACGTATGTATACATATACATACATATGTATATACCTATGTAACATACATATATAGGTTTGTATCCATAGGTATATACATACGTATGCATACATAGGTATGTTTATACATAGGTATGTTCATGGCATGATTACCAATGACTTTTGGTAATAGTTATATTTTGATGAACATACTTGTTATTGAAAGCATATTTTTGGCTATCATTGTGAAAAGAAAAGAAATGAGCACGGTCACATGGCAATCCGTGTGGTGCACCAGTAGTGGACGCCCTACTAACGATTATGATTATGTTAATGAGAAAAGAAAGAGAAAGTGGGTCATGTCGGACGTAGCGAGAAAAGCCCGTACCGGAGAGTAGAAAATACTCACCCTGACCGGAGTAACTTGATATGAGAATAAATTGATAGTCATCATATGATATTATGAAAATAATTAATCCTGTCATACATGTCATTACTTTACGATTCTCACGTGCATAGATACAGTGCCTTCATGTGACCAAAGTTATTTACTGTAGTTTATACAGCTGAACATGACGTGATGAGCTATATTGATAATGATTTATTGTTGAACTTACTGGGATTTAATTCTCACTATATTTCCATGTCTTGTTCAGAAAATTAGTTATGCAGATTTTTCTATAGCTCTGGCTTTTAGTGCACATTGGATCGAGTTATTCTATGATGGGCGGATCCTAAATAAAATGTTTGTGGGCGAGTTGGCACAGATCCTGGTAAAGGTGCAACTACCCGCACCTGAATCTCTGGAATTGTTCAACCAGAATAAATAAGATGTAGATATTTATGTGTTTGAAATGTTGTACGTACGTTTTGATTAATGATGTGTATGTGAACTTTATATTGTATAATAAAAAAAAAGTTGTTAGATAATTGGTATCAGAACAGGTCGATCCTAGATGGCCAGTGGGTGGATGGTTATCTGAATCGATCTTATAGTGTCTTGAGTATGTTTGTGGTTGTGCTGTGTAGGGATCAATGAATTCATATAGGTAAGAAATTACTAGTATTTCCTACCTACATGCCGAGGTGGTGTTATGACTGCTGTTAAATAATTTTAAACTAACTATTGGGCTTGATCACCTCAATAGCAGCATAACTTTGTTTTTGCCACAGTAGGAAATGGCACCACCAAGGAGGAATCCAGAAAATAATGTGGAGGAAACCCTGCATAACCTGGCCACGGCAATTCGAGACCAAGTCATGACTATTAATCAAATTCTACAATACCTTAAGAATGCTAATAACTCGAATGGTGTGAATGGTGTTAACAATCGGATGGCTGGAAATGATAACGACATATCTGAGTTCCTGAGGACTAGGACACCTTGTTTTTAAGGCAGCTTTGACCCGATTGTAGCTGAAAGATGGATAAGGGAGTTAGAGAAAATCTTTGAAGTGGTGGGCTGTACTGAGGAGCAGCAAGTAATCTTTGCTGCATATATGCTAAAAGATGAGGCAGAATATTGGTAGCGTGGTGCTAGAGAACTTTTAGCTCACCAGGGAAGGCAGATCACTTGGAAGGTGTTCAAAGACACCTTTTTGAAAAAGTACTTTCCAAGTACTGTGAGGGCGGAGAAAGAGATCAAATTTCTCCAACTCCGACAGGATAGCATGACTATAGACCAATACATCGCGAGATTCGAGGAATTGTCTAAGTTCTCCTCTTATCTGCGATTTAACCATGATAAAGCATGGAAGGCTGTTAAGTTCGAAGTGGGACTGAACTCGGACATAAAGAATCCTGTTGTAGCTATAGAGATTAAGGAGTTTGTGCCTCTGATCAATAAATGCAGACTCTTGGAGAAAAGTTTAAAGGTAGTGGAAGACGAAAAGCAAAGGCGAAACCTACGGAAAAGGAAGAAAAATTTTCCCAACCCTAGCAAGAACGTGAGAAGAAGTGGATATGGAGTTGGTAAGAGGCCATTGACTGCGGGTCCCAGACCTTTCCAACAAGACCTCGATCTAGTCAAGTGCGCTAAGTGCAGACGCATGCATGGTAATCGGCCATGCTACATGGGACAAGATGTTTGCTTCAAGTGCAGACAGAAGGGCCATTTTGCGAGAAATTGCCCATAAAATATGGGGAAGCAGCTAGAACAGAGGCCTCAAGTAAAAGGAAGGGTTTTCACCCTGAGCGGCCAAGAGGCAGCTCAATCTTCTGAAATGATTCAAGGTACATGCTATATCTATGGATTTGCTCTTATGGTGTTATTTGACTCTGGTGTTAGTCATTCATTTATATCGGAAGAATGTATTAGGAAGTTTCAGTTTCCTATTTTTGAAACTCCCTATGAGCTATCCGTAA
Source organism: Gleditsia sinensis (assembly GCA_037074535.1). NCBI lineage: Eukaryota > Viridiplantae > Streptophyta > Magnoliopsida > Fabales > Fabaceae > Gleditsia > Gleditsia sinensis. The sequence continues at coordinate 38,320,746 of CM073466.1, read as the reverse complement.
TAACCCCTACAAGGGAAAGGGTATTAACTTCCTCTGTATGTAAGGACTGTCAAGTCACCATCCAGGAGAAAAAGTTTTCTGTAGACCTCGTCTGTTTACCTTTAAGAGGTATTGAGGTCATTCTAGGGTTAGACTGGATGTCTAGAAATCGAGTCTTGCTGAATTGTTGTAACAAGACCGTTGAATTTCTACCTCCAACTCCGAAAGAGAAGGTGCAGTTATTGATGCTTATTGCCAATCAAGTTAATAGGGAGTTGAAGAATGGAGTACTTGGATACATTCTCTTGTATTTATCAAACCTAGAAGTCAAATCGAAGCTTGATGAAATCCCAATAGCCAACGAGTTTCCTGAAGTATTTCCATAAGATATTCCAGGCTTACCTCCCAAGAGAGAGATAGAATTCTCTATTGATCTCTTACATGAAACAGGGCCTATCTCTATTGCACCATATAGAATGGCCTCGAAAGAACTACAGGAACTCAAGAAACAGTTGGAGGAACTGTTAGACAAGCAATTTGTTAGACCAAGTGTATTACCTTGGGGAGCTCCTGTATTGTTTGTTAAGAAGAAAGACAGAGGCCTTAAACTATGCATAGACTATAGACAGCTAAATAAGGTGACTGTCAAAAACAAGTATCCTCTCCCTAGGATAGATGACTTATTGGATCAATTGAAGGGAGCCTCTATCTTTTCTAAAATTGACTTGAGGTCGGGATATCATCATATTAGGATCAAGGAGGAGGATGTACCAAAAACTGCCTTTAGGACTAGGTATGGGCACTATGAGTTTCTCGTAATGGCTTTCGGGTTGACAAATGCACCTGCAATTTTCATGGATTACATGAATCACATTTTTTGACCCTACCTAAATCAATTTGTGGTAGTGTTCATTGATGACATCTTGATATATTCTACGAATGAGAAAGAACATGAACAACATCTCCGAATTGTGCTGCAAGTACTGAAAGAGAAAAAGTTGTATGCCAAATTGGAGAAGTATGAATTTTTGCTGTCAGAAGTAAAGTTTCTCGGACATGTCATCTCAAATAGAGGGGTAGCCGTAGATCCTAGCAAGGCTGAAGCAGTTATTCAATGGGAGAGACCAAAGACAGTTACGGAAGTCAGAAGTTTCCTGAGTTTGGCAGGATACTACAGGAGGTTTATACAAAACTTCTCTCGTATAGCCTTGCCATTGACTAAATTGACCAGGAAGGGAAGTCCTTTCAAATGTACTGATCAATGTGAAGCTAGTTTTCAAGAGCTTAAGACAAGACTGACCACTCCTCCTGTTTTAATTATTCCAGACCCCACAGGACATTTTGAAGTGTATAGTGATGCTTGAAAGAAAGGGCTTGGATGTGTGCTGATGCAAGATAAGAGAGTAGTTGCTTACGCCTCTAGGCAACTGAGACCCCACGAAGGAAACTATCCAACCCATGATCTTGAATTGGCGACAGTGGTGTTTGCCTTAAAGATTTGGCAACACTATTTATACGGGGCAACCTTTGATGTATATTGTGATCATAAGAGTCTTAAATACCTCTTTGATCAGAAGGAGTTAAATATGAGGCAACGAATATGGGTAGAATTCCTCAATGACTACAAGTTTGAGATAAAGTATCATACCGAAAAGGCGAATGTTGTAGCAGATGCCTTGAGTCGAAAATCTCTGCACATGGGTCAGATGATGGTATATGAGATGCAGATGCTAGAGGAGTTTCGAAATTTGAAGCTAGCCACAACTCTTACTCCAAAGAAGCTAGTCATTAATGGTTTAAGTATAGGGTGTGACCTTAGAGCTCAGATCAAAGAGGCTCAAGATCATGACCAATACTTACAGGATCATAAAGACCAAGGTAATTTTTCTATCATGGAAGATGGAGCAATCATGTATCTGGAGAGGATTTGTGTCCCTCAAGAACGAGAGTTGAGGACTAAGATCCTGCAGGAAGCGCATTAGGGTAAATACACAGTTCATCCTGGATGTACTAAAATGTAACAGGATTTAAAGAGGATGTATTGGTGGCCAGGGATGAAAAAGGACATTGCTGAGTTTGTGGCGAAATGTCTCATTTGTCAAAAGTTGAAGGTGGAGCATTAAAAGTCAGTGGGATTTCTACAACCTCTTGAGATTCCTAAATGGAAATGGGACAGTATCTCAATGGACTTTGTTGTGGGATTACCTAAGACTTCAGTGGGACATGACTCTATCTGGGTAATAGTTGACAGATTAACCAAATATGCTCACTTTTTGCCCATAAAAATTAACTATTCACTGGATAAATTAGCCCAATTGTACGTCTAGGAAATAGTTAGACTGCATGGAATTTCCTTAAATATCATTTCAGATAGAGATCCAACGTTCACATTGAGATTTTGGAAGGCGTTGCAGGAAGCATTTGGTACTCAGTTGCGGTTCAGTACTGCCTACCATCCTCAGTCTGACGGGCAGACAGAATGAACCATTCAAACCCTAGAAGATATATTAAGGGCCTGTGTGATAGAGCAAGGTAAAGGATGGGATAAGTACCTACCTTTAGTAGTGTTTGCTTATAATAATAGTTATCACTCCAGTATTAAGATGGCCCCCTACGAAGCTTTATACAGTAGGAAGTGCCGATCTCCACTATGTTGGTTTGAGGTAGGAGAAAAGAACTTGCTGGGTCCTGATCTAGTTCAACGAACCACTGAACAAATCAGGATGATACGAGATAAAATACTCACAGCTCAAAGTCGGCAAAAGAGTTACTATGATAAGAGACATAGACCTCTGGAGTTTGAGGAAGGGGACCATGTATTTCTAAAACTTTCTCCGACCACTGGAGTTGGTAGGTCTCTCAAGACCAAAAAGCTACATTCGCGATTTTTAGGACCCTACCAAATTCTGAAGAAAGTAGGGACGTCAACATATCAAGTTGCTCTCCCACCTAATTTGTCCAACTTGCATAATGTTTTCCTTGTATCACAGCTCCGAAAGTATCTTCCAGACTCCTCACATGTGATACGAGATGAACCAATCCAAATAAAGGAGAACATGACATACCAGCTAGTACCAGCATCTATATTGGACACTGACGTGAAGCAATGGCGGAACAAAACTATTCCCCTAGTTAAGGTGTTATGGGAAAGTTTAACTCCAGAAGAAGCAACTTGGGAGCTAGAAGAAGTCATGAAAAAGAAATATCCAAAATTGTTCTTATTAGGTAATTTCTGAAATTTTGAGGACAAAATTTCTTTTAGGGGGAGACAAATGTAACATCCCTAATTTCGTTTCATGTATTAATAAAAGTACAAAAGTATTCAAAGTAACATCCATAATTTTATTTCTTTTATTGATAAAGGTACATAAATATTTAATTAAGGAAATAAAATTTATTAGACAATTTTTAGAAATCTAAGGAAATATAATCCTTAGAAATTCTTCACCTTATGTGTTTGTATAGAAATGTTCTAATATTAATGGAATAGATAAAGAAAGAAAACTTAAGAGGAAATATTAGAAATAAACATGCTAAAGAAAGGTGAAATTCTTAGGTAAGGAAGATAAATTTTTGTGAAGTAAATAAAGGTCTTAAAATTTCAAGAAGATCAGATTAGGGTAAGTTTTCTTAATGTAAGAGTAAAAGTTACTAAGTTTAGTATCTCTACCCATAAATTGGGCTTTCACCTATGGACACATCATATAGAGTTTTTCTACTTCAAATAAATTTTTAGCAAGCCAATAGGATAGCCCAATGAAGAAATAAAATATAGACTTGGACTAGGATATAGAAATTGGACCGGTAGCCCAAAAAATCATGAAAATGTGACCAAGCCCATTATGAAAAGGTAGAATTTTAACCAAAGTAAAGAAAATGGGAAAGAATGAGCCCAAACCCAAGAGAAAAAAAAAAATTAAAGTGATGAAATAATGGTGTAATCAAGATTAGGTGATATGACATTAAGACAAAAATTTAGCAAGTGGTATGATAATACAAGGTTTTAGGACAAAACATCTATATCCTACACTCATAATTTTAGCAAGTGGTATGATAATACATAGCATTAGGACAAAATATTTCTATCCCACACAAATAATTTCAACCAAATAATGGAGATTGAAGGGCTAGAAATTTGCCACTTAAAAAGGCAAACCTATCATAATTGATTAAGACAAAAGAAAATTAAATGAATCCCTAAATCAAAGGGACCTTGTCCCATATCTTAAGAACATATTATCATAATTTTCAAAATACAAATCTCCTTTTCCTATGCATATCTTGACTAAGGAAGAGGAAGACAAGAACATAAGTTGTTTGTTTTCCAAAAATTCAACCAAGTGTAACCTAATTGTGATAAGGTAGACCCATGATCATGAAAGGTGAATTATTTGGTGGTCTATATAAGAAAACCCACCCTTACAACATTAGAATTTCGTCCAAGTAAGGGAGAGGAAAAATAGAAGCAAGGTAGAGTGAGGAAAGGAGAGGAAGAAAGGAAGAAAGAGGAAGGAGAAGTCTAGGGGACTAAGTGCTCCAGGTAAGTTTAACAATATTTCTTTTTGAAGAAAAGTTTTGAAACTTGTAATATTTATATGGGATTTTGATCTTAGAACTTTGATGATTGGTCATGGATGTTGCTATATCATGTTACATATTATGTATGTTTGAATACTTAGGTTGGTGTAGATAGTTCTGCATGGGTATGGCTATGGTTGGGAGAATTTTAAGTTTCTGTGTTTTAATTTCTGGGAACATTCTATAAGAAATCTAAAAAAATGGTTAACATAACAAATGTAGATTTATATCTCACAGATATTTAGCCATTGGAATCATTCAATGTAGAGTTTATATGAGGTAGATATGGTCCGATTAGTAAACCAAGGTAAGAAAAAGGTTAATTAGGGAAGAATATGTTAGGATAGCTTCGGTGTTTTAATTTTTGGGAACATTCTATAAGTAATTAAAATAAATAGTTAACATATGAATTATAGATATATGTGTCATGGATGTTTAGCCACTGGAATCATTCCATTTAGAGTTCATATGAGGTAGATATGTTCCGATTAGTAAACAAAGCTCAGAAAATGGTTAATCATGGAAGAATATGTCAGGATAGCTTCGGTGTTTTAATTTATGGGAACATTCTGTAAGGAATTAAAATAAATGGTTAATATAAGAATTATAGATATATGGGCTACGGATTTTTAGCCACTAGAATCACTTAATTTGGAATTTTTATGAGGGAGATATGGATAGATTAGTAGTTAGAGGTCAGAACCTATCCGAGATAAAATAGCATGTACATTGAGGGAGAAATATGACCTTGATTTCTTAATATTTTTCTATAATATTCAACATAATAGTTTTAGATAATTGTTTTATCTTGAAATTAACACCAAGATCACCTACATCGGAGTTAAATGGAGGGCGTTATGCTCTAGTTAGTTAGAGAAGGTTAGATAAGATGAAAACTTGCATCAATAAAATAAAGAAATAAAATTAATATTTTAAAAAAAGATGAATCTTATAAATGAAAATAATAAATGACTAGTATAGCCATAGCCATTGCCATTGTATGAACTTCTTACCATCTTAAGTGTGAAATTTTGACATGAAAATATTTTATAAAGTGATATTTGAAATGGTTACGTTCATGGCATGATTACCAATGATTTTTGTTAATAGTTATATTTTGATGAACATACTTGTTATTGAAAGCATATTTTTGGCTATCATTGTGAAAAGAAAAGAAATGAGCACGGTCACATGGCAATCCATGTGGTGCACCAGTAGGGGATGCCCTACCAACGGTTATGATCATGTTAATGAGAAAAGAAAGAGAAAGTGGACCATGTTGGACAGAGCGAGAAAATCCCGTACCGGAGAGTAGAAAATACTCACCTTGACCGGGGTAGCTTGATATGAGAATAAATTGATAGTCATCATATGATATTATGAAAATAATTAATCCTATCATACACGTCATTACTGTACAATTCTCACGTGCATAGATACAGTGTCTTCATGTGACCAAAGTTATTTACTGTAGTTTATACAGCTGAACATGACGTGATGAGCTATATTGATAATGATTTATTGTTGAACTTACTCGGATTTAATTCTCACTATATTTCCATGTCATGTTCAGAAAATTAGTTATGCAGATTTTTCTATAGCTCTGGCTTTTAGTGCACGTTGGATCTAGTTATTCTATGATGGGCGGATTCTAAATAAAATGTTTGTGGACGAGTTGGCACAGATCCCGGTGAAGGTGCAACCACCCGCACCCAAATCTCCGGAATTGGTCAACCAGAATAAATAAGATGTAGATATTTATGTGTTTGAAATGTTGTATGTACGTTTTGATTAATGATGTGTATGTGAACTTTATATTGTATAATAAAAAAAAGTTGTTACATATAAGCTATAGTAAAATATTAAGATTTGGAGATAAAATCATTACTTTTAATGCACCTGCCTCACTCAGCAATATGGTCTATGCAATGAAAATATAACTCATTTGCTATACGCATAGTGACCTCGACCCTAGTCACAATAAATGATTAGGGAATGTGAGTACATCACCCTCCTGCCCCCTTACATTACCACTGTCACCCGGTTGGAGTGGCCCTCCCCTGGCTCACTCAGGCTAATAGGGCGTCCTCTATTCGGTACCGTCACAAGCCATACAACCAGCCGATATTCATCAATATATATATATATGTAAAATTATCAAGCAACTCGCCATGAGCTTTACGCTTGCCATTCAATCTCATTTATAATATGACATGCATTATTTTCACAAGTATATAGCTTTATAAATCAATGTATCGTGCACATAATATTCACTTTATCAAATAATGATAAATACATTTAGAACCACATATTCAATGAGTTCCAAAATCCATTTCTAAAACCATACTCTTCTTGAACTATGTGCCAGTTCGTAAGTATAACAGATATCTTCACACATTTCAGAAACTTATAATAGTATAAATAATTTATAAACAGAAACAATAATACATTTATAGTTCAAGATGAGCATGGGGCAAGTCATAGAAAGAATTATCTACTCACAAGGTAGGGCTCCTGGTTGGACAGCCCTAAAATATACTTTTCCAAGCTGAATTTGACCAATTAGACCTCAAAAAATGTCCGAAGGGTTCAAAGACTTAGAAAATGACTCTGAGAGTTTGGTCACTATTTACTGCCGAAAAATACTATTCACTCGTCGAAAAACACTATTCACCTGTTGAAAATCACTATTCACGACGAACAAAAAATTGTCAGATATCTGAAAAATTTCATATCCTAAGGTTTATTTAACTCCTAAATCCATCTACGGTGTCAGAATTTTAATTGAAGGTCTCTAAATAAGAGTTTCAGAATTTACCTTTTTATGAGATTTTCTACTTCAGATCTACAGCGATTTAACGGCTAATTTGAAAAATTGATCGGTCAAAACTGTAGTATTCTTCGTCTTGAATCTAGTAGCACCTTCAGTTTTGAGATCGAAAGCCAATAGGCACTCCAGATCTAGAGAGAAAGTTGAAGGTTACTATTCACTCACTATTCATCCGTTTCAATTTTTTTTTCTCAAATTTCTGCCTCCGTCCTTGTTTCCGTTTCTCCTTTCCTTTGTTTTATTTTTATAATAATAATAATTATTTAATAATTGAATAATAAGATTTTCTTTTAAATAAATTCATATAAATTTCGTTTTTTATCATAAAATATCCTAAAAATTTTTAAAAATTTTCATTCCCATAAACTTTTAGTTAAACTCTTAAATCATGATTTTTCTTGATAAAAATCGTAATTAAACAAATCTCAAAATAAATATCTTTATATATAATAAAAAAAAGAATATTTCTAAAAATACAACAAAATTTATTAAATGTCAATATAATTATTTTAAGAAAAATAAGAATTATTTTAATTAAAAATATACTTGCTTTTAGTAGAACATAATCCTTTTTAAATAAATAAAAATATATTTGTTTATAACAAAATATTATTAATGAAAAACAAAAATTACGGAATGTTACAGTATGTATATACATATATATGTATATGTATATGTATATATATATACGGATCTGTATATATATATATACACACACACACAAATACATGTACATACAGATACATATATAGATATATAAATATATATACATACATATATATACATATACATGTATGTATATGTATTTGTGTATGTATATGTACTTATACATATGTATATATATATATATAGACACACA
>CM073466.1:36632500-36857500 GCA_037074535.1 Gleditsia sinensis | reverse complement strand
AGAAGTAGCCTTGAACACGGCTTACCAGTGCTGAAGTAACCCAGAACACGGTCTGGCCGTGTTCTGTGACCTTTCTTCACTTATTCAACCATATCTCCCTCATATAAACTCCGATTGAGGTGATTCCAAATCCTATAAAACTCTAAGACAATTATCTACAACTATAATGTTTATCATTTCTTCAAATACCTTACAAATGATTTCTAAAAAACAAAAACAAAAATACTTACATTTACCACCCTGGATTCTAGACTAATTCCGACCTTTACTAATTAATCAGCCATATCTCCCTCATATGAACTCCAAATAAAGTGATTTTAGAGCCTATAGATCCGTGAGACATATATCTATATTTATTATGTTAAAAATTTCCATTAATTACCCATATATTTTGCCCAGAAATTCAAATACAGAAGTTTACTAAATAGATTCTTCCCTGGTTAACTAGTTTTTGAACACTACTTACAAATCGGACAATATCTCCCTCATCTGGACTCCAAATTAAGTGATTCAAGTGGCTACAAATCTGTGAGACATATATCTACTATTTCATGTTAACCATTTCTTTTAATTTTGTTGTGTGTGTTTTATAAATAACCGCAAGCGCACGGCGTAGTTGTAGCTAGTCCGACGAGTACGAGTCGTATCCCACAAAGAACAATTATCAATTACTAGACTTTACGAAGTATGCTAGCTAAATCAATGCAATGCGATGAGAGAGTTTCTCACAATTAAACTAATAAGGAATTCAATTAATAAAATCCTAGGGTTAGTGTTTATCACACTTATGATATTCACCAATCAATATGTACCTCTAATTGTAATTATCTAGGTAATTGGAGATGGCTTAACATTAATTAACTAATAACCTCTTTTAAGTGTTACTAATTGTACCTAGGTTAATCCAATTGCCTACTTTAGTGGTTCTTAGTTCAACCTAAGTCCATTAAGTTCTATGCCAACCATGGAATTCAATTAATTAGTTTTCTCATGCCCACTAATTGATTCATTTCTAGAGAACCTTAAACTACTTTCATGATTAATATATCCCTAATTAACTATTAGCTTCTAGTATTAACTTTCACCTTTCAATTCATCAATTAATATCCTAAGACGTGATAAATATTGACCATACATTTATCAACTCATATAATCAAGTTATAATAGTCAATCCTAATTAACCATGGATAATACAATTAGGGTTCCAACAATCAATTTAATAGTTCAGTATCATCATACCACAAGTGGGTTTACCAAAACCCTAGATCAAATCTACTCAAGCATAATTGAAACAGAAATCAAAATGCATATTCATTAAATAAAGCATAGGTGTTCAATACAAACCAAGAGAAAGGAGTAAAAGAAGAAGTAAGTGCAGAATAGAAAGATAAAACCTAGTTGCAGAATGTGATAGATACAATGTTGAATCAATCTCAAATCTAACCTAAGAACATGAAAGTAAACACTAATCCTACTCTAAACCTAATCTAATGGTGTTTCCTAAGACTAAAACTGAGCAAAAGATAGTCTGAATGTGTCTGGATGTCTTCCTCTACGTTTTCCCATGTATATATACCATCTTGGCTGCTCAAAACCCTAAAAATCATGTGGTGTACAGACATAAAGCACGATCGTGTTCCAGGACACGGCCTGGCCATGCTTTGGGCTGGATTCTAGGACTTTCTCCTTTTCTTTGTACAGAGCATGACCTAGATGTGCTTCATGCACACCAAGCACGGGCTGGCCGTGCTTCAAGCTGCCAGGATTTTTTGTTGCCAATTTCTTTAGGGTTGCCTCCTTGCTTCCTCCTAAGCATGTTCCAAGTCCATATAGCACTTCTCATGAGTGTTTTCCTATGTTTCTTGGCCTCTTTTGCTCACCTACAAGCATAAAATCAACCAAAGTAGTATCCAAAGTAAAGCATAACGAAAAGCGGGTGAATAATCACAAGTTTACTTTGAATTAGGGGATAAAATATAATCATTAAGCACTCAAATTTCTCCTTCATCAAATTCCTAACCGATTCTTCCCAAAATTTCAAAAACAAAGGCTTCCTTGGTTACTCTGAAATCCAGTCTCCTAACCAAACCTTTCCTAAGGTTTTAGTTCATCATTTTTTTACGTCCTCTTACATTTTCTTCCTAATTTACATCAAATCATCTTCCATCAATTTTTCACCATATTCAAATATATAAAATAGCAGCATAAAAAATCCTAAATTTTTTCCACCCATAGCCATACCTATGTAGAACTTTCCACACTAACCGAAATATTCAAAACATCCATCATATGCAAGATAACATATAACATGATATAGCAACATCCATGACCAATCATCAAAGTAGCAAATATTGTAAATTTTATCAAAGTTCTAAGATCAAAATCCCATATAAATGTTACAAATTTCAAAGTTTTTCTTTAAAAAGAGATATTTTTAAACATACCTAAAGATCTCCCTAGCTCACTTAGTGAATTCTTTTTCTTGTTTCCTCTTGAAGGAAGTAGCAAGATTTCTCCCTTCCCTTAGTTTTCTAGCAGCTTAAATAAGAGAAGGAGGGTGATTTTTAAACCTTAAGGATGAAGAGAAAAGATGGATTCAAGTAGAGATTAAACTAACTTACCTTGAGTACTTAGTCCTTTAGACTTCTCCTTCCTTGCTTCTCTTCTTTTCCTCTCCTTTCCTCACTCTACCTTGCTTATGTTTTTCCTCTCCCTTACTTGGATGAAATTATAATGTTATAAGGGTGGGTTTTTCTTAAATAAACTATCAAGTGGTTCACCTTTCATAATCATGGGTCTACCTTATCACAATTAAGATGCACTTGGTTGTTTTTTGGAGAAAGACAACTCATGTTCTTGTCTTCCTCTCCCTTAGTCAAGATATGCATATCAAAAGGAGATTTATATTTTGAAAATTATGATAAAATTTTCTTAAGACAAGAGACAAGGTCTAGTTGATTTAGGGATTCATTTCCTTTTTCTATTGTCTTAATCAAGTATGATAAATTTGCCTTTCTAGGTGGTAAATTTCCAGCCCTTGAGTCTCTCTTGCTTGGCTAAAATTATTTGTGTAGGATAAGGATGTTTTGTCATAATACCATGTATTATTACTTACTTGTTCAAATTATGAATGTAGGATATAGATGTTTTGTCCTAATGCCATGTATTATTACCAACTTGTTGAAATTATAAATATAGGATATAGATATTTTGTCTTAAAGTCATGTGACCTAATCTTGATTATTATTACACTACTATTTCCTCACATGATTCTTATTTTTTTCCTCTTGCATTTGGGCTCATTCCTACCCATTTTCTTCATTTTTGCTGAAATTCTACCTTTCATGGAGGGCTTGGTCACATTTTCATGGTTTATGGGCTATCGATCCAATTTTTATATCCTAGTCCAAGTCTATGTTTTATTTCTTTCTTGGGCTATCCTATTGGCTTGCTAGAAACTCATGTGAAGTGGAAAACTCTATATGAAGTGTCCCTAGGTGAAAGCCCAATGTATGGGTGGACATGTTAAACTTAGGAACTCTACCTCTTGAATTAGGAAAAATTACCCTAATCCAATCTTCTTAAAATTTTAATACATCATAAAAATTTATCTTCCTTACCCAAGAATTTTGCCTCTCTTTATTATGTTATTTCAAATATTTTTCCTATTAGGTTTTTCTCTCTTTACTTATTCCCTTAATGTTAAAAAAAATTTCTACGCATACACATAACGTGAAGAATTTCTAAGGATTGTATTTCCTTAGATATCTAAAAATTGTCTAATAAATTTTATTTTCCTAACTAAATATTTATATACATTTATTAATAAAAGAAAAGAAATTAGGGATGTTACAATATGTATGCTTCAGATTTTGATGATATGCATACTTGGTATGTTGATGAGACAGAATTACATCTTGTATTGATGATAAAGAAGATAATGTTATGCATGTGGCTAAATATTTGAAAAGATGTATGAGATGTCAGATTGATCCTTCCTGAAGCAAGGTGACCCAACAACATGCGGCATCTTGTTGTGTTAAAGTGACAGACATATAATTGAAAAGAGTATGAGAAATAGATGGAACTTACGAAACCTTGCGGTGCAAGATGACCTAGCAACATACAGGATGACCCTTATGGCCACAATGCAACGAAAAAGTATAGGGATGACCCTTACCTCAGCAAGGTAACCCGACTACATGCAGCACCTTGTGGCAAAAGGTGACCAGACAAGTCAAATGACTTTAAGACGGTACCGAATAGGGGATGCCCTATTAGCATTAAGTGACCCGAGGGGGAGTATGGCCACTCCGACTAGGTGAAAATGGTATATGAGTAGAATGAGGGTGAATGGCTTATATTACCCTATTACTAAGACATAGACAGATGACAGATGAATAGCCACCATGCATGATGTTATGTATACAGAAATTGTGATTATCATATGTGTTCATAATATGTTAAATCATACTATTTATGAATATTATGCTTTTATCATGAAAGGTTGATAATGTATTAGCATGGTATAATTGTTACAATTAAGCATATGTGCATACTGTGTTTTGTCATGCCATTTATGGGTGATGTATATATATATATATACATGTTATGTTATGTTCAGATAAAAGCAGATGATATGCTGGCCATTTCTGTGCACAAGATCATAGAGATCCAATGGATGACAATGCCTTATGCAGATCCTAATGCTAGCACCACCTTCTCCGCCCTCTCAACTCTAGGGGTGGTGTGCTGTATAGGGTTCTCATGTTATACTAATGTAACTGTGTGAATCTGTGTTACCTTCTGTATAAATGTTAACAACTGATGTAGGGGTGTTCATCGGTCAGGTTCGGGCGGGTTGGGACCGAAATTTCACCCGCCCGACCAACCGTCGGGTCTAAAAAAATCAGTCCGAACCCGTACACACATTTCACTAAACTGAGGGACTCGGGTTCATGCGGGTCACCTCGTTTTTTCAGGCCCGAACCTGACCGCATATTTCAGTAAACCAAAGGAACGGGTTCATGCAGGTCACAGAATGTCCAAGACATAGGGTTGCCCAGAATAGTTCTCCCAGCAAGGGGAATCCTAGAGGAGGAAGAGGGGACAGCTGATAAACATCATTTTTATATATTATTTGATCACCATATATAGTGTTTTCATCCTCTCCTACACTTATTTCTATCACTTAAGCTAGGCTTTATGATTTGAGTTTTATTTTGGTCTTTGAGATTTTTTTCCAGCATTTTCGTCTTTTTGAACCTGTCTGTGTATTTCTGTTATATATGGAATTTGAGACAACCAAAAATTCTGATTTTGGTCTTGTAGGAAAGCGAAGACAAATGTCCATAACTTTCATGAAGAGCCCAAGATCCAGTTCGGAGGTCCAATAGGCCGAATTAGACCAAGAGTCTAATACATGGACAGCACAAACAGAATCTAACCTTTGGGTGTTTAAATGGCCATAAACTGAGTTAGGCATGTCCGTTTCGCATGATTTCAGTGGCCTTGGAACCCTATGACGTAGAGGAATAATTCATATGAAGACCCCTTTTCCAGCCAGAGGAATTTGGGACCCGTAATTAGTGTTACAAAGCTAGAGGGAAACATGCAGCAGAAAGCATACCTATCACATGTTGTCCTGGTCAGTTTTAATGATTAAGATTCCCTTCCTTTGGTCTAATTGGGGGGAATTCAGAATTCAGACCACTTCCCACTCTTACACACACATCTATCTTCATCTTCAACCTAGAGAGCAGAGCTTGGACATCCATGGCAGAGTAGAGAACCTTGCAACCAGCTAGACCCCTTCTTGAATTCGGTTCGGTTTTGAGATTCCATTTGTATTGTAATCAAGTTTATATCATCTTCTTTGTTTTCTGGAGTATTTCGAATCTTGTATGAATATATAGAGATTTCTGTTATCCATTCAAGTTTGATGTATGAGATAGAATCTTGATTGATAAATCTTTATTCTATTGCATGAAACAAAGGAAATAGACTAGTTGATATTTGATTTTCAGATAAATAACAGATTACAAGTTGTATGTGATGGCATGAATTTGTAATATATGTTGTTATCGAATTTCGAATGATGAAGGTTATGATGCAGAGATTTCGATTATAACTAAAATCAACCAACAACTTGATTAATCATATTTAGTCTAGGATAAACCGAACAAATTCTTGAAGAACGTCTAGTGAGGTTACATTTTCGATAATATAATCTTTGTCCAATTTTCCACTTGTGATCTAATTGATTGTGATAAAATCAAAACCCCCTGTTAGATTTTGAAATTATCATTTAACATTAGCATTCCTTGAGAGACGATCCGGAGTTACCCTATATTGCATTCCTTATAGGGGTTCGGTAATATTTTTGGTAGATCACGACAATCTTCATCAAAATTTGGCGCCGTTGCCGGGGAATGTGGATGTTACTTAATAATTTCAAGTCTTTTGTATAAATAGTTATCACTTATATGTGTTTGTCTTCCTATTTCTCTTTATTTTTCATTATTGTTTTTGTTTTTCTTTCTTCCTTAGAATTGGCCGGAATAGTAGTTTGCTGAATTTACTGTTCCTAAAAAATTTTATCTCGGATTGATCTAAAATTTGGTGGGTTGATTCCAAATGGTGTTTTACACATAACTGATTGTTTCGCCATCAGCACCACCCTATCTTGGCCAAATTCGAACGTTTACACCTGTTTTTGAATTTTTTAGTATTTATCATTTTATTTTTGTGTTGCATTTTAACCTAATTTGGATTCCGTGTTGATCACACCTTAACTGGTTGTGTTTTGTTGTGTTTTGTTGTGTTTTTGTGTTTTTGTGTGTTTTCATGTATGGTGTGTTTTGGTATATTGCATCTTGTTTAGTGCATGACTAGGTCCTCTTGTGATGAACTGTGTGAGCTTGATCCTGAGATTGATAGGACTTTTCATACCTTACAAAGATCTAGGAGAAGATTGTTTGATATATCTGTTAGTAGTCTTGTTAATCCTATTGTTGATATGGCTAACAATAATAATAGAACCCTTAAGGAACTTGCTGCACCAGATGTAACATACCAACCCTTGTGCATTCAGTATCCTGAGTTAGATGCTGACTTGGAACTTAAGTCTGGATTAATACACTTGTTGCCAAGATTTCATGGTCTTGCAGGTGAGGACCCTCATAGGCATTTGAAGGAGTTCCACGTGGTGTGCTCAACCATGAAACCGCAAGGCATCTCTGAAGAGCACATTAAGCTCAGGGCATTCCCATTCTCATTAGCTGATGTGGCCAAGGACTGGTTGTACTACCTTCCATCAGGTTCCATCACTTACTGGAATGACATGAAGCAGACATTCTTGGAGAAGTTCTTCCCTGCCTTTAGAACTGCATCCATTCGGAAGGAGATTTGTGGTATTAGGCAATTGGCAGGAGAGACACTATATGAGTACTGGGAGCAATTTAAAAAGTTATGTGCTAGCTGTCCGCATCACCAGATCAGTGACCAATTGCTCATTCAGTATTTTTATGAGGGGTTGTTTCCCATGGATAGAAATATGATAGATGCAGCTAGTGGAGGAGCATTGGTGAATAAAACCCCTGCTGCAGCTAGGGAACTCATAGCTAACATGGCTGCCAACTTTCAACAGTTTGGTACTAGAATGGCACCTACCAGAGGAGGAGTCAATGAAGCCCAAGTATCATATGCAGATCAGCATCGTGTGGAGCACAAATTAGATGAGTTGACTTCCCTTGTTAGGCAATTGGCAATGGGTCAACATCAACGACCAGCTGCACAACCAGAACAACCAGTTCGAGTTTGTGGCATTTGTGCTTGTTCCTCCCATTCCACTGAAGTGTGTCCTACCCTTCAAGAAGATGTTTCTGTACTTTCCAACCAAGCAGCAACAGCTAATGTGTTTCCCAACAGGCCACAATACTACCAATCCAATCAGCAGCCAAGGCATGACCCTTTCTCCAGTACATATAACCCTGGTTGGAGAGACCATCCGAATTTTAAATGGGGTAATTCCACACAGCAGCAAAACCAGCAGCAGCAATATCAACAACCAATAAGGCAACAATTTCCACAGAATATGCAGCCAAATAGACCAATTTACCAGCATCCAAATAAACCACACTACCAACAGCCTTCTGTTCAGCAACAACAAAGTCCAGAAGCCACTTCATCTCAGTCATCATTGGAGGATTTGGTCAAGCAAATGGCAACAAATAACATTCAGTTCCAGCAAAGGACAGAATCTACCATCCAGAACCTAGAAACTCAAATTGGACAATTAGCATCAACAATGAGTCAGCTGCAAGCACAAGGTTCTGGCCAGCTTCCTTAACAGACCGTACCCAATCCAAAAGGGAATGTGAGTGCTATTATGCTCAGAGGTGGCAAAACAATTCCAGATACAGCAGTTCCACCTTCTAACAGCAATCAGAGTAAATATGCTGCACCAAAAAAATCAGTCTCTAAACCTAGCAGTTCTGGCCAAGGTTCTACCTCAGAGACAACATTGCAGTAACAGAATGACCATGTTGTACCTCTGCCTTTTCCTCAGAGAGCAGAGCTTGGACATCCATGGCAGAGTAGAGAACCTTGCAACCAGCTAGACCCCTTCTTGAATTCGGTTAGGTTTTGAGATTCCATTTGTATTGTAATCAAGTTTATATCATATTCTTTGTTTTCTGGAGTATTTCGAATCTTGTATGAATATATAGAGATTTCTGTTATCCATTCAAGTTTGATGTATGAGATAGAATCTTGATTGATAAATCTTTATTCTATTGCATGAAACAAAGGAAATAGACTGGTTGATATTTGATTTTCAGATAAATAACAGATTACAAGTTGTATGTGATGGCATGAATTTGTAATATATGTTGTTATCGAATTTCGAATGATGAAGGTTATGTTGCAGAGATTTTGATTATAACTAAAATCAACCAACAACTTGATTAATCATATTTATTCTAGGATAAACCGAACAAATTCTTGAAGAACGTCTAGTGAGGTTGCATTTTCGATAATATAATCTTTGTCCAATTTTCCACTTGTGATCTAATTGATTGTGATAAAATCCAAACCCCCCCCCCCCCGGTTAGATTTTGAAACTATCATTTAACATTAGCATTCCTTGAGAGACGATCCAGAGTTACCCTATATTGCATTCCTTATAGGGGTTCGGTAATATTTTTGGTAGATCACGACAATCTTCATCAAAAGCACTTCTGGAGACATTCAGAAGAGTGGAAATAAACATTCCACTGCTAGAGGCAATCAAGCAGATTCTAAAATATGCAAAGTTTCTGAAGGAGTTGTGTACTCACAAGAGGAAGCTGAAGGGAAATGAAAGAGTTAGTATGGGCCAAAATGTTTCTGCCCTCATTCAACCTATGCCTCAGAAGTGCAAAGATCCTGGAACTTTTACTATACCTTGTGTCATTGGAAACTGTAATTTTGAAGATGCTATGCTGGACCTTTGAGCTTCAATTAATGTCATGCCCCACTCAGTATTTCGGTCACTTGGGATTGGCCCGTTACAACAAACAGGAGTGGTGATTCAATTGGCCAACAGAAGCAATGCTTACCCTGCTGGAGTAATTGAGGATGTACTGGTCCAAGTTAATGAATTGGTCTTTCCTGCAGATTTCTACATTCCAGATATGGAAGGAGAGTCATCATTCAATAAAACTCCAATCATTCTTGGGAGACCTTTTCTCAAGACTGCCAAGACCAAGATAGATGTGCATGCAGGAACCCTCTCCATGGAGTTTGGTGATAATGTTGTGCAGTTTAATATCTTTGATGCAATGAGACACCCCATGGAAGATCATTCTCTTTTCTGTATTGATATTCTTGATGAATTGGTTGATGAGGTCTACGACGGTTTCTCCTCTGAATTTCCTGATGTGCTTCTATTTGATGATTCCCTATGCTGTAATTGTGTTGATGATGCTATTTGTTCTGCTTGTTCTGAAATCAATGCATTCTTAGAAAATGATGATTTTGTCACAGATTCTACAGAAGTGGATGATTCTAGAGTACTTGATAATGTTGAATATGCAGGAGTTTATGCAGCAGATGCACTAGCAGCAAAGTTACTTCCTTCCATAGTGCAGCCGCCCATACTAGAGCTTAAGCCTCTTACTGAGCATCTCAAATATGCATTTTTAGAAGAGAATGAGCAGCTGCCAGTCATTATAGCTAAGAACCTTCAACTTGATCAAGAAGAAAAATTGTTAAACATCTTGAAACAGCACAAGAGGGCAATTGGGTGGACACTTGCAGATATACCTGGCATTAGCCCTTCCACTTGCATGCATAGGATTTTGATTGAGGAGGATGTTAAACCAGTACGACAGCCACAAAGGTGACTGAACCCATTGATTCTAGATGTGGTTAAAAAGGAAGTAACCAAGCTTCTACAAGCTGGTATAATCTATCCAATTTCAGACAGCAAATGGGTAAGTCCAGTGCAAGTTGTCCCAAAGAAATCAGGAGTGACAATGGTAGCCAACCAGCATAATGAACTTATTCTCACTCGAGTTCAGAATAGTTGGAGGGTGTGTATTGACTATAGAAAGCTTAATCAAGCCACCCGTAAAGACCATTACCCTCTTCCCTTCATTAATAAGATGTTGGAGCGTTTAGCAGGAAAATCACACTACTGTTTTCTAGATGGATATACTGGGTACTTTCAGATACATATAGCCCCAGAGGACCAGGAGAAGACCACATTCACGTGCCCATTTGGCACTTTTGTATACAGGAGAATGCCATTCGGTCTTTGTAATGCCCCAGGTACATTCCAACGTTGCATGGTGAGTATCTTTTCTGATTTTTTAGAGAACTGTATGGAGGTATTCATGGATGATTTCACCATATATGGTTCTTCCTTTGATGAATGCTTGGATAGTCTATCTAAGGTATTACATCGGTGCACTACAACTAACCTTGTTTTAAATTTTGAAAAATGTCATTTCATGGTAGAACAAGGTATAGTTTTAGGGCATATAATTTCTAGAAAGGGCATAGAGGTAGATCCTGCTAAGATTGATGTTATTATCGCTTTACCTTACCCTTCAAGTGTGCGGGAAGTTCGTTCCTTTCTTGGCCATGCAGGATTTTACCGGCGCTTCATTCGTGACTTCAGCAAAATTGCCCTTCGATTATCCAGCTTGCTACAAAAGGATGTGGACTTCATTTTCAACTCAATATGCAAGGATGCATTTGACCATATTAAGAAGGCTCTCACTTCAACTCCCATCATCCAATCACCTGACTGGACGCTTCCATTTGAATTGATGTGTGATGCGTCTAACTATGCCGTGGGAGCAGTCCTTGCCCAGAAAGTTGATAAAGCTCCATATGTCATCTATTATGCCTCGAGGACACTTGATTCTGCCCAAGCAAATTATACCACAACAGAAAAAGAGCTTTTAGCAATTGTTTTTGCATTAGATAAATTTAGATCATACTTGCTTTGTTCTCATGTGGTAATTTTCTCTGATCATGCATCTCTCAAGTTCCTCTTAAAGAAACCCGATGCCAAACCAAGGTTAATTAGATGGATGCTCCTTCTTCAAGAATTTGACCTAGAGATTCGAGATAAGAGTGGAGCAGAAAATGTGGTTGCTGACCACTTGAGCAGAATAGAGAGAGCATCTGATTCTCTTCCCATTCAAGATTCATTCCCAGATGAGCAGCTTTTACAGCTGCATGGTGAGTTTCCATGGTATGCTGACATTGTAAACTATTTGGTTGCACATGTGTTGCCCTTATATCTCGCACGTGCACAGATGCATAAATTCAAGAGTGAAGCTAAATACTATGTGTGGGATGATCCTTATTTATGGAGGTTTTGTAGTGACCAAATAATTAGAAGATGTGTACCTAATTATGAGTTTCATTCTGTACTTTCCTTTTGTCATTCCTATGCTTGTGGAGGTCATTTTGGTCCCCAGAGGACTGCAAGGAAGGTATTAGATTCTGGTTTGTATTGGCCTACCTTATTTCATGATGCCTATGAATTTTGTAAATCTTGTGAACAATGTCAACAAGCAGGAAATATAACCCGTAGGAACGAAATGCCCCAACAACCTTTATTGTTTTGTGAAATCTTTGATGTTTAGAGTATTGACTTCATGGGTCCATTTCCTATCTCATTTGGCTTTGTTTATATTTTATTGGCTGTTGATTATGTTTCCAAATGGGTGGAGGCCATTCCCACTAAAACTGATGATTCTCATGTTGTTGTAAATTTTGTTAGATCAAACATCTTTTGCAGGTTCGGCATACCCAGGGCAATCATTAGCGATCAAGGATCTCACTTTTGCAATAGACACATGAAAACCCTGTTAAGTAAATATGGTGTCTTTCATAAAGTCTCAACCCCCTATCATCCTCAAACGAATGGCCAAGCCGAGGTCTCCAATCGTAAGATTAAACAAATTTTGGAGAAAACAGTGAGACCAGACAGAAAAGATTGGAGTAAGCGGCTAGATGATGCTTTATGGGCTTATAGGACTACCTATAAGACACCTATAGGTATGTCACCCTATAGGCTTGTCTTTGGTAAGGCATGTCATCTTCCAGTGGAGCTAGAGCATCAGGCTTATTGGGCAGTAAAGGCTTGTAACTTGGACATAGACCAATCCGGAGTCGGAAGGAAATTGCAACTTCAGGAATTAGAAGAACTCCGATTAGAGGCCTATGAGAATTCCCAAATATACAAAGAGAAGACTAAGTCCTTTCATGACAAGCAAATCCTTAGAAAGGAATTCAAAGAAGGGGAGAAAGTGCTCTTATACAACTCTCGCCTTAAGTTTATGCCAGGCAAATTGAGATCCCGATGGGAGGGTCCATTTTTAGTCACTAATATATTTTCTTATGGTGCAGTTGAAATTCAAGATGTGACTACGGGATGGACTTTCAAAGTCAACGAACACCGACTCAAACAATTTCATGAGGGAGCTAAAGAGAATTCGGTTGGAGAGTTGGTTTTGGTTGATGCTGTTTCCCTAACTTGAGGGAGTTCATTTTACTTATGCTTGAATATTTTTTCGCTTATTCTTGTTCTGTTAAAAAAAAAAATCTGCTAAGTTTATTTTCATATTGCCATTGCCATTTTCTATTTGCATTTTCAATAGCTTTGAGATTTGTAAAGGTTGTGAGCTTGGAGCACTTTAAAAATTTGAGGTCTAAAGCATGACTGAATGCATTTCTTGCATCTCTTAGCTAGCTAGTTTGGTGATAGACATTGAATAAATGGATTAAGCATGTTAGTGCATACCTAGTGAGCATTTGGGCCAATTTTCATTCTCTATTCTTTTCTTGTGTGAATTACATTCATAAAGTTTGACACTCTAGAACTTGCTTTACTTCTTTTTGAGACTATATTTTCATATGCATGCATGAATGTAATAAAGGCTTTCTTTTCTTACATTTAGTTAGTTAACCAAATAGCCTACCTAATACATTTTTACCTTTAAACCTAATATTTTCAATTCGCTCATTACCAACCTTAAGCATGACACCATGATTCTACCTTACCTTAGGGAGTAAGAGAGCATTGGTTGATCATTTGATGAGTTGATCTTTGTCTGAGACAGACAAATTCAAGTGTGGGGGAGAAGAAGTTGTAAATTTGAAATCAATTGGCTATGTGAATTTTAGAGTTTATGAATGTGAATTTTAGAGATGAAAAAAAAAGAATCATAGAAAAGAAAAAGAAAACAAAGATGTATAGAATTTTTGGATGAAAATTTTTGGTGCATATTGCTCATTTTATCTCCCAATGTTCTCATGCTCTCTTTAGTTTTAAATTTTCATACCCATGTTATCTTTTCCATCCCTTCCTTTTCCTTAGCCCATTACAACTTTAAATAAACTCCTTTTGATTTGTGCATGCATGTGTTTAAATTGGTGGAGATTAGAACAGAAGCAAGCCTATGGTAGTGCAAATTGTCATGAGTTGTATTGAGTGAAAACACAAACCTTTCTTTTTAAACACTTGAGAATTGAGGGTATATCATGTGAGAATCTATCATTCTTAGTTCACATAACTCAATTGAAATCACCATGATTTTTAGTTGGAAGTGTAAGAAATAAATTCATGAATGCCTTGATTCCTTAAAGCGTTTAACGTTCTTCTTGCTCACTTAACTTTTGCATTCTTGAAAGTTGTTGGAATGTAAATCCTGGATTATTTCCTTTATTTTTTAGTTTGTTTGAATTTTAGTTTGCCCGAGACGTGCAAAGGAAAAGTATGGGGGAATTTGATAAACATCATTTTTATATATTATTTGATCATCATATATAGTGTTTTCATCCTCTCCTACACTTATTTCTATCAGTTAAGCTAGGCTTTATGATTTGAGTTTTATTTTGGTCTTTGAGATTTTTTTCCAGCATTTCCGTCTTTTTGAACCTGTCTGTGTATTTTTGTTATATATGGAGTTTGATACCACCAAAAATTCTAATTTTGGTCTTGTAGGAAAGCTAAGACAAATGTCCATAACTTTCATGAAGAGCCCAAGATCCAGTTCGGAGGTCCAATAGGCCGAATTAGACCAAGAGTCCAATAAATGGACAGCACAAACAGAATCTGACCTTTGGGTGTTTAAATGGCCATAAACTGAGTTATGCATGTCCGTTTGGTATGATTTCGGTGGTCTTGGAACCCTATGACGTAGAGGAATAATTCATATGAAGACCACTTTGCCAGCCAGAGGAATCTGGGACCTGTAATTAGTGTTGCAAAGCTGGAGGAAAACATGCAGCAGAAAGCAGACCTGTCACATGTTGTCCTGGTCGGTTTTAATGATTAAGATTCCCTTCCTTTGGTCTAATTGGGGGGGAATTCGGAATTCAGACCACTTTCCACTCTTACACACACATCTATCTTCATCTTCAACCTAGAGAGCAGAGCTTGGACATCCATGGCAGAGTAGAGAACCTTGCAACCAGCTAGACCCCTTCTTGAATTCGGTTAGGTTTTGAGATTCCATTTGTATTGTAATCAAGTTTATATCATCTTCTTTGTTTTCTGTGAGTAGATGATTCTTCCTATGGCTTTCCCTATACTCTTCTTGATCTTTAAGCATGTATATGATTATGTTTACGAGATATTTACACTTTTATATGTTGCTGAGATGCATTAAAATTATTTGAATACCCTACAATTTGAAATACAGTTCAAGAACAGTATAGTTTTGAAACTGAATTTCTAAACTCATGGTGTATCTAATTTCACATGTATTTCTCATTAAATTATAAAGTGAATATTTATGCTTGTGGCATTATTTATAAAGCTATATGATTGCCTCGAGAAAGGGCATGTACATGTGATAAACCCTGAATGGAGAATTTATTACAAATAAATCTGTACTGAGACTGAAAGTCTGCATTATATTGAAAATTTTATACTGTATTTTATGGCATATGTGCATATGGTATTTTTTGTGGAAGAATCCTATTGGAAACACTATTTGCTAACAGCAGGTGATGTTAGCCCTGGTGCACCTTGATAACCTAGCTAGCAGGGGGTGGTGCTAGCCTCGTGTGTTGGCCAATACACGGGATATGAAATGTGAAGGAGAGTGGGATGCCTCCTATATGGGCGAGATGCCACCTAGATGAGATGTGATTTACCTTCCCTTACTGTGTGCTTCGAAAATACCCATATTAGAGTCCCTTCGCGTGTCCTCTTGAATGGTGGTAGGGCAAACCTCAGCGGGATGCTGAGTTTAGACAAATCCTACACCAACAAAGTAAGGAACAAGTTGAACTCTGATATGATGATTCTGATAAGGGATCCTCCTAATGTTTTCATGTGAAAGGTTTTGATGCATTATAATATTTAAATAATGATCATACCGTATTGCATATGATTTTGAATATCTGAATGTGATATGAACTGAGAATATTTGAAATGCAAGTCCCATATGAATGTACTTCTGAACTGTATTTTTTGTGACAAATTTTAAAATATGAGTACAACTATATGTTGACCTAAGAGGTCATAAGAGGTACTATCTGCTCACTGAGTTGTCAAACTCACTACATGATATTTATATATTTTTCAGATAAGGATATAGAGTTTGGTCATTTCCCTTCAGATAGTTAACCAGCTAGATGACAAGATCTCTGGGTGAGCCTACTTTTTTCCATGGCTCATAGATTTTGATTTATATTAAACTTGCACTTTAAAGTATGCTCTAAAACGCTACAGGTAGGATCCCTGCTTCTACTGTGACGCTGATGTTTATAGACTTTATCTGTATATGGTATATGTATGGGAGAACTTATATGGATCTGTTTCCATGATAAATGATTGGAATATTCATATTTATGGAAAATATATGTTCATTGTATACGTGTTTCATGTGCCCTAAAATTAGGGGCGTGACAAGTTGATATCAGAGCATTAGGTTTCCCTGTGGTTATCGGAGCAAAGAATTCTTTAGTAGGACCTTTAGTATGTATATAAGCCGAACATATTTATACTTCAGGTGCTGCTGAGGGATTATATATGTAACATCCCTAATTTCGTTTCTTCTATTGATAAAAGTACATAAATATTTAATTAAGGAACTAAAATTTATTAGACAATATTTTAGATATCTAAGGAAATATAATCCTTAGAAATTATTCACCTTATGTATATGCATAGAAAATGTTTCTAACATTAAGAGAACACATAAAGAGAAAAAACCTAATAGGAAAAACAATTAGAAATAACATACTAAAGAGATACAAAATTCTTGGATAAGGAAGATAAATTTTTAGAAACAAGTAAAGGTCATAAAATTTCAAGAACATTGGATTAGGGTAATTTTTTCTAATTCAAGAACTAAAGTTACTAAATTTAAAATCTTTACCCATACATTGGGCTTTTACCTATGGACACTTCATATAGAGTTTTTCCACTTCACATAAGTTTCTAGCAAGTCCATTGGATAACCTAAGCAAGAAATAAAACATAGACTTGGACTAGGATATAGTAATTGGACCAATAGCCCAAAAATTATGAAAATGTGACCAAGCCCTCCAAGAAAGGTAGAATTTTATCCAAAGCAAAGAAAATGGGTAGGAATAAACCCAAATCCAAGAGGAAAAATAAAATAAAATAAATTAGGTGATGATATAATAATGTAATAATAATAAAGATTAGGTTACATGGCATTAAGACAAAAATTTAGCAAGTGGTGTGATTCTACATTCATAATTTTGGCAAGTGGCATGATAATACAAGGCTTTAGGACAAAAACATCTATATCCTACACTCATAATTTTAGCAAGTGGTATAATAATACATGGCATTAGGACAAAAAATTCCTATCCCACACAAATAATATCAACCAAATAATGGAGATTCAAGGGCTAGAAATTTGCCACCTAAAAAGGCAAACCTATCATACTTATTTAAGACAAAAGAAAATGGAAATGAATCCTTAAATCAAAGGGACCTTGTCCCATATCTTAAGAACATATTATCATAATTTTTAAAATACAAATCTCCTTTTCCTATGCATATCTTGACTAAGGAAAAGGAAGACAAGAACATAAGTTGTTTGTTTTCCAAAAAATCAACCAAGTGTAATCTAATTGTGATAAGGTAGACCCATGATCATGAAAGGTGAATTATTTGGTGGTCTATATAAGAAAACCCACCCTCACAATATTATAATTTTGTCCAAGTGAAGGAGAGGAAAAACAGAAGCAAGGTAGAGTCAGGAAAGGAGAGGAAGAAAGGAAGAAAGAGGAAGGAGAAGTATAGGGGACTAAGTGCTCCAAGTAAATTTAACAATATTTCTTTTTGAAGCAAACTTTTGAAACTTATAATATTTATATGAGATTTTGATCTCAGAACTTTGATGATTGGTCATGATGTTGCTATATCATGTTACATATTGATCTTGCATGTGATGTATGTTTGAATACTTAGACTGGTATAGAATGTTCTGCATAGGTATGGCTATAGGTGGCAAAATTTTTAGCTTCTGTGTTTTAATTTCTGAGAATTATCTATAGGGAATTAAAATAAATCGTTAACATAAGAATAAAAGATATATGTGTTACAGATTTTTTGCCATTGGAATTATTCAATTTGGAGTCCATATGAGGTAGATATGGTCCGATTAGTAGTCAAAGGTCAGAAAATGGTTCATCAGGGAAGAATATGTTAGGATAGCTTCTGTATTTTAATTTCTGGGAATTATCTGTATGGAATTGAAATAAATGGTTAACATAAGAATTATACCTATGTGTGTCTCGGATTTTAAGCTACTAGAATCATTCAATTCAGAGTCCATATGAGGAAGATATGAGCTGATTAGTAGTCAAAGGACATAAAATGGTTCATCAGGGAAGAATATGTTAGGATAGCTTCTGTATTTTAATTTTTGGGAATTATCTGTATGGAATTAAAATAAATGGTTAACATAAGAATTATAGCTAAGTTTGTCATGGATTTTTACCCACTGGAATCATTCAATGTGGAGTCCATATGAGGAAGATATGAGCCGATTAGAAGTCAAAGGTCAGAAAATGGTTCATCAGGGAAGAATATGTTAGGATAGCTTCTGTATTTTAATTTTTGGGAATTATCTTTATGGAAGTAAAATAAATGGTTAACATAAGAATTATAGCTATGTGTGTCACGGATTTTTAACCACTAGAACCATTCAATTTGGAGTCTATGAGGAAGATATGAGCTGATTAGTAGTCAAAGGTCAGAAAATGGTTCATCAGGGAAGAATATGTTAGGATAGCTTCTGTATTTTAATTTCTGGGAATTATCTATATAGAATTAAAATTCATGGTTAACATAAGAATTATAGATATGTGTGTCACAGATTTTTGGCAACTGGAATCACTCAAGTTGGAGTCTATATGAGGTAGATATGGTCCGATTAGTAGTTAGAGGTCAGAACCTATCCGAGAAAAAATAACCTGTACATTGAGGGAGTAATATCACCATATTTTGCTATAATGTTCAACATAATAGTTTTAGATAATTGTTTTATCTTGAAATTGACACCAAGATCACCTACATCGGAGTTCAAATGAGGGAGTTATGCTTTGATTAGTAAGAGAAGGTTAGATATGATGAAAACCTGCATCAAGAAAATAAAGAAATAAAATTAATATTTAAAAAAGAAGACGAATCTTATAAATGACTAGTATATGCCATAACTATTGCCACTGTATGAACTTTTTACCATCTTAAGTGTAAAATTCTGACATGGAAATATTTTATAAAGTGATATTTGAAATGGTTATGTTCATGGCATGATTACCAATGATTTATGGTAATAGTTATATTTTGATGAACATACTTGTTATTGAAAGCATATTTTTGGCTATCATTGTGAAAAGAAAAGAAATGAGCACGGTCACATGGCAATCCGTGTGGTGCACCAGTAGGGGACGCCCTACCAACGGTTATGATTATGATTATGAGAAAAGAAAGAGAAAGTATGCCATGTCGGACGGAGCGAGAAAAGCTCGTACTGGAGAGTAGAGGATACTCACCCTGACTGGGGTAGCTTGAAATGAGAATAAGTTGATTGTCATCATATGATATTCTAAAAATAGTTAATCCTGTCATACATATCATTACTGTATGATTCTTATGTGCATAGATATAATGCATTCATATGACCAAAGATATTTTATGTAGTTTATACAGCTGAACATGACGTGATGAGCTATATTGATGATGATTTATTGTTGAACTTACTGGGATTTAATTCTCACTATATTTCCATATCATGTTCAGAAAATTAGTTATGCAGATTTTTCTATAGCTCTGGCTTTTAGTGCACGTTGGATCGAGTACTTTATGTTGGGCAGATCCCAGAAGCAAATAAAATGTTTGTGGTCGAGTTGGCTTAGATCCCGGTGAAGGTGCAACCACCCGCACCTGTATCTCTGGAATTGGTTAACCAGAATAAATAAGATGTAGATTTGTATGTGTTTGATATGTTGTACGTATGTTTTGATTAATGACATGTATGTGAACTCTGTATTGTATAAATTAAATAAATGTTATATTGAGTTAAGTTGTAACGAGGTAATAACTTCATGATATTTAAAAAAAAAATTGATACCTAAATGGAGTTGTTACACTATAGGGTTTCAAATTTCTTTCTATTCCAAGTTGCTAAAGTTTCTATTATAAGATAGATTGAATATTATGGCATCTAAAAAAATATTTATGGGTCAATTTATGCTTGTAAGTGAAAATGATAGGCACGCCAAAGAATTTATAGAATTGAGACAGATACCAAATATGATGGTTTCTGAATGTGACATCCATTTTACCCGGTTGTTCCGAAATGGTAGACTTTGATGTGATACTGAAAATGGATTGGTTGGTATCATGCCATGTCATTTTGGAATGTCACTTTAAGGTAATTAAATTCAATATTCTTGGAGAATTTTCTTTCTTAATACAAGGAGATCGTAGTGAGGTATCCAGTAATCTAATATCTGCTTTAGCAACCTATAAGTTATTACAAAAAGGTGTCAAGGATATTTGGTAGTGGTGGGAGATGTTGATATAAAATATACCAGTGTAAATCAAGTTCCAGTGGTTAGAGAATTTTCTAATGTAATTCCTGAGGAATTTCTAGGATTACCCCAAAACGATAAATAGAATTTGGTATTGAGAAATAGTTACAAGACATGTTAGACAAAGGATTTAAATGCCCTAGTACTTTTACTTGGAGTGCTCCAATTCTATCTATGAAAAACAAAGATGGATCGTTGTGATTGTGTGTAGATTATAGACAGTTGAATAAGATAACAGTGTGAAATAAATAACTATTACCTCGTATAGATGACATGTTTGACCAGTTACAAGGTGCTCAATATTTTTTTTCCAAAAATTGATTTGAGATATGAGTAACATTAATTGAGGATAAGAGAAGAGGATGTACGAAAAATTTCTTTTAGGACTCATTATGGGCATTATGAGTTCTTGGTGATGTCATTTAGTTTGACAAATGTCCCATCTGCATTCATAGATTTAATGAATAATAATTAAGTCATCCCTAAATCAATTTGTTATTATATTTATTGATGATATACTAGAATATTCCAAGAGTTCAGAGGATCATAAGCAACATTTAAAGATAGTTTTATAAACTCCAAGAGAGTATCAGTTATATGCTAAAATTTTAAAATACGAATTCTGACTTAGTAATATTACTTTCTTAAGGTATGTGGCTAGCAAGATGGTATCCAAGTTGACCTTAAGTAAGTAAAGGTGATACAGCATTGTCCACATCTTGCTATAGTTGCAAATGAAGATCCAAGTCCAATTTGTGCTTTCTACTGTTGTCTGTTGTCCATTCTATTTAAGCTATAATTGGATCAGGTATATGAACATATATTTGTAAAGCATCAATCAACTCCTCAGCATTTGAAGCTGAGATGAGAATTCGTCGTGCTGAGTGTTGGATAAACCTTTGTTCCACAGCATGATCAAGAAAAGACAACAAACCATCAAAGAAATGGTTAACATTTAACAAACCTATCGGTTTGTTATGTATATTTAGTTGTTCCCAAGAGACTATTTGAAAATTTTCTTCTAAAGTACCAAAACCCTTTAGTAAGGCAATGAATGCATCAGTATTGCTCATCATTCTAGCCATGCGCTCATGCATGGAAGCTACCTTAAATTCTTTCCCAATTGTCTTCCCTATGATGTTGGATGCAGCTAGAGCTGTAGGAATAATACCTAGAACTTAACATCCTCTTGCATGCACAATTCTAGATACGCACCCCATTAACTCACGGTTACCTCCACCATAGACTAAATGAATCTTTCTCCTAGCCAACACTATACCTAGGTTTTGTGTAGCTTTCACATACTCTCCATCTTTTCCAGGATTGGAACCACAAAAGATACAAATATTTCAAAACTGATGGAATGTGGTTCCCTCCATAGATGCACACACTTTAACTTTGAGTATGAAAGTAAAGATATTAATGTGTACAATTATAGAACTCAGAGAATGGCATACTTATGATAGCTATGCAAATAGGCTGAAAATAATTAGAACAACTATGTGAATGATTGGTAGATATCAGCTAAATTGAAAGGTGAAATTTTCAAAAATGACGGCAAGCATGTATATGTACAGTAGTTGTGATTGAGGTTCATAATAAGCAAATACAGAGAATAAGGTTAAGATATCACTAGAAATTTTTCTTTTTCTTGTTGTCCTTGATGAAGCATTGATGTTTTGATTCTTTTAGGGAAGTTGTAGGTGATGGGCATCATTGTAAAAAAAAAAAGAGTGAAGATGCAAACCAGATAATTATTGAAGAGGGACAATTAAATGATTTTTCTTGTTTTCCCAATGTTCTTGCTAGTCGACTATCGGTATTATTAAGTCGACCAGCTATTTTGAAAATTTTAATTCGGATTGGTTATTTTAAAGTTGATTGATTATATCTATTTTGAAGCAATCAATTGCATTCTACCAGTTAATTACGTATTTTTTTTATTTTCACAGACTTTTATAAACTCAGAAATGTTTCTTTTCCACCAAATATCAATAGCTTTAAAGTAGATTTTGGCACATGTATTCAAAATTTGCAGCCACCGATTTTTGCCAAAATAAAAGCTAGATTTTGTTTATAGAATTTCAAGAATTACGGCCACCGATTTTAACTTTCTCCAATGTTTTGTCTAAACTTTTGACTTTCTATTTTGGCACCATTCTCTATTATGTTTTTCATCTGTTCTATTGTATTTTTCCATATTAATGTTTGGCATTAAATGCAAGGTTCTTTTCCTTATTACAAGGAGGGTTAATTTTTTTTTTTTGAAACTCAGTTATTATGGTGTCCAAATGGTTAGTAGGTTAAAGTAATGAAAAGTCTGAAAGGAACAGATGGATGATAGCCTTATAGTGCTTTGACGAATGTAATCAAGAGAATTAATGGTATTGAAGTTCTTGAGGAATAAAATATGGGAAGTAGGATTTAAATTAATCTTTGAACTCTTAAATTGAAAATATGGAGAAAATTTTGAGAATCGTCTCTGAAAATAATGTAAGTAATCAAGATATTTGTGTTAAGGGTTTATACCATGTTAAATTGAGTCTAGTATCTAGGATGTGAATTATGTTGAAATTGGAAATTCATGTATGAGTAATTGTTGGGAAAACTCTTCTTGAAATGATTGGGTGAATTAAACGGGATTGATATAAGTTAGAATGAGGTTCTTTTAGATATAATAGAAGAAAGGCTTGATATTTTTGATAATGAATTTATTGGTGTTAATAAGAGGGTATAGAGTTACTGTGATGAGGTAAGTTGGAATTGTTAGACATGTGCCAACGATACATAAACGTTAAAAAGGATTGGTACATTTATTGCTACGTATGTTTAACATATTGTTTAATGGATTGTAGGATAAAAATAGATGATAGATTAAGATGATGATATTCATGGGATGATGTTAACATGTTCAAAGATGATTTGGTAGAAGTTTAGAATAAGAAAAGATAGTTACCAAATATGGATGTGAATATGTTCTTTTATGTGTGTGGTTCCTAATATCGACCTATAGATATATGCACGCGAGTTTGAGGATA
Source organism: Gleditsia sinensis (assembly GCA_037074535.1). Taxonomy (NCBI): domain Eukaryota; kingdom Viridiplantae; phylum Streptophyta; class Magnoliopsida; order Fabales; family Fabaceae; genus Gleditsia; species Gleditsia sinensis. The sequence continues at coordinate 36,833,873 of CM073466.1, read as the reverse complement.
TAAAGAAATGAGATACACAAAGGTTTAACAGTTCCTTAAATGTATATATATAATCTGTTGAGTATTTTTCATAAAGTGGAATTGATTTGAAAAGAAATACAAGCAACTCAATACTGGTCAAAAGTCTATAAGGACTATAAATGTTGAGCACTAGAAATTATCAGTTGGTGACCACATATTCTTGAATGACTCACCAATGAAAGAGGTAATGAGTTTTAGAAAGAAGAAAAAAGTTAAGCTCTAGTATATAGACTCTTTTGAAAACTTGAACAAAATAGGCATAGTAGTACATTGGCTAGCTTTGCCATCAGCATTAAGTAATGTAGATATAGTCTTTCTTGCATCAATGCTAAGGAAGTACCTATTAGATTTTTCTTATGTTACCTAATTTCAAAGAATTCAATTGGACAAGAATTTGGCTTAACTATGGGTAAAATTGATGTCTATTGTCGATCGATAAATGATGAACTTATGGATGAAAGAAATCCCTATGGTTAAGTTATATGGCAAAACTACACAAGTGAAGAGATTTCTTAGAAAGTAAAAATGATATGCAGAAAAGATATCCCCAATTATTTGAGTAATAAGGTTGGTAACTCTGAATTATGCCTTGATTTCATTCCCTACATGTGGTAGGATGAGTTGAAATTCGAGGACCGAATTTCTTAAGAGGGGAAGAATGTAATATCCTGTAATTTTTATTTTTAAATAATAATATTTTATTATAAACAAATATATTTTTATTTATTTACAAATGATTATGTTCTGCTAAAAACCAGTATACTTTTAATTAAAATAATTACTGTTTTGCTTAAAATAATTATATTGGCCTTTAATAATTTTTTTTATATTTTTAGAAATATTCTTTCTTTTATTATATATAAAGATATTTATTTTGTGCTTTGTTTTATTAAGATTTTTATCAATAAAAATCATGATTTAAGAGTTTAACTAAAGGTTTATGAGAATAAAATTTTTTACAAATTTTTGAGATATTTTAGGATGAAAACGGTATTTATATGAATATATATAGAATAAAATAAAAATAATATTAAATATTTAATTATTAAATAATAATAAATAAATAAATAAGAGGAAACGGGGAGGGAGAGACGAACCGAGAAGCTTCTACAAAACTTAATGAATAGTGTGAATAGTAATTTCATTTTCTTCTCTAGATTTGGAGTGCCTATTGGCTTTCGATCTCAAAACTAAAGGTACCACTAGATTTAAGACGGAGAATACTACGATTTTGACTAAACAATTTTTCAAATCAGTCGTTGAATTGCCGCAGATCGAAAGTAGAAAATCTTAAAAAAAATGTAAGTTCTGAAACTCTTACTTAGAGACCTTAAATTAGAAATCTAACACCGTAGATAGATTCAAGAGCTAAATAAACCTTAAGATATGAAATTCTTCAGCTATCTAACAACTTTTGGTTCTTGGTAAATAGTATTTTTCTGATGATGAATAGTGTTTTCCAGTGGTGAATAGTGTTTTTGGCCATGAATAGTGACCAAGTTCCCGGAGTCATTTTCTTAATTTTTTGAACCCTCCGAACACGTTTTTGAAGTCTATTTAGTTAAATGTAGATTAGAAAAGTGCATTTTGGGGTTGTCCAATATAGAGCCCTTACTTTGTGAGTAGATGATTCTTCCTATGATTTGCCCTATACTCTTCTTGATCTTTAAGCATGTATATGATTATGTTTATGAGATATTTACACTTTTATATGTTACTAAGATGCATTAAAATTATCTGAATTGCCTACAATTTAAAATACAGTTCAAGAAGAATATAGTTTTGAAACTGAATTTCTGAACTCATGGTGTATCTGATTTCACAAGTATTTCTCATTAATTGATAAAGTGAATATTTATGCTTGTGGCATTATTTATAAAGCTATATGATTGCCTCGAGAAAGTGCATGTACATGTGATAAACCCTAAATGGAGAACTTATGACAGATGAATCTATACTGAGACTGAAAGTCTGCATTATATTGAGAATTTTATACTGGATTATATGGCATATGTGCATATGGTATTTTTTGTGGAGAAATTCTATTGGAAACAATGTTTGCTAACAGCAGGTGATATTAGCCCTGGTGCACCTTGATAACCCAGCTAGCAGAGGGTGGTGCTAGCCTCGTGTGTCAGCCAACACACGGGATATGATATGTGAAGGAGAGTGGGATGCCTCCTATATGGGCGAGATTCTAACTATATGAGATGTGATTTGCCTTCCCTTACTGTGTGATTGGAAAATACCCAATTAGAGTCCCTTCGCGTGTCCTCTTGAATGGTGGTAGGGCAAACCTCAACGGGATGCTGAGTTTAGGCAAATCCTACACTAACAAAGTACGGAAGGGCCTAAACTCTAATATGGTAGTTTTGATATGGGATCCTCCTAATGTTTTCATGTGAAAGGTTTTGATGCATTAGAATATTTGAATAATGATCATACCGTATTGCATATAATTTTGAATATCTGAATGTGATATGAACTGAGAATATTTGAAATGCTGGTCCTATATGAATGTACTTCTGAACTGTATTTTTTGTGACAAATTTTAAAATATGAGTACCTAAGAGGTTATAGAAGGTATTATCTGCTCATTGAGTTGTCAAACTCACTACACGATGTTTATATGTTTTGCGTATAAGGATATACAGTTTGGTCATTTCCCTTCAGATAGTTGACCAGCTAGACAACATGATCTCTGGGTGAGCCTACTTTATTTCCATGGCTCATAGATTTTGATTTATATTGTACTTGTACTTTAGAGTATGCTCTGAAACGCTACAGATAGGATCCCTGCTTCTGCTGTGACTTTGATGTTTATGGACTTTGTCTGTATATGGTATATGTATAAGAGAACTTATATGTATCTGTTTCCATGATAAATGATTGGAATATTCATGTTTATGGAAAATATATGTTCATTGTACACGTGTTTCACGTGCCCTAAAATTAGGGGCATAATAGTACTCGGCAGACTAGCTACAGTTATGCCTTGTAGTTAGTTAGTGAAATACACAAAGAACAGTTACATGGCAATCCATGTGGTGCACCAGTAGGGGTTTCCTACTCATGGCTATGATTATGATTATGGTTATGATTAAATAATGATGAGAAAAGAAAGAAAAAGTGTACCATGTCAAACAGAGTAAGAAAGGCCCATTCTAGAGAGTAGAGAATACTCATCCTGACTTGGGTAGCTCGATATAAGAATAAGTTGATAGCCATCTTATGATATAACTGTGATTTTTCTAACATACCATTACCTTTTTATTAGTTGATCTTGCCCTTGATATCCTAAAAGTAATCACTTATGTCATACATACTATTACTGTATGATTTTCATGTGCATAGGTAAAGTACATTCATGAGGCTCGATATATTTTGCTGTAACTTATACAGCTAAACATAACATGATGACTGATATTATTGATGAATATGATTTATGGTTGAACCTACTAAGATTTAATTCTCACTATATCTCTATGTTATGTTTAGATAATTAGATATGCAAATTTTTACCATGACTCTTGTTTTTTGTTATGCATTGAGTTGAACTGCCCTACCTTGGGCAAGTGCCAATTATATGTGATGTATCTGTTGTAGACATGACTAAAATTCTGGTAGAGGTGCCACCACCCGCACCGGTGTCCTCGGAAGTAGTCAACATAGATGACTAGGACATAGACATATGTGTGTATCCTTTTGTATGGGTACTTTTGACTAACCACACCTAGATGCTAATTATATTTTTGATATGGTGTTGGGTGTCTTCTTGCTTTTGACATGTTTTAGGAAACACCCGGATACCGATGATGTATGTATATGAACTCACAATAGCATCAATGTTAATGGTAGACTTTAAATCTTAATTATGCTTGACTAAATTAATTAATCACTATGAGATAAACTGTAACATCCTAAGTCTCTAATAAAGTTAGATAAATCTAAGAATAAGTAGAAAATACATATGACAAATAATTAAAATGCTTTATGTAACAATAAGGCATTTATAAAATAGGTGATATATAGTTAACCATGAATCATATAAATAAAATTCTTAGGAGCATAATAGATGGGGAGAAGATACAAATACATTTTTTAAGACATTACTAATCTATGATTAATAGTAAATTAAGGCAATATAAAACAACTAAGGAGATGCCAAGTAGCACTACAAAATTACAACCACATAGTATGCCACATTGGCCACAAAATTGCAGCCATCTTGCAGCCACCTTGCACCTACCAAAGCATGCCACAATGTCCACAAAGTTGCAGCCACATAGCCTGCCACATTGCCCACAAAATTGTAGCCACCTTGCATATACCAAAGCATACCACATTTCCCACAAAGTTGCAGCCACAAAACATGCCACATTGCCCACAAAATTGCAGCCATCTTACACCTACCAATGCATGCCACATTTCCCACAAAGTTACAGCCACATAACATGCCACATTGGCCACAAAATTGCAGCCACCTTGCACCTACCAAAGCATGCCACATAGCCACAAAAACTTCAGCCAAAATCAACAAAGAAAAATGTCACCTTTCAGCAAGGAAATCCTGCCACATAGCCATAATTATTTTAGCAACATTCCAGCCAAGAAACAGTCACCCACTTCAACCATGTTTTTGCCCACAATCAGAAAAATCATGCAAAAGCTACTTCCCCACACCATGCTCTGCATTCTCACGCCACCCCTGCAGAAACCACAAGGTTATCCCTACAAAAACACAAGGGAATCCCTGCAAAACACAGCCTCCTTTTCCTCTTGAGTGGTGGAAACCAACAGCCAAGAATTATGCTATCTAGATATTATTTTGGCTAGCAAATTCAAACCACATTCCTCATGCAATCAGCACCTAAGAGGGAGAGAAGGCAGCTAAAAAACTTAGAGCCAAAGGGGGAGAGAAACCATAAAAAAAAGTAGCTCAGTTGCAAGGGAAACTAAGAGGAGAAGCAAGCTAAAATTTGAGAACCATAGGAGCATTTTTGCACAATGTGAGTTTCCCCTCTTGAGGAAAGTTGGTTTGTAGTGAGTAAAGCTCATTCTGGGTTCTGCATGGGTGATTCTTGAGCATGAGATGCAAGATGCTAAAGTTGAAAACATGGAACTCTAGTGGTAGGGAACAATATTTTCCATCTAAGTAACAAACATGTTGAAGCACCACACATTCTGCACCTAAACGTTTTAGCCCCTGTGTTCTTGGACTGTTTGATTGGGTAAATGGCCTTTAAATTTTCTAATATTTGGTGACCAAAGTCTTGAAATATTGATAATAAATTCTGGAAATTTTCGTGATTTTTTAGAACCTACAAATAGGTCATTTACAATCAAAACTGTGCTGAGAACAATCTGCTAGACAGCTTAGGCTATTGATGGAAATACTAAATTTTGAAGGGGTTAGATGTTGAATTTTAGTATGAAACTTTTATGACATGTTACAGGGATAATAATTACGTAACACAACAAATTTTAGAGAATTATGAGGAGATTAAGGCATATAATAAAATATAGAAATTCGGTAGGGTAAGAAGTGAGTCAGAACAGACCAGAACTGGGCACAGCCATAAAAAGTGTGTTATTTGAGGGTTCAACTGAATTATGTTTTACTTGAAATTTTTATGGTGATTACATAAAATATCTAGGATGATTCACATCAAATATCACGAATTTTGAAGAAGTTTTACCTATCCAAAGGAATGGAAACACAATAGAAATGGAACTGAAATCAATATGCATTATTCTGGATTATGGAAGTAATTCTTGGGTTCAATGGAAGATTTAAGGGTAGAGAGAACCACGAAATAAAATATACATGTAGAGGAACCTCCATGGAAAATTTTATAATTTTTAGAGGGCTTTTGTCATATTTAATAATAACCCCAAATCTGAACAGAATCACAGTTATGTTTTAAGGGGCAGAAACTCTTAAACTGGAGACTTATAATTTTAGGTGCTAATATGCATGCATTAGCTAAAAGCTCTTATATATTTTAGTTTTAGTTGCTGGTAGTAACATTGGTAGCCTTGGAAAGGAAGTGATTGTACAGGAATTGAGGTAGTTAGCTTTTCCTTAAAATACTCTTTATGTTTATAAATTTGAATTTATCAATTTCACTGGTTGCCTAACTTTTATGCTATGATGAATGATGGTCTAAAGATATGTTATGTATTCATTCTCGGGAATTAAGGGGTACCTAAGGTGTGCCAAGTAAGCCTCATTTCCCCCACGTATTGGCCAATAATAGGAGATGCATAATCCTTTTGCAGGTATGGGACTGCATTAGGTAAGTATACCAAAATGTTATTGGTCCCTAGTGTGACCAAAATAATGTATGTATATATGGTCAGTGCTTATGTTGCAGTGAAATAAATTGAGATGTTTTAAGGAATGGAATGTATACTATTTTTCTCAAAAATTTGCTAGCTATTGAGATTGTCATCTCATCTTTTTATGTCCACATAATCACATTCCAGGTACTCTAACAAGAAGTGAGCAATAGGGGTCCCAAGGTTGACTTACATGAATATGGATATGGATTGTATTTTCTTTGGTTGTGTAATATATGTGGGATGGCTTATTTGAGTGCCAAGCCTTTTTTAGATAGCTTATAATGTGATGTAAAATAAGTTATGGACTATACCCTTTTCTTTATAGCATGAGAGCCTTTTTGTTATGCATATCAAATCTAGTTAATTGCCTATAAGGAAATGAAATTTGAAAATGCTTGAAATAGCTTGAAGCACTTGGATGGTTATACAAGAAAGATAACTAACAATATGAGTGAATAGGTGAATTTATGGGCTAGGTAGACATTACCAGAAATTTACAAATAATATATATATATATATATATATATATATATATATATATATATATATATATATATATATATATATATCTGTGTGTGTGTGTGTGTGTATAATACTAAAAGGTAGTTTAGGGAATATTCTTTGATGTGGATGTATGAAATAAGATGCTAGTCAGTTGGTGTTTGACATAAACAATTAGAAGTAAAGAGGTAATGACTTCACTAGTTAGTGTATTGATATAAAAAAATTGGAGTCATTACAAGTATCATTTTCGAATGAGTAGCCTTTGTAGGGTTTATATCTTCATTGAGTCTGAATGGAAGCTCAACAAAGAACTGTTCATTCTTCCATAAGGGACAAGGATGCTTGAATTCTACATGGTTATTTGTATAAAGTTCCAGTACTTTTTCCTTGATATCACCATATGCCTTGGGGGCATCTTGTAATGCAAACATTTTATAAACTGGAGTATATGGCTTAAATTGCTATTTGTGTTTAAGGCCATTGGGAAGAATCTAAAAATTCTTTGTTTGGCAATAGAAAATCACAATGTCTCTATCAGGAAGATTAGTTCCTAATATTCTTGTCCATATGATACAATTTGGGAAGATTTTTATACTAACCTTATTTTTAGTGATAAGCTTGGTATTGAAGATTTTTCCATCTACGACTTTGAAAAATTCAACATGAGAGTTCCATTCCTCAATTGGTAGGACTGTTAGGTCCATTATAGTTCTCTATACTCCAGTATCCATATATGTTATAGCCTTTATTGGCTTAGAAAATTTAGATAATAGGATTTCAATTTCTGCATGAGGTAGAGGAATGGGTTTTGAGACTAAAACAAACTTAAAGCATTCTTATGTTGAGAATACTAAAAGATAGTTTAGAACTTCTTCTGATTTTGAACATTCTGAATTGTATTCTGGTGAATCTACTTTAGAAAAGTCAGAGAAGGAGAATACAGTTTCATCATTTAACTCACTTTGTTATGAAAAAAGTGATTATATATCTGCATCCTCATAAGGAAGTATGGCATAAACATGTTGAATCATTTTTACTTCCTTGGTAGACTTGTTGGGGAAGTTTTTTGCATAATGTCCTTACTATTTGCAAATATAAGACCTATTGGATTTTTGTCTTCCTCTTTTGGATTTCTTTCTGAAGAATTTGAAAAATTTTATGTTTCTTTTTCCTTTAGGGAAATTCTTCTGGAAAAGAGAACTGTAACCTCTACTTTTACTTAAATAGCTACAATGTGTATCTTTTCATTTAATCTGCAAATATGGCTTTTTACACATCTTTTTAAACGTGTTACGATTATCAAGCATATTGACAAAAAACTTTTGTTATTCACAAAGCTTATCAAGAGTTGCAAAAGTAATCTGGTGAATTTCTCTAAGAGTAATTGATGTTATATCTTTCTTTAGAGCAAGAAGTGAACATTGTAATTTAGGCTGTAATTCTTGAGGCAGGAATGCTATTTAAGTGTATATGAGGTTAGGATCATTGAATCCATTGAGCATGTGGTATCGTTTTGACATACACTGATAGTGAAATTCATTATCCTTTTTCTTCAACGAACAATACTTCATCTCAAAATATTCTTGTCTGGTCTGCTTGTCATTAAGATTATAGTCTCCAACAAATTATTACTGGATAGCACTAAGAACTTCACTTGTTGTTGAAGCTTGAGTTAATTGAATTTTTCTATAGGGACCAATAATCTGGAACCATTCTCTCAATATGCCAATCATTCTTGAAGCAAATTCAATGAGAATAAGTCTGAGATTTGTACCAGGTCTCATCATTTGTAAATCTATCCATGCACTAAATTCTTAGATTCTATTCCGCCATTCAGTTGGAGGAACATCATCAAGAGTAAACCAAGGACCATAAGCTGGTTTGTTGAATTAATATGCATTGGTGGCTTGTAGAGGATGATCCTTTATGATAGGATATCAATTTTAGGATCATCGTTATGCATGTTTAGAGGTTCTTGTGGATTATTAGAGGTAGCCATTAACATGGTCGATATGTCTATGACTTCTTCATCTTCATCTTCATCTAAACTTTGAGCTGTAAAGTCAAATTCATAATCTGATTCATCAATTTGCTCATCTTCAAGATTTTGCAAGGGATAAATTATAGAGATCATATGTTACAAAGGTTAAGCGAGTTGTTTGTCTTTGCCTTTCACAATGCCTTTTACAGGGGATGTATCATATTTTGATTTAGAGGATAAAGCAATACTTTTGTGCGGATATGGGGTATTTTCTCTGGGTTTAGGTTGTCGTGATGTTTTGAGAGATGGTCTAGCAAGAGTTTGTGGGTCATCTTGAAACATTTATAATAATTAGGCTGAGAATAAACATAGGTTGATGGATATAGTGGAACATATGTGGGAAAAGGATAAGGAGCTTCAAGCAGTGGTTGTGTTTGTACTTTTTTGGTCATGTCATCCTCAGTATGTTTGATTTGAGCTTTGTGAGCATTTATTTCTACTTCCTTTTGAGAAAAGATAGGGCCAAAATTTCTTGGTTGAAGGAGATATACCAATTTAGTATCTATCTGTTGTATTTGGGTCTATAGATTTTGATACAAAGTCTGAACTTGATATGTCAGAGAGTCAATATTTGAGTCTAATTTAGTAGTGTAAGTCATGACTGTCAATTTTTGAATCTATCTTCTGCAAATAGTGTTTCTGAGCTCTGGTATTATGAGTGTGCCATTTGAGAACTTCTTCTGTCGGTGAGATTGATTCTAAGGTACCCCCTAGTAATACTTTCGAAGGTTAGGCATATGGCCTATATGAGACCTTAAGAGTGGGATCTGTCTATTTTTCCAAAGAAAGAAAATGTTGATCATAAGAAGGGGATGCTATTGTGAACATCATGCATAGAGATGGATTGAAAGGTGAAGTTGAGGATTTTGGTGACTCATCTAGTGTCTCCTCCTTATATGCATCCAAAAGAATACCATCTTCCTTTAGCTTTTCCAATGTAGCTCATATAAAGGTAGATGCTCATAATTTTTTGTGTATTCCAACCCATGGACCATTGTTTGGGTCAAATCTTCTTCTAAGAGGTGAAGGAGGTCTACAAGATCCTCTTCTTTGTTTCCTTTGTTGTTTTTTCCACCGTTCTTATTTTTCTTTTGTATACATTTCTTTATACTAACTGGAGTATTTGCATCACATTCAAGATCACACATATTTGGGTCAACATCCCAAATAAAGTGACTATTGATTTTAGCTGTGTAGGTAATAGATCCATCTAGGTAAAAGGCATAGACTAGAATCTTCTGGTCTACAAAAGAAATATAAGTGATCATGTAACTTTGGAATGGAAAACTAGGAAAGATGCTGCTACTTTCTTCAGGACTTTCAAAGGTGGTTTTGACCATTCCATCATGTATCTTCTAGAAAATAGGATATGAGAAAGTTTGAATGGGCTTAGTCTCCTAACGAAATCATCCATTAAAGTGGCATAAGCTGTAGTAGCTCTTTTCTGGAGATCTATTTGGTAATCTGCATAATTGTCAAAATCTCAGTATTTTGACAAGCATTTTTGAATAGAGCATCTAAATAATCGCCTATAGGCAGATTCAGTGAATGATTTTGAACACGGTAGATTATCTGGTGATGTAAAGTAGCCGAAAGTGCATCAGTAATCTGTGGTGCTCCTGTGATCTAGATCTGAACTTTAAAATGATCTGGAAGAGTGCTATCATTGAGACTGATATTATAATTGAGATAAAATGTCAAGACTATGCTTCCAGCATGGAGGGTTGTGAGGATTTCACCAATGACAGCATGCTCATAAGTGAGATAACTTGTATCTAGCCTATAGGTAGATTCAGTGAATGATTTTGAACACGGTAGATTATCTGGTGATGTAAAGTAGCCGAAAGTGCATCAGTAATATGGGGTGCTCCTGTGATCTAGATCTAAATTTTAAAACAATTTGGAAGGGTGCTATCATTGAGACTGATATTATAATTGAGATAAAATGTCAAGACTACGCTTCCAACATGGAGGGTTATGAGGATTTCACCAATGACAGCATGCTCATAAGTGAGATAACTTGTATCTAAAAAAGTGAGTTGTGTTGTGACTAGTAAACCTTGTCTACCATGGATAGTCAATATAAGCCTTATTACTCCTAAATGCCAATAGGTATATCCTTTAGTTTTCCACCAGATAATAAAATCCTTAAGAATCTCAAGAGTGACATACTATTTAGCTGAAAAAGCTAGAAGTGAGCATTAATTCACCTTAAAGGTCTGGATATATTCTTTAACATCGAAAGGCCTACTTATGCGAATCAAATTTTTTATACTTCTTAGTCTGGAAAATACATTATATGGACTAAGTACAGAGGTTTAGGTTCCTTGAACTTTTGCATCTTTTGGAACATAAAAATATTCCACAAGATTTTATATTTTGGAGAAATTAACATGGGTGCAAGATTTAGGAATAGAAAAGGATGAGGATTTCGGTAGAGAAAGTGAAGAGGAAAGGCGAACAGGGTTGATATCAGAAGTTTGATAATTCATCTATGGTTAAAACTCTTCCTTACTCAACAGAGTTTTTCTAATATTTGATTTTCTACTGACAGCCACACTAAAGCCAAAAGGAAGGCTCTGATACCACAAGGGGTAATATGACTTATATAACCCATATACAATCATACTTTGGATCAGTGGGCCAAGTATCTTATACCATCATGCATCTTCTGGAAATTGTGAGATGTGAAAGTTTGAATGAGCTTCGTCTCCTAATGAAATTTCTCATGATTTGTCATCCATTCAAGTAGCATAAGCTATAGTAGCTCTTTTTTCCTTGAAGATCAATAAGAATGGGAAGCACTACCAGATAATTATTATGAAGATTATTATGGTGGTAATTATTCCAAATCAATGTCTACAATCAATATTGCTCCCCCTGTAATAATCACTTGTATCATTTTGCAAGATTCTTTTCCCAATGATAGAAATCTTGAGAGGTGGTAGATTCTACACTATCTTCTTTAAAGTTTGTACTGCTTTTGTCTGCTCATGTCCTCAAAGTGAAGGATTCTTTTTCAACATTTTTTGAAATAATATGAGCTCAATGGGTTTATCTTTTCCAAATAGAGGCTTTCTTCAAATCAAAACTTCTTAACTTTGATTCCTAATATTGCAACTCATAAACAAGATAATATCAAAGGTGTTGGTCGATAAACTTCAACCAATTATGGATGAGGTAATATCTCCCTTTTAAAATGCCTTCATCAAGGGAGGGCTTTACACATAATATTCTTTTTACTTCCGAATTAATGCATTATTTTCATAAAGCAAATAATAACATAGTCAGGTGGTGTGCTCTTCAAATAGACATTCATAACGCATATGATCAACCATCTTGGTCATTCATTAAAGCAATTTTGACTCATGAATTTTGCCCCACGATGGAGATAGATGATAATGCAATGTGTCACAACCGTTTTATATAAGGTTTTATATAGGGTTCTACCTAATGGACAAATGCTTAATACTTTTTAGCCTCAAATAGGATTGAGGCAAGAAGCCAAGCAAATTAGACGGATTCAATTTACCAAAAATGGCACTCCTATCACCTGATACGTAAATGATACACTACTATTTTTTTCCAGCTAGTGTAGAAAATTTCTGTAAAATCAAGGAAGTTTTGCAAAGTTATAGCAATTTGGTTGGTCAACCAATTAATGTATATATTTGCTATAATTTGATGCTAAATTTAATTGAATGAATCTAATCAAATAAATATTATTAATTGAAATATATTGATTCTTATAAGGAGTATATGGAATTTTTATTAGATTTTATGAAAACTTAGAAAAAAAAATAGTCAATGCCACAACCTTTACAGCTCACACTCACAAAATCCACATTCACACTATAGTGCAACACCAGAAAACCGCAACTACAAACACAATTCAAAACCATGTTAACCCTGATTAGTGTAAATACTTGTTTCAACTTGTGTAACATCCCTAATTTCGTTTCATGTATTAATAAAAGTACAAAAATATTCAAAGTAACATCTCTAATTTTGTTTCTTTTATTGATAAAGGTATATAAGTAATTAATTAAAAAAATAAAATTTATTACACAATTTTTAGATATTTAAGGAAATACAATCCTTAGAAATTCTTCACCTTACGTGTATGCATAGAAATGTTTTAACATTAATGGAACAGGTAAAGAGAGAAAACCTAAGAGAAAATATTAGAAATAAACATGCTAAAGAAAGGTGAAATTCTTGGATAAGGAAGATAAATTTTTGTGAAGTAAGTAAAGGTATTAAAATTTCAAGAAGATTAGATTAGGGTAATTTTTCCTAATTTAAGAGTTAAAGTTACTAAGTTTAGTATCTCCATCTATAAATTGGGCTTTCACCTATGGACATTTCATATAGAGTTTTTCTACTTCACATGAATTTTTAGCAAGCCAATAGGATAGCCCAAGGAAGAAATAAAACATAGACTTGAACTAGGATATAAAAATTGGACCAGTAGCCCAAAAATCATAAAAATGTGACTAAGCCCATTATGAAAGGTAGAATTCTAACTAAAGTAAAGAAAATGGGCAAGAATGAGCCCAAACCCAAGAGGAAAAATAAAAATAAAAATAAAATAAAGTGATGAAATAATGGTGTAATCAAGATTAAGTGACATGGCATTAAGACAAAAATTTAGCAAGTGGTGTGATATCCTACATTCATAATTTTAGCAAGTGGTATGATAATACATGGCATTAGGACAAAAAATCTATATCCTACACTCATAATTTTAGCAAGTGGAATGATAATACATGACATTAGGATAAAACATTCATATCCCACACAAATAATTTCAACCAAATAATGGAGATTCAAGGGCTAGAAATTTGCCACCTAAAAAGGCAAACCTATCATAATTGATTAAGACAAAAGAAAAAGGAAATGAATCCCTAAATCAAAGGGACCTTATCCCTTATCTTAAGAACATATTATCATAATTTTTAAAATACAAATCTCCTTTTACTATGCATATCTTGACTAAGGAAGAGGAAGACAAGAACATGAGTTGTTTGTTTTCTAAAAATTCAACCAAGTGTATCCTAATTGTGATAAGGTAGACCCATGATCATGAAAGGTGAATTATTTGGTGGTCAATTTAAGAAAAACTCACCCCTATAACATTAGAATTTTTGTCCAAGTGAGGGAGAGGAAAAATAGAAGCAAGGTAGAGTGAGGAAAGGAGAGGAAGAAAGGAAGAAAGAAGAAGGAGAAATCTAGAGGACTAAGTGCTCCAAGTAAGTTTAACAATATTACTTTTTGAAGAAAAGTTTTGAAACTTGTAATATTTATATGAGATTTTGATTTTAGAACTTTAATTATTGGTCATGGATGTTGTTATATCTTGTTACATATTATGTATGTTTGATTACTTAGGCTGGTGTAGATAGTTCTGCATAGGTATGGCTATGGGTGGCAAACATTTAAGCTTTTATTTTTAAAATTCTAGGAAGAATCAATAAGGAATTAAAACAAATTGTTAACATAATAAATGTAGATCTATGTCTCACGGATTTTTAGCCACTGGAATCATTCAAGTTAGAGTCCATATGAGGTAGATATGGTCTGATTTGTAAGCAAAGGTCAGAAAATGGTTAATCAGGGAAAAATATGTTAGGAGAGCTTCTGTGTTTTAATTTCTGGGAATATTCTATAGGGAATTAAAACCAATGGTTAACATAACAAATGTAGATTTATGTCTCACGGATTTTAAGTGTAACAACTCCATTTATGTAAATGTAACAAATTTTTTTATATATTTATAAAATTCTATGAAGTTATTACTGCTTTAATTCTAACCACTTAACTCGTAATAATAATTACTTTAACTAAACATAATTGTTATTAACAGTGATACAATACTGAGTTTCCATACACACCATTATTTCACAAACTACACACCATTATTTTACAAATATTTGTATAAAGATACATATTATCCCTAATCATCTACGTCGACTACTTCCAGGGACACTAGTGCGGGTAGCGGCACCTCCACTGAAATCTCAGTCACATCTACTACAGATATATATGATATAACTGGTAGTTGCTCAAGGTAGGGCACCTCGATCCAACGTACGGAAATAATAAGTGTCATGGAGAAAATCTGCATAATTATTCTTCTGAACATGATATGGAAATATAGTGAGAATTAAATCCCACTAGGTTCAAAAATAAATCATAATTTACCATCAATATAGTTCATCATGTCATGTCCATCTGTATAAACTACAGAAAATATTTTTAGGTCACATGAATGCACTTTATCCTTGCACATAAAAATTGTACAATTATGACATGTATGGCATAAATACTATTTTTCAGGATATCATATGATGACTATCAATTTATTCTCATATCAAGCTACTCCGGTCAAGTTGAGTATTTTCTACTTTTCGATACGGGCTTTTCTCGCTCCGTCCGACATGGCTTACTTTCTCTTTCTTTTCTTATTAACATGATCATAATCGTTGGTAAGGCGTCCCCTACTGGTGCACCATACGAATTGCCATGTGACCGTGCTCTTTTCTTTTCCTTTCACAATGATAGCCAAAAATATACTTTCAATAACAAGTATATAACTATTACCAAAAAAATCATTGATAATTATGCGATGAACATAACCATTTCAAATATCACTTTATAAAATATTTTCATGTCAAAATTTCACACTTAAGATGGTGAGAAGTTCATACAATGGCAATGGCTATGGCATATATTAGTCATTTATTATTTTTATTTATAAGATTCTCTTTTTTTTAAATATTAATTTTATTTCTTTATTTTCTTGATGCAGGTTTTTATCCTATCTAACATTCTCTTCCTAATTAGAGAATAACTCCCTCAATTTAACTCCAATATAGGTGATCTTGGTGTTAATTTAAAGATAAAACAATTATCTAAAACTATTATGTTGAACAGTTTTACAAAATATTAAGAAATTAAGGTAATATTAGTCCCTCAAATTACAAGTTATTTCTTCTCAGGTAGTTTCTGACCTCTACCTACAAATCTGTCTATATCTCTCATAAAAATTCTAAATTAAGTGATTCCAGTGGCTAAAATTCTGTGACATATATATATATATATATATATATAATTCTTATGTTAACTGTTTATTTTAATTCCCTACATAATGTTACCAGAAATTAAAACACAGAAGCTATCCTAACATGTTCTTTCCTGATTAACCATTTTCTGAACACTACTTACTAATCAGAACATATCTACCTCATATGGACTCCAAATTGAGTGGTTCTAGTGGCTACATTTCCGCAACACATATATCTATAATTCTTATGTTAACAAGTTCTTTTAATTCCCTATAGAATGTTTCCAGAAATTCAAAAACAGAAGCTTTCCTAACATGTTCTTTCCTGATTAACCATTTTCTGAACACTGCTTACTAATCAGACCATATCTACCTCATATGGACTCCAAATTGAGTGATTCCAGTGGTTACAAATCCGTGAGACATATATCTATAATTTTTATGTTAACAAGTTATTTTAATACCCTACAAAATGTTCCTAAAAATTCAAAAATAGAAGCTTTTCTAACAGATTCTTCCCTGATTAACCATTTTCTAACCACTGCTTACTATTTGAACCATATCTACCTCATATGGACTCCAACGTGAGTGATTCCAGTTGCTAAAAATCCATGAGACATATATCTATAATTTTTATGTTAACAAGTTATTTTAATTCCCTACAGAATGGTTCCAGAAATTCAAAAACAGAAGCTTTCCTAATAGATTCTTCCCTGATTAACCATATTCTGAACACTACTTACTAATCAGACCATACCTAGCTCATATGGACTCCAAATGGAGTGATTCTAGTTGTTAAAAATCCATGAGAAATATATCTATAATTGTTATGTTAACAAGTTATTTTAATTCCCTACAGAATGGTCCCAGAAATTCAAAAACAGAAGCTTAAAATTTTGCCACCCATAGCCAAACCTATGCAGAACTATTTACACCATCCTAAGTATTCAAACATACATCACATGTAAGAATAATATGTAACATGATAAAGCAACATCCATGACCAATCATCAAAGTTCTTAAGATCAAAATCCCATATAAATGTTACAAATTTCAAAACTTTTCTTCAAAAAAAAATATTGTTAAACCTACCCAAGAATCTCCCTAACTCACTTAGTGAATTTGTTTTCTTATTTCCCCTTGAAAGAACTATCAAGATTCCTCCTTTCCCTTAGCTTTTCTAACAGCTTAAATAAAAGAAGGAGGGTGAGTTTTTGAACCTCAAGGATGAAGAAGAAAAATGGATTCAAGTGGAGATTAAGTTAACTTACCTTGAGTACTTAGCCCTCTACACTTCTCCTTCTTCTTCCTTCATTTCTTCTCCTCTCTTTCTCTCCTTTCCTCTCTCTACCTTGCTTCTATTTCTCTCTCTTCCTCACTTGGACGAAATTAAAATGTTATAGGGGTAGGTTTTGCTTAAATAGACCATCAAATAATCCATCTTTCATTATCATGGGTCTACCTTATCACAATTAGGATACACTTGGTTGAATTTTTGGAAAGCAAACAACTTATGTTCTTGTCTTCCTCTTCCTTAGTCAAGATATGCATAGGAAAAAGATATTTGTATTTTGAAAATTATAATGATATGTTCTTAAGATAAGGGACAAGGTCCCTTTGATTTAGGGATTCATTTCCATTTTCTTTTGTCTTAATCAAGTATGATAGGTTTGCCTTTTTGGGTGGCAAATTTCTAGCCTTTGAATCTCCATTATTTGGCTGAAATTATTTGTGTGTGATTAAAATGTTTTGTCCTAATTCCATGTATTATCATACCACTTGCTAAAATATGAGTGTAGGATATAGATGTTTTGTCCTAATGCCATGTATTATCACTCCACTTACTGAAATTATGAGTGTAGGATATAGATGTTTTGTTCTAATACCTTGTCACCTAATCTTGATTACACCATTATTTCATCACTTTATTTTTATTTTTATTTTTATTTTTATTTTTATTTTTCCTCTTGGGTTTGGGCTCATTCTTGCCCATTTTCTTTACTTTGATTAAAATTATACCTTTCATAATGGACTTGGTCACATTTTCATGATTTTTGGGCTACCGGTCCAATTTCTATATCCTAGTCCAAGTCTATGTTTTATTTCTTCCTTGGACTATCCTATTGGCTTGCTAAAAATTCATGTGAGGTAGAAAGATTCTATATCAAGTGTCCATAGTTGAAAGCTCAATTTATGGGTGGAGATACTAAACTTAGTAACTTTAACTCTTAAATAAGGAAAAATTATCCTAATCCAATCTTCTTGAAATTTTAATACCTTCACAAAAATTTATCTTCCTTACCTAAGAATTTCACCTTTCTTTAATATATTTATTTCTAATATTTCCTCTTAAATTTTCTCTCTTTACTTATTCCATTAATGTTAGAACATTTCTATGCATACGTAAGGTGAAGAATTTCTAAGGATTATATTTCCTTAGATATTTAAAAATTGTCTAATAAATTTTATTTCTTTAATTAAATATTTATGTACCTTTATTAATAAAAGAAAATAAATTAGAAATGTTACTTTGAATATTTTTGTACTTTTATTAATACATGAAACGAAATTAGGGATGTTACATTAAGCCACTGGAATCATTCAATTTCGAGTCCATATGAGGTGGATATGGTCCGATTAGTAAGCAAAGGTCAGAAAATGGATAATCAGGGAAGAATATGTTAGGATAGTTTCTATGTTTTAATTTATTGGAACATTCTATAGGGAATTAAAATAAATGGTTAACATAAAACTTATACTTATATGTGTCACGGAATTCTAGCCACTGGAATCACTCAATTTGGAATTCTCATGAGGGAGATATGGACAGAGTAGTTGGTAGAGGTCAGAACTTACCCGAGAAGAAATAACATGTACTTTGAGGAAGTCATATCACCATGATATCTTAATCTTTCGCTAAACTACTCAACCTAATAGTTTTAAATAATTGTTATATCTTTAAATTGACACTAAGATCACGTAAATCGGAGTTAAATTGACGGAGTTATACTCTGATTAGTAAGAGAATGTCATATAGGATGAAAACCTGCATCAAGAAAATAAAGGAATAAAATTAATATTTAAAAAGAAAAAGAATCTTATAAATAAAAATAATAAATGACTAGAAGATTCTATAGCCATTGCCAATACATGAACTTCTTACCATTCTAAGTGTGTAATTTTGACATGAAAATATTTTGATGAAACATTATGGTATGTGAGTATAATGAATATACTTGTTATTGAAATCATATTTTTGGCTATTAATGTAAAAAAAAAAAAAAAGAAATAAGCACAATCACGTGGCGATCCGTGTGGTACAACAGTAGGGGATGCCCTACCAACGGTTATGATTATACTAATGAGAAAAGAAAGAGAAAGTGTGCCATGTTGGACAGAGCGAGAAAAACTCGTACCGGAGAGTAGAAAATACTCACATTGACTAGGGTGGCTTGATATAAGAATAAATTGATAGTCATCATATGATATTCTAAAAATAGTTAATCCTGTCATACATTTCATTATTGTACGATTCTCATGTCCATAGATATAGTGCATTCATGTGACCAAAGATATTTACTGTAGTTTATACAGCTGAACATGACGTGATGAGCTATATTGATGATGATTTATTGTTGAACTTACTGAAATTTAATTCTCATTATATTTCCATGTCATGTTCAGAAAATTAGTTATGCATATTTTTCTATGTCTCTGACTTTTAGTGTACGTTGGATCGAGTTACTTTATGTTGAGAAAATTCTAGAATCAAATAAAATGTTTATGGTCGAGTTGGCTCAGATCCTGGTGAAAGTACAACCATCCGCACTTATATCTCCGGAATTTGTCAACCAAAATAAATAAGATGTGGATATTTATATGTTTAATATGTTGTATGTACGTTTTGATTAATAATATGTATATAAACTATATGTATAATAATAAATAAATAAAAAAGTTGTTACAACTTGCATCTCAACTCTGCTATTGAAATTTATGCCAACTCTGCTATTGTCCAAATGGGTACCTGCTGAAGTAGGCTAGCATAAACCACGCAGATTATAGCTTCAATTTTACACATCGTGTCATAGCCGTTTCAGAAAAAATAAGCATGAAACTTGAAGGGTTCCAAAACTCATGATGCCTGCATGTAAAAGATAAAAGACAAAATGGACGTTAGAAAGAGCAACCGTGAATAAATCATTAGTAGAGCCACACACAATTACATTACTATGGGCTTACTAGCTTCATTTATAAGCTTAGCAGTTTCAAAAATTACAAGAATCAGCACCAATCCATCACCTTTATATTGCCTTCGCTCCAACTCCAACCTCCATTAGCTTGGCTTCCTTATTTTCATTGTTCCATTCACTAACAACCAAAATGGGGGAAATGGGTTCATGGATAATTCTGAGCGCTGGAACTGTGTTGCTTGCTCTGCTTTTGTGCTTGGATGGGGTGGCACAGGTGAAATCACTGAGGGTTCCTGCTTTGTTTGTGTTTGGAGATTCATTGGTTGAAATTGGCAACAATAACTTCCTAAGCTCCATGGCAAAGTCAAATTACTTTCCTTACGGCATAGACTACAGCAGTGGCCCTACGGGGCGATTTTCTAATGGCAAAACCATTGCTGACTTCATGGGTAACTTCGCAAATGTTCTATTAATGCATGCGTTGATTTATTCTGCATCAACATTCAATTTTGACATTGCTTTTCTTCTTCTTTTTTAACTTTTTTGGTAAACGGACATTTTCTTTTCATAAATTTAATTACTAAACCATTTGATCATCTCCCAAGTCTTCTGAAATTGAAGTCATAATATTATTTGCTTTTTTTCACATTTTTACTTTTGTTTTCTTAAAGATCTCTGGAAGATATAAATTGATTAAAAAGAAATTGTCAAATCAATGAGAATAAGATCTTTCAAGAAATGATTATGAACCCAAAGTGATTTGGCTATAACAACTAGAAGATAAGGATCAAATACATTTTATGTTGGTGCAGTGGCAGCCAAGCAAGTAATAGATGCACTCGTCCACTGAGTTTTGAGTTTTATTTATATCTAGAAATTTGTTAAAGATTGGTATTACAGATGGATCCTTCAAAATTATAAAAAATGCTTAACCATGATTACTTTTTACACTGAGCCCCTCTTGGGAACTAGCTTAGTCCAGAGAAGAAATTGTAACCTAGACATAATTTATAAAACATAGATAAATGTCAGGCACATTCTTTTAAAAAAAAGTTATTTTTGATATATATATATATTCATAATTGATTTAATTTACGTAAAAAAAAAAAAGACTCTCCATACTGAAGAAGGGTCAAAGCAATCAGCTCGCTCCTCTTTTATTTCTTTGAGAGAGAAAGAATAAATTAAGATGGCAGTGAGTTTTAGGCTACTTGAGAAACTCAAAACACATAATTTTTTGGTTAACAGGGGACATGTTGGGTGTTCCGCCAGCTCCAACCTTTGCAAACCCATCAACAGGTGGAGCCAGAATACTTAATGGCGTCAATTATGCCTCAGCTGCTGGTGGCATCCTTGATGAGACAGGGCGGCACTATGTACTGTACACACTACTCTTTATTATACTTTTGACTTTCAATTCCTTGTTTTCCCTTGGTGATCTATGCAACATCCGAAAAAATTTATTGAAAACATGGACATATAGAGAACAAATTACGCTGAGAATATTAACGCTTTAACCATTTAATTCCGAGTCTTTGGGAACAAACATGAGAAAATAAAGAAATGTTAGCTGTGAAAATAAAGGTTTCAAAATAATAATAAAAAAGTAGAAAAAAATTAAATATTACTCCTCTCTTTTTTAATAGTACATGGGAAGAGAATGAAATTGAAGGAAATAATTGTAAAATTAAATTTTTGTTTATAACTAGTTTTTGTTAAGATGCCAATTTTAAGAAGGATATTTTTGTATTTTAAAATATATTATATGCTTATTTAATATATATTTTTCACATTCTCTTAATTTTTAATTTGGAGAGACTAGTTTTAGGGATAAAGTCAAATATTCCCCTCATTTAAAAGGAAAGAAGTATTTTATTGAGAAGCTGCAAGAGTGAATATAACTCTATTAATATTCCCTTCAAGTTTTAAACAAGGTAATAATAACTCTCAGCTTTCATTTTTCGAAAATATATTTTCATTAAAATACGGTGAAGAATAACTGTGCTAATTAAGTAGAGGACTGAGTTTATTGTGCGACATCCATGTTTTCTCAAAAATAAAAAAATAAAAATTAAGTTACATTTTGAATATCTTGAAAATGCCCTATTTTTAGGGACCCCCCCTAACTTTAGTCTAATGATTACTTTGGTATGTCAACTTTAAAAAGTAACAAAATAGTCCTCCAATATTTTACAAAAAGTTAAAATATAAATTTTCATTATCTTTAACATCTCAAACGTGAGAAGCACTTTGTCACAGGCTTAGAGCTTTTTGCAGCACAATGGATTTGTGCGGCACCCCAGGGTTTGCCCACACCCTTAAAGCCAGCCTTTAGTGCTCATAGGTGTTAACTGATTTCGCCTTGCCATGAATTCATTAGGGGACGACAACAATCCCAACTAGTTTGTGTAAATACCCACGAGTCCCCTTTATAATCAAGTTCATGACCAACGACAAGTTCTCCAAACTTAATCGAGTAAGTATGCCTGACTCAACCTGACATGGGTACATTTTCCACATGCCATTACCATCCTAACACTCCAGATTGCACCTTACAACATATGCATAGTCACGCCACTTTCAGGGCATGACATTTTCCCCCACCCAATCTTAGAACCGTTCTTGTGCTAGGGAGGGAGATAGACTTGCCTAAGGATCTTCACCCTACGCTACGGTTGCACACCCAGCTTACCCGCCTCAGTCAAACCCACTAGGTAGATAAGGCACTGTAGATGGACACCTTACCTAGCCCTTGCAAACTCACACTGGGTGAAGCATCCCTTGGTGTGTGCACACTCACTCAGCAACACACTGGCTCATCCTCCCCTTGAGGATCCCACCATATGCGTCATTAGGCACATGGGCAGTAAACAATAAGAGCATGACCAACTTTGATACCACTTGTCACGAGTTTAAATTCTTGCGTAGCACAATGCACCCGTGCGGCGCCCCAAGGTCTGGCCACACCCCTAAGGCCATCCTCTAACACTCATAGGTGCCAACTGGTTTTACCCTGCCATTTAATCATCAAAGGAACGGCAACAATCCCGACCAGTTTGTCTAGATGCTTACCAGTCCCCTTCATAGTCAGGTCTATGACCAACAACAAGCTCCTCAAACTTAACCAAGTAGGCAGGCCTGACTCAGCCTAATGTGAGTATATTTTCCACCTGCCATTACCATCCCAACACTCCAGATAGCACCTTACAACATATGCACAATCACACCACTTTCAGGACGTGACAACTTGGTCCCTAACTTAACACCTGTATGTGAGTTTTATCCTTATGTTTTTGCTTTCCTTCTATCATATATTAAGTTCAAAAAATCTTTATAAAATTGGAGTAATTTCCTTGAAGAATGAAGGTGATTGAATACTATTAATCTTGAAATTTAGGTGAAAAAAATGAAAGTGAAACATACACATAAGTGTTAAGGTAAGAGAGCACTTCTCCTAAAATATAATTGAAAAGGTAATGTGAATTTAATATTTTACTTTTTTTTAATGAAAAGTTGAGGTAGTATTTTGTTATAGGGTAAAATTTTATTTTAATCCTTTAGGATTGCAGTGAAATTTGATTTATTTCTTAAAAAAATTATTCAAATACATCTCTAATGTTTTATATATGTCTCTTTTTAGTCCCTATAACTGACTCTTTAAAAAAAAAATTAACAAAAATATTGACCTAAATATACGTAACATTTAATTTTACTGAACTAGCCATTCAAATAGTTAATTCAATCAAAAAAATTTATGTGAACATAAAATGATAATATCTAATCATCCCATATTTGCTGGTGAATTTTAGTTAAGTCAATCTAGACGGGATGGTGTTTCACCATCGTTTTGAAATAACTAAAAAAACTTTTGAACGAACAATTCAACAGATAAATGCCATATGTATTGAAGATAGCATTTTTCATTATTTTGTTTTACAAAATTAGTCCTAGAAATGTTTATGAAATATTAGGAATATACTAAAACAAAAATAAAATTAGAGATTAAATTAAATTTTACTATAAATTTAAGATATTAAAATATAATTTTACTCTTTGTTATATTTTAAAGTTAATGGATTAAAGTTGAAATTACGTTATAGTTAAAAGAGGTACTATTTTCTTTTTCTTAACTTTTAACGAGGTTCCCTAAAATTGTATTGATTTAATCCTATCGTTCAATATGTATATTTTAGTTAAGTACAACCACAGACCACAGTCAAGCCGTCAATAGACAATGTTAGTTTAGAGAAAGTCTGAATCTCTATCAGTTTATTGAAGATAATTAAACTAAATCAATAACTAATATTTAAATGAACTTGTCAATGGCGTTTTTTGTCAAGAAGTTCGCCGACTGTCCACATAATTGTTTCTCTCTCTTTAGCATTATGTTCATCGCCAATGTGACAATATTGAACATCGTGTTGACGTGGAAGTCAATCCCATTGCATTCAATTACAAAATAATTTTTTTAAAACCCAATTAAATCAACTACTTTTCAGTTTAGGCGACTTCATATATTTTTAAGAACCCAAAATTGTACTTTAACCAAGAAATTATTATACCAACTAATGTGTACTCATCTGAACAACCATCATTAAGTATCAAAATAAGGCTGCACTAATTGTTATATATGCAGGGTGAAAGGTATAGCCTGAATCAGCAAGTCCTGAACTTTGAGACCACATTGAATCAGCTGAGGACAATGATGAATGCAACCACATTGAGTCAATTTTTAGCCAAATCAATAGCAGTTTTGGTGTTTGGAAGTAGTGATTACATCAACAACTACCTCTTGCCTTCGTTATACAACTCCAGTTACTATTATAGTCCCCAAGAGTTTGGCAATCTTCTTCTTAATAGTTATGTGCGTCAAATTCTGGTAATAATTTTCTTTCTCCTATCGTATTTATTGATTTATTTGCCAAAACAGAAAAAAGAAATCTATATTGCCATCTTGTGAAGGTGATCTAAAAGACTAACTATTTCGAGTTGGAAATGTTGAAGCAAAGGCGGATATCTCTTTTGAGATCTGGAAAACCAAACCTACAGTGGAGGGTGAAATTTAGTGTAAATCTCTTCTTAAAAGGAATCATATTGCCATTTAGGTGATATTTGGTATATGAATATTTTATTTTTTTAATATTTAAAAATTTATTTGTAAAATATTTGAGTATAATAAATATAAAAATTTTAAAATGTATGCATTGTATATCACTTAAATAATAAGAAAAACTTTATTTTTATATATATCTCATGCTCAAATTTATATATATATATATATTTTTAGGTATATTAGAAATTAAGATATTCATATACTACATACTACTTTAGAAATTCTTGAACAATTATTTTAAGTTTAATTTTTTAATTTTTCACAAATTCAAAGTCTAAAGGAGATGTTTTTGTAAACTTGATTGTTTTATTCACATATAGATATTACTCTTTTTTATTTTTTTTATTTGACTACTTCAACTAAAATTTAAAATTCGACACGACTCGATATATAAATAGACACATATGCTTTAATTAAACAAAACTAAATTCTCATTCTAATATCTAAAAAATTTCACTAATCATCAGTTTGTATTAAAGCTTTAAAAATTTATTATCAGGAATTAATTTAGCCATTTTGTAAGCAAGCAAAATGATTAACTAGAATCCAAATAATAAAAAAATTAAATTCTAATTTTACTTTTTATTTTTAACAGACAAATCAGAAACCAAATTTTGAACCATTAACTTGTTTTTTAAATTAATTAAGCATGCATATTTTGGCTAAGAACTTGGCACTTTTATCTCCATAAAATGTACACTTTTGTTTCATGAGTTAATGTGTTTAAATTGTGGCTGATAATTCAAAAAAAATCAAATTAAATAAATACAAAAAAATATTCTTTATATATTGCAATCTCATATATACTTGTGACGACTTTATAATCTAACGCAACAACAATATTGACGCCATAATTTAAAATTCTGGTTGAAACTTCTAACAATAATCATAAGAGATTATACAATTTTATGTGTTATCTTACTAGCTTAAGAAAAATATACCAAAGTCTGGATTCATTTGAAACTCTTTTAAGCCAATTATATTCAAAATATTGTATTGCAGGCATTGCATAGCGTAGGATTAAGAAAGTTCTTCTTAGCAGGAATAGGACCACTCGGTTGCTTCCCTAACCAGCGAGCCACAGCCCAACCCGGAAGGTGTGCGGATTTGGTGAACCGGATACTTGGAACATTTAATGAGGGGCTCAGAACAATGGTTGACCAACTCAACAGAAACCACCCCGGTGCCATCTTTGCTTATGGTAATACTTACGCGACTTTTGGTGATATCCTCAATAACCCAGCTGCCTACGGTAAGACAATCCCTTCTTAAACAAATTGCGTCTGTAATATATAAAATATTTCAAGTCATGATATATAATTATTATTGCTGCTGCGATATTATTACAGTAAATTACATTGATTTTTGTTGAAATTTATAAAAATTATACTCACATTTTTTTTAATTTTAAATTGAGTTAAGAATATTATTTAAATTTTATAAAACTTACATTTAATCTATTCAAAACGAAAATCTCCCTTATTTTAAATTTTCATAACATCAATTATAATTTTTGACTATTTGTACTGCATTGAATAATTAGATTATTTATAAAAAAAATTTTAAAAATAAATATATAAAGTAAAAATTTAGTGAATAAAAGAGATTTTTCGTACAATTTAAAACTAAAAAGAATAAAAATATAATTTTTACAAATTTTAAAAGAGATTAATATAATTTACTCATATTATTATCATAGTGAGCAACTCTAATATTCTACAAATATAATATTAATTTGAAATTGTTAGAAATATTGGACCTAACTCCACTTCTAAAACTCGAGTCAAGAGAGGGAGGATTGCCTTTACTTATAAAAAGTATATTCTTTAAACATTCAGCCAATGTGGGACTTCAACACATCCTTCTCACGCATCTGGAGCGTAAAGTTTGCAGACATGAACATCTGCGGGTGGATCACATTAAAACTGGAGTAGGCTCTGATACCATGTTAGAAATATTGGGCCTAACTCCACTCTCAAAACTCGAGTCAAGAGAGGGAGAATTGCCTTTACTTATAAGAAGTATATTTTTTAAACATTCAGCCAACGTGGAACTTCAACAGAAATTAAATATATGAATTTGTAAATTTTTAAATTGCGTATATAATATAAAGAAAATTAAACTTGTGTGTATAATACATAAAAGATTTTAAATCCTGGTATGTAATTATTATTGCAGCTGCAATATTGTTGTGGCAATTACATTAGGCCTGTGATTATTATCTATAATAATCTTATCTATTTTTATGCTTCTTTTTCCAAACAAGTACCACAACTGCAATCGAAATTTGAGACTAAATATATGGATCTGTAAAAAAAAAATCCCTAAAATTGTTTTATCCTTCTCACATAGAAATGGAGATGATGAATTACTTGTCCAAATTATTATTAATATATATATATATATATATATATATATATATATATATATATATATATATATATATATATATATATATATATATATATTATTTTTTATTTTATTTTTTTTATTTTTTATTTTTTGCAGCGTTTAGTGTTATCGATAAGGCTTGTTGTGGAGTTACAAGGAACCAAGGGCAGGTAACATGTTTTCCTTTTGGAATTCCGTGTCCAAATAGAAGCCAATTTGTGTTTTGGGATGCCTTTCATCCAACACAATCTGCAGCATATGTCTTTTCTTGGAGAGCTGTTAATGGCCCGCCGACTGATTGTTATCCAATTAATATCCAGCAGATGGCTCTCATTTAGTTAACTCTATTGCCTGCTTTCCCATCTTGCCAAAATGTACCCCAAAAGCAGCTCTACTTCTTTGGTTGATATAATGCTGATATATAAATTACTTTTCTATTGCCTCAATTTTTTTTTAAATAATATAATTAAATTGTTCCTAATATATTTTTTTTAATCAAAGATAGATAATTTTATTTGAAAAAAATAAAAAAGAAGAGATAACTTTTATAAGAGAATGTTTCTATAAAATTTAAAATATACAATCAATTGAAGAAATAAAGTAAAACATACCAAAAAAATAGTTACTCAGTAAAATATTAACAAACAATGGCAAACACTACCACTTCGTTTTACACAGATTGTTGGCAATATCCTACTTTTTTTCACCCATCCACTTTGCTTCTTTTAAAATTATTTGTTTTACTACAAAATTATTAGACACTTCCTGACAATTAAAGTCTTAAACGGAATTTTGATTAAACAACGTTCTACACATCTTCAGGAGGCAACTTAACTTGCCCTAAGAAACGCCCTATATACTTATTTATAGCAAACTTCATCGCTTATTTTAGAATGGATTAATGCAAAATCATCTTATTCACTAAACTCTTGCTATAATTTTGAAGTCTCCGATCAAAACCTCCATCGTCCAAAAAGAGAATTACCTCCTCATCGTCTAGATCCTCCGATTCTCCTTGGCCTTTCTCCTCACCCATTCCAACAAAGAAACACAAGAAAATTGAACATGTCTAAAAAATCAAATATTATGGAACCAAAGTGCCATCATTTTCCTTGCTGAAGAGAAGAGAGCTGACAGAACACCGCATCTAATCTCACAACGTCACTTGCCAAGACCACCAAACACATCAAGAGAAGCACAATACTGTACAGATGACAACATGATTACGATTGAGACAGAATTCTCTATCTGTCGCCACCTTAGAGCATCACTAATAATAATACTCTCCAAAATTGTTTAAGTGGATCTCATAGTGTCATATCATCATTTTTTTTAAACAACTCTGTACTATTTTAAATAACAATAGTACAACTCTCAAAAATTTACTAAATTAGTCATATAAGTTACCCCACTTTTTTATATTTTATTCATATTTATTTCTATTTCAACTTAAAGTATTAACTCATTTACATTTTAATTTTAAAACAATAAATACATAAAAAAACTTAAAACATATTAAAAATAATACAAATTTATTTTAAATAATATTTTTTATAACAATAATTAAAAATGATAAAAAATACATAACATGATATAGTTAAAAGAAAAATTAATTTTGGTTATTCTCACGTTCGAAACGCTCCCAAATATGTTCCACCAAGTCTCCTTGTAACTGACGATGAATTTTTCTTTGTCGAACAAGTGCTCTCCTTTGTAGATATGTTGCAAAATTGGGATGAGAACTATTAGATATTTCAGCTATTGAGATGTCATTATCTAAATGATCATAAGAGTAATCAAAATTACCACCATATGTGTGTCATTCATCTTCAACGATCATGTTATGCAATATGATGCATGTATGTATTATAAGCTTGAGTGTATCCATATGCCAAACACACACCGGGCCATATATAATCAAGAATCGAGCTTGGAGCACTCCAAATTCCTGCTCCACATCCTTTCTTACTGCTTCTTGATATTGGGCGAACAATTTTCTCTTTTCTCCTTGTGGCATGGAGATGCTCTTGACAAATGTAGCCCATTTTGAGTAAATACCATCTGCTAAATAATACCCCATGTTATACTAGGTTATATTCAATGTATATTGCACATTGGGAGCTTATCCATTCAAAACATCATTAAACACATTAGAATTGTTTAACACCTTGATGTCGTTATTTGAACCCGCGATGCCAAAAAATGCATTCCAAATCCACAAGTCTTGTGATGCCATTACTTCAAGCATGATAGTGGGTTTTGCATGATCACCTTGACAAAATTGACATTTCCACACTACCGGACAATTTTTCCATTCCCAGTGCATACAATCAATGGAACCCAACATTTCAGAAAAGGCCCATGTCTCCCCTATCTGCAATAAACATTCAATGTCGTTGTTGTTAGGATTTCTTAGGTACTCAAATCCAAATACCTCGTTCACACTTCGTACAAATCTCTCTAAGCATTCCACTACAGTGCTTTCGCCAATTCGTACATAGTCATCTATAATATCAACAGACGATCTATATGCCAATAGATGAATATCGGCAGTGCATTTTTGCAAGGGTAAAAGACCTATTTTACCAGTTGCATTGTGTAACAACTCTATTTTTTTTACATATATACATATATATAATTTTTTTAAAAGTCCCATTAAAACATTACCTTTATTTAAATCATAATAATATTCAATTAATTTAACCAAGCATAATTAAGGTTTACACATAATCAATTAACAACATCCGTACACAAATCAAACACATATATGTCTACATCTTATTCATCCATATTGACCAGTTCTAAGGATACGGGTGCAGGTAGTTACACCTTCATTGGGATTTTAGCCAATTCAACCAAAAACACCTTATAAATTTCTGGGATCTGCTCAACATGGAATAACTTGATCCAACGTACACTAAGAGTCAGAGTCAAAGAAAAATTTGAAAAACTAGTTTTTTTAACATGATATGGAAATATAGTGAGAATTAAATCCCAGTAAGTTCAATAATAAATCACAATTATCATTAATATAGATTATCATGTCATGTTCATCTATATAAGCTACAGCAAATATTTTAAGTCACATGAATGCACTTTATCTATGCACATGAAAATTAAACAGTAATGACATGTATGGCATGAATAACTATTTTTAGATTATCATATGATGACTATCAACTTATTTTCATATCAAACTACCCCGGTCAGGGTGAGTACTTTCTACTCTCTAGTACGGGCTTTTCTCGCTCTGTCCGATATGGCACACTTTCTCTTTCTTTTCTCATTAACATAACCATAGCCATTGGTAGAGCGTCCCTTACTAATACACCACACGAGCTGCCATGTAATCGTACTCATTTATTTTCTTTTCTTTTCTTTTCACAATAATAGTCAAAAATATGATTTTAATAACAAATATGTTCATTATACTTGCATGCCATAATTTTTCATCAAAATACAATCATTTTCAAAAATCAGTGGTAATCATGATATGAATATAATCGTTTCAAATATCACTTTATAAAATATTTTTATGTCAAAATTACATACTTAAGATGGTAAGGAGTTCATGCAATGGCAATGGCTATGGCATACACTAGTCATTTATTATTTTCATTTATAAGATTCTTCTTCTTTTTTAAATATTATTTTTACCTCTTCATTTTTTTATGCTTGGCCTCTAGTCACTTTTCTCCTACTTATATCATTTCCAACACAACTTCTCTCAAATTTAATACGGCATTCTTCTTCAATTTGGTTTCTATTAATATCCTATAGTTAATGAGGTTCATTTAGGGTAGAAAAATGTTGAAAATAAGCTTTACCAACTTCCAACACGGCCTAAATGTATCCTATAACATAGCTTGGCCATTTCCTGTAAAACATCCATGCTTTAGGTTTCAAAATGTCCTTTCCAGCATAGAACACAGCCATGCTCTATGTTGTGTTATTCCCTGTTGTAGATTTTCGTCCTGCCTGACCTTCTCTCAGTAATCAGAGCATAACTCCCTCATCTTAACTCCAAATTAGGTGATCTTGGTGTTCATTTGCAGATAACACAATTATCGAAAACTATTATGTTGAACATTTTAGTGAAATCTTAAGGAATCTTGGTGATATTGGTAACATCCCGTAATTTTTAGATATTTTCCTTAAAAATTCTTCACCTTACATATATGCATAGAAATGTTCTAATATTAATGGAATAGGTAAAGAAAGAAAACCTAAGAGGAAATATTAGAAATAAACATGCTAAAGAAAGGTGAAATTCTTAGGTAAAGAAAAATAAATTTTTGTGAAGTAAGTAAAGGTCTTAAAATTTCAAGAAGATCGGATTAAGGTAATTTTTCTTAATTACTAAGTTTAGTATCTCCACCCGTAATTGGGCTTTAACCTATGGACACTTCATATAGAGTTTTTCTACTTCACATGAATTTTTAGCAAGCCAATAGGATAACCCAAGGAAGAAATAAAACATAGACTTAGATTAGGACATAGAAATTGGATGGGTAGCCCAAAAATCATGAAAATGTGACCAAGCCCATTATGAAAGGTAGAATTTTAACCAAAGTAAAGAAAATGGGCAAGAATGAGCCCAAACCCAAGAGGAAAAATAAAAATAAAAATAAAATTAAAGTGATGAAATAATGGTGTAATCAAGATTAGGTGACATGGCATTAAGACAAAAATTTAGCAAGTAGTGTGATTCTACATTCATCAATTTGGCAAGTGGCATAATAATACAAGGCTTTAGGACAAAAACATCAATATCCTACACTCATAATTTTAGCAAGTGGTATGATAAGACATAGCATTAGGACAAAACACCTCTATCCCACATAAATAATTTCAACCAAATAATGGAGATTGAAGGGCTAGAAATTTGCCATTTTAAAAGGCAACCTATCATCATTGATAAGACAAAAGAAAAAATAAATGAATCCCTAAATCAAAGGGACCTTGTCCCTTATCTTAAGAACATATCATCATAATTTTCTAAATACAAATCTCCTTTTCCTATGCATATCTTGACTAAGGAAAAGGAAGACAAGAATATAAGTTGTTTGTTTTCCAAAAATTCAATAAAGTGTATCCTAATTGTGATAAGATAGACCTATGATCATAAAAGGTGAATTATTTGGTGGTATACATAAGGAAACCCACCTTTACAACATTAGAATTTTGTCCAAGTGAGGGAGAGGAAAAAATAGAAGCAAGGTAGAGTGAGGAAAGGAGAGGAAGAAAGGAAGAAAGAGGAAGGAGAAGTCTAAGAGACTAAGTGCTCCAGGTAAGTTTAACAATATTTCTTTTTGAAGAAAACTTTTGAAACTTATAATATTTATATGAGATTTTGATCTTAGAACTTTGATGATTGGTCATGGATGTTGCTATATCATGTTACATATTGATCTTACATGTGATGTATGTTTGAATACTTAGGTTGGTGTAGATAGTTCTGCATGGGTATGGCTATGGTTGGCAGAATTTTAAGTTTCGGTATTTTAATTTTTGGGAACAATCTATAAGGAATTAAAATAAATGGTTAACATACGAATTAAAGATATGTGTGTCACGGATTTTTAGCCATGAGAATCATTCAATTTGGAGTCCATATGAGGAATATATGAGCCGATTAGTAGTCAAAGATCAGAAAATGGGTCAACAGGGAAGAATATGTTAGGATAGCTTGGGTATTTTAATTTTTGGGAATTATCTGTAGGGAATTAAAATAAATGGTTAACATAATAATTATAGCTATGTGTGTCATGGATTTTTAACCACTGGAATCATTCAATTTGTAGTCCATATGAGCAAGATATGAGCTGATTAGTAATCAAAGGCAGAAAATAGTTCATCAGGGAAGATTATGTTAGGACAGCTTCTGTATTTCAATTTCTGAGAATTATCTGTATGGAATTAAAATAAATGGTTAACATAAGAACTATAGCTATGTGTGTCATGGACTTTAAGCCACTGGAATCATTCAATTTGGAGTCCATATGAGGAAGATATGAACTGATTAGTACTCAAAGGTCAGAAAATGGTTCATCAGGGAAGATTATGTTAGGACAGCTTCAATATTTTAATTTCTGGAAATTATCTGTACGAAATTAAAATAAATAGTTAACATAAGAATTATAGTTATGTGTGTCATGGATTTTTACCCACTGGAATCATTCAATTTGGAGTCCATATGAGGAAGATATAAGCTTATTAGTAGTCAAAGGTCAAAAAATGGTTCATCAGGGAAGAATATGTTAGGACAGCTTCTGTAGTTTACTTTTTGGAAATTATCTATATGGAATAAAAATAAATTGTTAACATAAGAATTATAGCTATGTGTGTCAGGGACTTTAAGCCACTGGAAGCATTCAATTTGGAGTCCATATGAGGAAGATATGAGCTGATTAGTAGTCAAAGGTCAAAAAATGGTTCATCAAGGAAGAATATGTTAGGACAGCTTCTGTATTTTAATTTCTGGAAATTATCTATATAGAATTAAAATAAATGGTTAAGAT
Organism: Gleditsia sinensis; assembly: GCA_037074535.1. NCBI lineage: Eukaryota > Viridiplantae > Streptophyta > Magnoliopsida > Fabales > Fabaceae > Gleditsia > Gleditsia sinensis. The sequence continues at coordinate 36,799,678 of CM073466.1, read as the reverse complement.
AAGAATTATATCTATGTGTGTCATGGATTTTTAGCTACTAGAATCATTCAATTTGGAGCCCAAATGAGAAATATATGAGCTGATTTGTAGTCAAAGGTCAGAAAATGGTTCATCAGGGAAGAATATGTTAGGATAGCTTCTGTATTTTAATTTTTGAGAATTATCTATATGGAATTAAAATAAATGATTAACATATGAATTATAGCTATGTGTGTCATGGATTGTAAGCCACTGGAATCATTCAATTTGGAGTCCATATGAGGAAGATATGAACCGATTAGTAGTCAAAAGCAGAACATGGTTCATCAGGGAAGATTATGTTAGAACAGCTTCTGTATTTTAAATTCTGGGAATTATCTGTATAGAATTAAAATAAATGGTTAACATAAGAATTATATCTATGTGTGTCATGGATTTTTAGCCACTGGAATCATTCAATTTGGAGTCCATATGAGGAATATATGAGCTGATTTGTAGTCAAAGGTCAGAAAATGGTTCATCAGGGAAGAATATGTTAGGATAGCTTTTGTATTTTACTTTTTTGGAATTATCTGTAAGGAATTAAAATAAATGGTTAACATAAGAATTATAACTATGTGTGTCATGGATTTTAAGCCACTGGAATCATTCAATTTGGAGTCCATATGAGGAAGATATGAGCTGATTAGTAGTGAAAGGTCAGAAAATGGTTCATTAGGGAAGATTATGTTAGGACAGCTTCGGTATTTTAATTTCTGGGAATTATCTGTATGGAATTAAAATAAATGGTTAACATAAGAATTATAGCTATGTGTGTCATGGACTTTAATCCACTGGAATCATTCAATTTGGAGTCCATATGAGGAAGATATGAGCTGATTAGTAGCCAAAAGTCAAAAAATGGTTCATCAGGAAAGAATATGTTAGGACAGCTTTTGTATTTTAATTTCTGAGAATTATCTGTATGGAATTAAAATAAATGGTTAACATAAGAATTATAGCTATGTGTGTCATGGATTTGTAGCCACTGGAATCATTCAATTTGAAGTCCATATGAGGAAGATATGAGCTAATTAATAGTCAAAACCAGAAAATGGTTCATCAGGGAAGATTATGTTAGGACAGCTTCTAGATTTTAATTTTTGGGAATTATCTGTATGGAATTAAAATAAATGGTTAACATAAGAATTATATCTATGTGTGTCATGAAATTTTAGCCACTGGAATCATTCAATTTGGAGTCCATATGAGGAATATATGAGCTGATTTGTAGTCAAAGGTCAGAAAATGGTTCATCAGGGAAGAATATATTAGGATAGCTTCTGTATTTTAATTTCTGTGAGTTATCTGTATGGAATTAAAATAAATGGTTAACATCAGAATTATAGCTATGTGTGTCGTGGATTTTAAACCACTGGAATCATTCAATTTGGAGTCCATATGAGGAAGATATGAGCAGATTAGTAGTCAAAGGTCAGAAAATGGTTCATCAGGGAAGAATATATTAGGACAACTTCTGTATTTTAATTTCTGAAAATTATCTGTATGGAATTAAAATAAATGGTTAACATAAGAATTATATCTATGTGTGTCATGGATTTTAAGCCACTGGAATCATTCAATTTGGAGTCCATATGAGGAATATATGAGCTGATATGTAGTCAAAGGTCGTAAAATGGTTCATGAGGGAAGAATATGTTAGGATAGCTTCTGTATTTTATTTTTTGGGAATTATCTGTATGGAATTAAAATAAATGGGTAACATAAGAATTATAGCTATGTGTTTCATGGATTTTTAGCCACTGGAATCATTCAATTTGGAGTCCATATGAGGAAGATATGAACTGATTAATAGTCAAAACCAGAAAATGGTTCATCAGGAAAGATTATGTTAGGACAGCTTCTGTATTTTAATTTCTGGGAATTATCTGTATGGAATTAAATTAAATGGTTAACATAAGAATTATATCTATGTGTGTCATGGATTTGTAGCCACTGGAATCATTCAATTTGGAGTCCATATGAGGAAGATATGAGCTAATTAGTAATGAAAGGTCAGAAAACGGTTCATCAGAGAAGATTATGTTAGGACAGCTTCGGTATTTTACTTTATGGGAATTATCTATATGGAATTAAATTAAATGGTTAATATAATAATTATAGCTATGTGTCTCATGGATTTTAAGCCACTGGTAACATTCAAGTTGGAGTTCATATGAGGAAGATAAGAGCTGATTAGTTGTCAAAGGTCAGAAAATTGTTCGTTAGAGAAGAATATGTTTGGACAGCTTCTGTATTTTAATTTCTGGAAATTATCTGTATGGAATTAAAATAAATGGTTAACATAAGAATTTTAGACATGTGTGTCATGGATTTTTAACCACTGGAATCGCTCAAGTTGCAGTCCATATGAGGTAGATATGAGCTGATTTGTAGTCAAAAGTAGAAAATGGTTCATCAGGGAAGATTATGTTAGGACAGCTTTTGTATTTTAATTTCTGGGAATTATCTGTTTGGAATTAAAATAAATTGTTAACATAATAATTATAGCTATGTGTGTCATGGATTTTTAGCCACTGGAGTCATTCAATGTGGAGTCCATATGAGGAAGATATGATCTGATTTGTAGTCAAAAGCAGAAAATGGTTCATCAGGGAAGATTATGTTAGGACAGCTTCTGTATTTTAATTTTTGAGAATTATCTGTATGGAATTAAAATAAATGGTTAACATAAGAATTATATCTATGTGTGTCATGGATTTTTAGCCACTAGAAGCATTCAATTTGGAGTCCATATGAGGAATATATGAGCTGATTTGTTGTCAAAGGTCAGAAAATGGTTCATCAGGGAAGAATATGTTATGAGAGCTTCTGTATTTTAATTTCTGAGAATTATCTATATGGAATTAAAATAAATGGTTAACATAAGAATTATAGCTATGTTTGTCTTGGATTTTAAGCCACAGGAATCATTCAATTTGGAGTCCATATGAGGAAGATATGAACTGATTAGTAGTCGAAGGTCAGAAAATGGTTCATCAGGGAAGAATATGTTAGGATAGCTTCGGTATTTTAATTTCTCGGAATTATCTATATGGAATTAAAATAAATGTTTAACATAAGAATTATTTCTATGTGTGTCATGGACTTTAAGCCACTAGAATCATTCAATTTGGAGTCCATATGTGGAAGATATGAGCTGATTTGTAGTCAAAGGTCAGAAAATGGTTCATCAGGGAAGAATATGTTAGGATAGCTTTTGTATTTTAATTTTTTGGAATTATCTGTAAGGAATTAAAATAAATGGTTAACATAAGAATTATAACTATGTGTGTCATGGATTTTAAGCCACTGGAATCATTCAATTTGGAGTCCATATGAGGAAGATATGAGCTGATTAGTAGTGAAAGGTCAGAAAATGGTTCATCAGGGAAGAATATGTTAGGACAGCTTCTGTATTTTAATTTCTGGGAATTATCTGTATGGAATTAAAATAAATGGTTAACGTAAGAATTATAGATATATGTGTCACGGATTTTAAGCCACTGGAATCATTCAATTTGGAGTCCATATGAGGAGGATATGAGCTGATTAGTAATGAAATGTCAGAAAATGGTTCATCAGGGAAGATTATGTTAGAACAGTTTCGGTATTTTAATTTCTGGGAATTATCTGTATGGAATTAAAATAAATGGTTAACATAATAATTATAGTTATGTGTGTCATGGATTTTTAGCCATTGGAAGCATTCAATTTGGAGTCCATATGAGGAAGATATGAGCTTATTAGTAGTCAAAGGTCAGAAAATGGTTCATCAGGGAAGAATATGTTAGGACAGCTTCTGTATTTTAATTTCTGAGAATTATCTGTATGGAATTAAAATAAATGGTTAACGTAAGAATTATAGATATATGTGTCACGGATTTTTAACCACTGGAATCACTCAAGTTTGAGTCATATGAGGTAGATATGTTCTGATTAGTAGGTAGAACTCAGAACCTATCCGAGAAGAAATAACCTATACATTTAGGGAGTAATATCACCTTGATTTCTTAATATTTCGCTACAATGTTCAACATAATAGTTTTAGATAATTGTTTTATCTTGAAATTGACGCCAAGATCACCTACATCAGAGTTCAATTGAGGGAGTTATGCTCTAATTAATAGGAGAAAGTTAGATATGATGAAAACCTACATAAAGAAAATAAAGAAATAAAGTTAATATTTAAAAAAGAAGACGAATCTTATAAATGACTAGTATATGCCATTGCCATTGCCATTGTATGAACTTTTTACCATCTTAAGTATAAAATTCTGACATGAAAATATTTTATAAAGTGTTATTTAAAATGGTTATGTTCATGGCATGATTACCAATGTTTTATAGTAATAGTTATATTTTGATGAACATACTTGTTATTGGAAACATATTTTTTGCTATCATTGTGAAAAGAAAAGAAAAGAAATGAGCACGGTCACATGGCAATCCGTGTGGTGCACCTGTAGGGGACGCCCTACTAACGGTTATGATCATGATAATGAGAAAAGAAATAGAAAGTGGGCCCTGTCGGACGGAGCGAGAAAAGCCCGTATCGGAGAGTAGAGGATACTCACCCTGACCGGGGTAGCTTGAAATGAGAATAAGTTGATGGCCATCATATGATATTTTGAAAATAGTTAATCCTGTCATACATATCATTACAGTATGATTCTTATGTGCGTAGATATAATGCATTCATGTGACCAAAGATATTTTCTGTAGTTTATACAGCTGAACATGACGTGATGAGCTATATTGATGTTGATTTATTGTTGAACTTACTGGGATTTAATTCTCACTATATTTCCATTTCATGTTCAGAAAATTAGTTATGCAGATTTTCTATAGCTCTGACTTTTAGTGCACGTTGGATCGAGTTATTCTATGATGGGCAGATCCAAAATAAAATGTTTGTGAGCGAGTTGGCACAGATCCCGGTGAAGGTGCAACCACCCGCACCTGTATCTCCGGAATTGGTCAACCAAAATAAACAAGATGTAAATATCTATGTCTTTGATATGTTGCATGTACGTTTTGATTAATGACGTGTATATGAACTTAATATTGTATAATAATAAAGAGAAAAAAAAAAGGATGTTACAATATTACACCCTCAAGTTAAATGTTATTTCTTCTCGAGTATATTCTGACCCTTACTTACTAATCTAAACATATCTCCCTCATATAAACTCCACATTAAGTAATTCCAATGGTTAAATTTTCGTAAGACATATATCTATATTTTTTATGTTAATCAGTTATTTTAATTCCCTACTAAAGTTTCTCAAAAATTCAAATACATAAACTTTCCTAACATATTCTTCCCTAGTTAACCATTTTTTGACCACTGCTTACTAATCTGACCATATATACCTCATATAGAATCGAAATTGAGTGATTCAAGTGGTTACAAATCCGTGAGACATATATCTATATGTTTCATGATAACCATTTCTTTTAATTCCTAACTGATTTTTCCCAGAATTTGAAAAATAAAGGCTTCCTTGGTTAATCCAAAATCTAGTTTCCTAACCAAACCTTTTCTAAGGTTTTAGTTTATCATTTTCTTATGTCCTCTTCCATTTTCTTCTTAATTTACATCTAATCATATTTTATCAATTTTTTACCACATTTAAATATACAAAATAGCAGCATAAAAATATTAAAATTTTGTCACCTATAGCCATACCTATGCGAAACTTTCCACACCAACATAAATATTCAAACATACATCACTTGCAAGATCAACATGTAACATGATATAGCAACATCCATGGCCAATCATCCAGGTAACAAATATAGTAAATTTTATCAAAGTTCTTGGATCAAAATCCCATATAAATGTTTCTAATTTCAAAGCTTTTTCTAAAAAGAAATATTGTTAAACCTACCCAAAGATCTCCCTGACTCACTTAGTGAATTCTTTTTCTTATTTCCTCTTGAAGGAAGTAGCAAGATTCCTCCCTTTCTTTAACTTTTCTAGCAGTTTAAATAAGAGAAGGATGGTGAGTTTTTGAACCCCAAGAATGAAGAAGAAAGATAGATTCAAATGGAGATTAAGCTAACTTACCTTAAGTACTTAGTCTTCTAGACTTCTCCTTCCTCCTTCTTCCTCTCTTCTCCTCTCTTTCCCTCCTTTCCTCACTCTACCTTGATTATGTTTTTCCTCTCCCTTACTTAGACGAAATTCTAATGTTATAAGGGTGGGTTTATTTAAATAAACTATCATCTGATTCACCTTTCATAACCATGGGTCTACCTATCACAATTAGGATGCACTTGGTTATTTTTTTGGGGGAAAACAACTCATGTTCTTGTCTTCCTCTCCCTTAGTCAAAATATGCATAACAAAAGGAGATTTGTATTTTGAAAATCATGTTAAAATATTCTTAAGACAAGGGATAAGGTCCCTTTGATTTAAGGATTTATTTCCTTTTTCTTTTGTCTTAATCAAGTATGATAGGTTTCTCTTTTTAGGTGGCAAATTTTCAACCCTTGAATCTCCCTTGCTTGGTTGAAATTATTTGTGTAGGATAAGCATGTTGTCATAATGCTATGTATTATTACCCACTTTTTGAAATTATGAATATAAGATATAGATGTTTTGTCCTAAAACCACGTATTATTACCTTCTTATTGAAATTATGAATGTAGGATATAGATGTTTTGTCTTAATGCCATGTAATATAACCTTAATTATTATTACACTACTATTTTTTCACATGATTCTTATTTTTCCTTCTTGGATTTGGGCTCATTCTTATCCATTTCCTTTGCTTTGGCTGAAATTCTACCTTTCATGAAGGGTTTGGTCACATTTTCATGATTTTTGAGCTATCGGTCCAACTTCTATATCTTAGTCTAAGTCTATGTTTTATTTCTTACTTAGGCTATCCTATTGGCTTGCTAGAAATTCATGTGAAGTGAAAAAATTCTATATGAAGTGTCCATAGGTGAAACCCAATTTATGGGTGATGTTAAACTTAATAACTCTAACTCTTGAATTAAGAAAAATTATCATAATCCAATTTTCTTGAAATTTTAAGACCTTTACTTACTTAACAAAAAAATTTCTTCCTTACCCAAGAATTTCGCCTCTCTTTAGTATGTTATTTCTAATTTTTCCTATTAGGTTTTCTCTCTTAACCTATTCCCTTAATGTTAGAAACATTTTCTATGCATATACATAAGGTGAAGAATTTTTAAGGATTATATTTCTTAGATATCTAAAAATTATCAAATAAATTTTATTTCCTTAATTAATTATTTATGTACCTTTATTAATAAAAGAAATAAAATTATGGATGTTACATTAAATATTTATGTACCTTTATTAATACATGAAACGCAATTAGGGATGTTACATGTAACATCCCTAATTTCGTTTCATGTATTAATAAAGGTACAAAAGTATTCAATGTAATATCCATAATTTCATCTCTTTTATTGATAAAGGTACATAAATATTTAATTAAGGAAATAAAATTTATTAGACAATTTCATTTCATTAAATATTTATGATTTGGAGATAAAATCATCACTTTTAAAATGACCTGCCGCACTCGGCGATCTGGTCCACTTAATTTTGAAAATGACTTGCCTCAATGCAATTTGATTTGAAAATGACCTGCCTTATTCGGCGATCTGGCCAATGCAATTTGAAAAAGACCTGCCTCACTCGACGATTTGATCAATGCAATGAAAATATAATTCATTTGCTATACGTATAGTGACCTCGACCCTAGTCACAATAAGTGATCAGGGAATGTGAGTACATCACCCTCCTGCCTCCTCACATTACCACTGTCACCCGGTTGGAGCGGCCCTCCCCCGGCTCACTCAGGCTAATAGGGCGTGCCCTATTCGGTACTGTCACAAGCAATATAATCAGCCGATATTCATCAATACATATATATACATGTAAAATATCAAGCAACTCGCCATGAGCTTTACGCTTGCCATTCAATCTCATTTATAATATGACATGCATCATTTTCACAAGTATATAGCTTTACAAATCAATGCATCATGCACATAGTATTCACTTTATCAAATAATGATAAATATATTTAGAACCACATATTTAATGAATTCCAAAATCCATTTCTAAAACCATACTCTCCTTAAACTATGTGTCAGTTCGTAAGTATAACAGATATTTTAACACATTTCATAAACTTATAATAGTATAAATAATTTATAAATAAAAACAATAATACATTTATAGTTCAAGAAGAGCATGGGGCAAGTAATAGAAAGAATTATCTACTCACAGGATAGGGCTTCAGATTGGACAGCCCTAAAATGTACTTTTTTTTCCAAGCTGAATTTGACCAATTAGACCTCAAAAACGTATCCGAAGGGTCCAAAGACTTAAAAAATGACTCCGGGAGCTTTGTCACTATTTACCGCCAAAAAACACTATTCACGACGAACAAAAAGTTGTCAAATAGCTGAAAATTTTCATATCCTAAGGTTTATCTAGCTCTTGAATCCATCTACGGTGTTAGAATTTCAATTAGAGGTCTCTAAGTAAGAGTTTCAGAATTTACCTTTTTTCTGAGATTTTCTAATTCAGATCTACGGTGATTCAACTGCTGATTTGAAAAATTGATCGATCAAAACCGTAGTATTCTTCGTCCTACATCTAGTATCACCTTCAGTTTTGAGATTGGAAGCCAATAAGCACTCCAGATCTAGAGAAAAAGTTAAAAGTTACTATTCACTCACTATTCACTTACTATTTATCTTTCTCATTTTTCCGAAGTTTGCAAAAATCGTCGTCCCCCTTCCCCTGTCTCCATTTTATTTATTATTATTTTTAAATAATAATAATTATTATTATTTAATAATTGAATAATATAATTTTCTTTTATATAAATTCATATAAATTCTGTTTTTCATCCTAAAATATCCCAAAAATTTCTAAAAATTTACATTCTCATAAACTTTTAGTTAAACTCTTAAATCATGATTTTTCTTGATAAAAATCGCAATAAAACAAATCTCAAAATAAATATCTTTATTCATATTAAAAGAAATAATATTTCTAAAAATACAACAAAAATTTATTAGAGACCAAGATAATTATTTCAAACAAAACAATAATTATTTTAATTAAAAATAGACTTACTTTTAACAGAACATAATCATTTTTAAACAAATAAAAATATATTTTTTTATAACAAAATATTATTATTTAAAAATAAAAGTTATGGGATGTTACATTCTTCCCCCCTTAAGAAATTCGGTCCCCGAATTTCAGCTCATCCTACCACATGTTGGAATAAAATCAAGGCATAATTCGGAGTTACCAACCTTATTACTCAAATAATTGGGGATATCTTTTCTGTATAACATCTTTACTTTTTAAAATGTCTCTTCACTTGAGTGATTTTGCCATATAACTTAACCATAGGGATTTCTTTCATCCACAATAAACATCAATTGTACCCATAGTTAAGCCAAATTTTTGTCCAAATTTTTTTTTTTAAAATTAGGTAACATAAGAACAATCTAATATGTACTTTGTTCTCATTACCTCTTTCATTGGTGATTTCTTCAAAAATATGTGGTCACCAACTAATAAATTCTAGTGCTCAACATTCATGATTCCTTTAGACTTTTGTCCTGTATTGAATTATTTATATTCCTTTTCTAATCAATTTCACTTTATATCTTCAAACTCACATGGATATATCTATGGATCGATATTAGAAAACACACTCATAAAAGAACATATTCACATCCATATTGGGGTAACTATCTTTTCTTATTTCAGACTTCTATCAAGTCATCTTTCATTCTCACATGTCAACATCATCCCATACATATCATCATCTTAATCTATCATCTATTTTTATCCTAAAATCCATTAATCAATAATAAATCCACCAATCTTTTTTATTTAACGTTTATGTACTATTGGCACATGTCTAACAATTCTAACTTACCTCATCACAGTAACTCTATACCTTTTTATTAACACCAATAAATTCATTCTCAAAAATATCAAACATTTCCTCTATCATATCTAAAAGCACATCATTCTAATTTATATCAATCCCATTTAATTCACCCAATCATTTTAAGAAGATTTTTCTCAATAATTACTTATACATGAATTCTCAATTCCAACATAATTTGCATCCTAGATACTAGACTCAATTTAGCATAATATAAACCTTTAACACAAATATCTTAATCACTTACATTATTTTCAGACATGATTCTCATAATATTCTCCATATTTCCAAATTAAGAGTTCAAAGATTAATTTAAATCCTACTTTCCATATTTTATTCCTCAAGAACTCCAATACCACTAATTCACTTTATTACATTCCTTAAAGCACCATAAGGTCATCATTTGTCTATTCCTTTCATCTAAAAATTGTTATATAGTTCGGTGTCCAAACTCACTATTTTAAGTTATAACTAGTTTAATATCCATCTTCCTCCAAGATTTCCTTCATTAATCACTTCTAACCAATTGAAATTACCTAATTTTATCTTATCTATCCTCAAGTAAACCCAATATGCTCACATTCTCCTCTTATAACACTTTTCTATTACTAGCCAATCCTTAAGCAATCCTAACATATCTACTTTCACCATTCATATCATGTCTGCTACTTACCCATTTCAATTCACTTCTCACACATTCATATATTTTAATGACATATTATCCAAATATCAAATATCACCCAAGTCACAATCTCGACAAACGAAATAGTCATTTACTCACTCACCTATTAGAAAACTTTCGGTGTTTCATGTAAAATCTCTGTCCAAATCTTCTTAAAAAAATTCTCCAAAACAAGCTATGAACTATAATTCTCGATCAGATATAATCGATATCAATGCCTTATGAAATTTCACTATCTTAGTCAAAGACAAATTTGAACCTATCAATGATCACCCATATTAAGTCAAACCGTTTTTTTTATTATTATTATTATGTCCGTGGTAGTCTTATAACAAAATATATAGTTATTCTTCCCCATTTTTATTGAGGTATCTCTATCTGATGTTGTAATCTTGCAGGCCTTTGATGTTCTACTTTTACCTGCTAACAAGTAAAACATCGAGATATAAAATCAACTATATCTTTTTTCATACCGTCCCACCAATAAATTTCTTTTAGATCTTTATACATTTTAGTTATTCCATGATGAATTGTATACATGGATCTATGGGCTTCCTCTAAAATTTCTTTCTTAAGTTCTTCTTTATCAGATACACACAATCGCTTGCTCAATCTCAGAATTCCCTCAAAATCTACAATAAATTCAATATCAATGCCATTATTGACCTCTTAAATTTTTTGACATAAATAGGCATCATCGTCTTGTGCCTTTTTCACCTACTCAACTAAAGATGATTGAAACTGTATAAATTTCACATATATCACCATACAGATAATGCCTCCAAACTTTGAGAGCAAAACCACTGCTATTATTTCCAAATCATAAGTCTAACAATTTTGCTCATGTGGCTTAAACTATCTAGATACATATGCAATGACTCAACCATATTGCATCAACACACACCTTAATCCAATTCTTGATGCATCATAATATACCGTATATCCTTCAGTGCCTAAAGAAATAGACAGTACTGGCGCCGTAATCAAACATTCTTTTAGTTCCTGGAAATTTCTTTCACATTCATCTTACTAGTCAGATTTTATTGCTTCCGTTGTCAACCTCGTCAAAGGAGCAAAAAATTTTAAAAAATATTTAACGAATCTACAGTAATATCCTGATAAACAAATAAAATTACGAATCTTTGTAATTGTGGTAGGGTGTGGCCATTGCTACACTGCTTCTACCTTTTTAGGATTAACTTGAATATCATCTTTGGTAATCATATACCCTAGGAAAATAACCATACTAAGTCAAAATTCACATTTTGCAATCTTAGCATATAATTGGTGTTCTCTTAGGGTTTGCAAAGATATCTTTAAATATCCTCACGCTCCTCAGAATTCCTTGAATATACCAAGATATCATAATACAATAATAAATTGATCCAAGAAAAGTTTAAATACTCTATGCATCAAATTCATGAATATAGCTGGGACATTTGTTAAATAAAATGGCATTACTAAGAACTAATAGTGCTTATACCAAATCCTGGAAGCAGTTTTCGAAATATCCTCTTCCCTTATCCTCAATTAATGATACAGATATCTCAAATCAATTTTTTTTACATTGAGCACACTATAGTTAATCAAACAAATCATTTCTACGATGTAATGGATATTTATTACCCATTATCACTTAATTCAATTATCTGTAATCTATGCATAACTGTAGTGATCCATTTTTTTTAACAAATAGGACTGGAGCACCTCAAAAAGAGTACTAGAGCATACAAATCCCTTGTCTAACAAGTCTTACAACTGATCCTTCAATTCTTTGAGTTCAGTCGGTGCCATTCTATATGGGGGTATAAACACTGGTTGAGTTTCAAAAAGTAAATCAATACCAAATTCTATTTTACGCTTTAGGATAATCTTGACTATTCCTTAAAAAAATACATCAGAAAATTCTCTAACCACTGGAATTTGATCTACATTGGTATACTTTATGTCAACATATCTCACCACTGCCAAATATCCTTAGCACCATTTTTGTAATAACTTATAGGCTGCTAAAGTTGAAATTAAATTACTGGGTACATGCTTCCACTGATTGTTCACTACTTGCAACTCCTTTACTAACCTTTTATGCTATTGATGACATTTTCATACTGTATCAGCTAGAACACACTTCAAAACACTTAAACAAGGTCAACCCATTTTGACTTTATTCTTTAACATGCTTATGCAATGTCTTAACAATCAATCATGAAATGTTTGTGTCTATCCAAGAGTCCTTCACATGAATGACCCATTTTGCATGCCTCAAATTTTAAATTTCTATGGGCAAACCTTCCTTTCTCATAATGCTTATACATAATATTATTGAAAACCAAACTGTCTTCGAATCTTTTATATCAACAAAATCTATCATTGAAAACATTATCTTCATAGATTCCCTGCTCTCAAATTCAATCCACCCCACAGCTTGTCAAATCTATTTATATACATAGATTCTAACTCATCCATCCAAAAGAGATTTATATATATTTCTAAAATACTCACTTTATTACAAACAGTTATCTTGGAGCTAACAACATCAATCATATCATAATCCACTATCAATATTATGTTAGTCATTCATCATATCGCTTCACATAAGCAAATCAAACAACCAATTCAAACTTTCTTGACATCCAAACAAGTCATTAACTTTATGTTCGGATGAAATCTTTTTAATTTCAGCTAATTCTTTTTCTTTATACCCAAAAGGGTTCTCTTTTTTTTCACTGTTCATCAATACGAGTTTAAAAGCTGAACTGGTAGTCCACACTCAAGAAGCATCATCTAGAATATACGAATTGATGTTTAAGCATCGCACATCTAAGGAAAAGAGTCAGAAGGAAAAATATGATGACACCCTATAGAATTCCACAGCAGCACCGTGAGTATAAATATGTCCGCGGTTACATACCCATACTTAAAGTCCTACTACAGAATTCTTTGCTCTGATAGCCACAGGAAAACCTAATGCTTTGATACCAACTTGTAACGCCCCCAATTAACGTTACGTAAAATAAACATTTTTTTTTACAATCAGATATTTTTCATAAAGATACACAATTCAATTCTTTATCGTAGAAACAGATAAATATAGGATCTCTCATGTATACACAATATAGACCAAGTCTATAAACATCAAAGTACAGCAGAAACGAGGATCCTGCCTATAGCGTTCAGAGCACTCTAAAATACAAACACAGTATAATTCAAAGACCGTAAGTCTTGGAAGCAACGTAGACTTACCTAGAGAATATATCACCTATATGCCAAATTAGACTCTGATATTCTTATCTGAAAAATGTGGAAATATCGTGTAGTGAGTTTGACAACTCAGTGAGAAATAATTCCTCCTATGACCTCTTAGGTCAGCATATGGATGTACTTATATTTTAAAAGTTGTCACATAGAAAATACAGTTCAGAAGTACATTCATATGGGACCCGTATTTCAAATATTCTCAAATCAAAGGATATTCAGATATTCAAAACCATATGCACCATGGTATGATCATTAAACAAATGTTGTTATGCTCAGCTGTATAAACTATAGTAAAATATTATGATTTGGAGATAAAATCATCACTTTTAAAATGACCTGCCTCACTCGGCAATCTGGTCCACTTAGTTTTGAAAATGACTTGCCTCAATGCAATTTCATTTGAAAATGACATGCCTCACTCGGCGATCTGGCCAATACCATTTGAAAATGACCTGCCTCATTCGGCGATCTAGCCAATGCAATTTGAAAATGACCTGCGTCATTCGGCGATCTAGCCAATGCAATTTGAAAATGACCTGCGTCATTCGGCGATCTAGCCAATGCAATTTGAAAATGACCTGCCTCATTCGGCGATCTAGCCAATGCAATTTGAAAATGACCTGCGTCACTCGGCGATCTGGCTAATGCAATTTGAAAAATTAATCAGTCAAAACCGTAGTATTCTCCGTCCTGAATCCAATAACACCCTTAGTTTTCATATTAGAAGCCAATAGGCACTCCAGATCTAGAAAAAAAGTTGAAGGTTACTATTCACTCACTATTCATCTTCTCAAATTTTTTCCAAAATTTGCGACGTCTCCCTCCGTTGTATCGTCTCCCCCTTCCCCTTTCATTTTCTTCTTTTATTTTTTTATAATTATTATTATTATTATTTATTAATTAAATAATAGAATTTTCTTTTATATAAATTCTGTTTTTCATCCTAAAACCTCCCAAAAATTCCTAAAAATTCTCATTCTCATAAACCTTTAGTTGAACTCTTAAATCATAATTTTTCTTGATAAAAATCTCAATAAAACAAATCACAAAATAAATATCTTTATACATAATAAAAGAAAGAATATTTCTAAAAATACAACAAAATTTATTAAAGGCCAATATAATTATTTCAAGCAAAACAATAATTATTTTAATTAAAAATAGAATTACTTTTAGCATAACATAATCATTTTTAAACAAATAAATGGAATAGGTAAAGAGAGAAAACTTAAGAGGAAATATTAGAAATAAATATACTAAAGAAAGGTGAAATTCTTAGGTAAGGAAGATAAATTTTTGTGAAGGTATTAAAATTTCAAAAAGATTGGATTAGGGTAATTTTTCCTAATTTAAGAGTTAAAGTTACTAAGTTTAGTATCTCCACCCATAAATTGGGCTTTCAACTATGGACATTTCATATAGAATCTTTCTACCTCACATGAAGTTTTAGCAAGCCAATAGGATAGCCCAAGGAAGAAATAAAACATAAACTTGGACTAAGATATAGAAATTGGACCGGTAGCCCAAAAATCATGAAAATGTGACCAAACCCATTATGAAAGGTAGAATATTAACCAAAGTAAAGAAAATGGGCAAGAATGAGCCCAAACCCAAGAGAAAAAATAAAAATAAAAATAAAAATAAAGTGATGAAATAATGGTGTAATCAAGATTAGGTGACAAGGCATTAGGACAAAACATCTATATCCTACACTCATAATTTTAGCAAGTGGAATGATAATACATAGCATTAGGACAAAATATCTATATCTTACACTCATAATTTTAGCAAGTGGTATGATAATACATGGCATTAGGACAAAACATTCCAAACCCACACAAATAATTTCAGCCAAATAATGGAGATTCAAGGGCTAAAAATTTTTCACCCAAAAAGGCAAACCTATCATACTTGATTAAGACAAAAGAAAATAGAAATGAATCACTAAATCAAAGGGACCTTGTCCCTTATCTTAAAAACATATCATTATAATTTTCAAAATACAAATCTCCTTTTGCTATGCATATCTTGACTAAGGAAGAGGAAGACAAAAACATAAATTATTTGCTTTCCAAAAATTCAACTAAGTGTATCCTAAATGTGATAAGGTAGACCCATGATCATGAAAGATGAATTATTTGATGGTCTATTTAAGCAAAACCCACACCTATAACATTTTAATTTCGTCCAAGTGAGGAAGAGAGAAAAAGACAGCGGCTGCAATTTCGAAGAGAAATTGAGAATTTCAAATAGTGAGTGAATAGTAACATACAACTTTATCTCTCGATCTGGAGTTCATATTGGCTTCCGATCTCAAAACTGAAGGTGTTATTGGATTCAAGACGAAGAATACTTCAATTCTGACTGATCAATTTTTCAAATCAGCCATTGAATCGCCGTAAATCTGAAATAGAAAATCTCAGTAAAAGGTAAATTCGGAAACTCTTACTTAGAAATCTCAAATTAGAAATCTGACTCCATAGATGGAGTCAGAAGTTAGATAAACATTAGGATATGAATTTGTTTCGGTGATTTGGTAAATTTTTTTGTGGCGATGAATAGTGATTTCTGGTAGTGAATAGTATTTTTCGGCGGTGAATAGTATTTTTCAGTGGTAAATAGTACCCATAGCGTTGACCTGCGTTAACCGAGCTCCTAAATGCCAAATTTAACAAATCCGGAGTTATTTTCAAGGTTTTTGAACATTCAGGACTCGATTTTGGGGTTTATTTTGCTGAATTCGAATCAGAAACAAGGATTTTAAGGGTGTCCAACTTTGTACCTCAAATTTGTGAGTAGATAATTCTTCCTATGGCTTGTTTTTACTCTTCTTGAACTTTACATTGATAAATGAGTATGATTACATGTTATTTATACTTTTATATGTTTCTGAAATGGTTCGAAATATCTAAAATTTAGTTCAAGAAGAGTATGAATTTTGATGCACATTGAACATGTGATATTTAAATGTATTTCGCATTACATGGCAAAGAAATTATGTTATGCATGTGACGTTGATTTATGGGCATGATTATATGTTTCCCCTGATTGAGAAGTTTTGACAGATGAATATACTGAGACTGAAAAGTCTGTTTTATATTGAAAATTTTATACTGGATTATATGGCGTATGTGCATATGATATTTTCTGTGAAAGAATCCTATTGGAAACACTGTCTGCTAACAGCAAGTGATGTTAGCCCTGGTGCGCACCTTGATTGCCTCAGTTAGAAAGGGAGGTGGTGCTAGCCTCGTGTGAGGGTCAACACACGGGAGATTATATGTAAAGGAGAGCGGAATGCCTCCAATATATGGGCGAGATACCAGTTATATGATGGCGAGATGTCAGTTATATGAGATGTTATTTGCCTTCCCTTGCTGTGTGCTTGGGAAAAGACCCATACAGAGTCCCTTCGCGTGTCCTCTTGAATGGTAGTAGGGCAAACCTCAGCAGTATGCTGAGTTTAGGCAAATCCTATACCACTAAAGTACGGAAGGGGTCAAACTCTGGTATGGTGGTTCTGATACGGTATCCTCCGAATATTTTATGAGAAATTTTTTGATGCATAACATGATTTGGTTAATGATTTTACAGTATTGAGTATGATTTTGAATTTGATATGAGCATTATTTATACAGTACCGCATACGGTTTGAAAGACCTGATTATGATTTTTGAACAGATAAAATTTGAAAATGCGAGTCCCATGTGGATGTACTTCTGAAATGTAAATTTTGATGACATAAATTTTATTATATGAGTACATCCATATGTTGACCTAAGAGGTCATAGGAGGTATTATCTGCTCACTGAGTTGTAAAACTCACTACACGTGGTTGACATATTTTTCAGATAAAGATCCAAAGTTTGGTCTTGCAGTTTCTTGATCGACTAGGTGTCGTACTTCTGTGGTGAGCCTAAATTGTTTCTTGACTCTCAGTGTTTAAAAATATAATATAATTGTACTCTAGAGTTGCTCTGAAGCCACAGGTAGGATCCCTGCTTCTGTTGTACTCTGATTTATATGGAATTGATCTGTATATGGTATATGTATGGAAATACCTAGATGTATCTGTTTCCTTGAAAATGATTGGAATTTTCATGTTTATGGGAAATATATGTTCATGGTATAAGTGTTTCATGTGCCTTAAAATTAAGGGCGTGATAAAGAGTTGGTCCAGTTAATGGCCAGGGTTGCTGCCCTTTCTATGGAGCTCATGGGAAAGGATGCTATTATTAGTGAAATCACCGATCGCCTCCACAAAACTGAGAGGGCGACACAGTTTTTATTTCAACACCTTGGAGTTCCTATTCTTCTAAGTGCCACTTCAGTGCCAGATCACCAGCCTTCTGATCCTTCAGTTCATAACCAGCAGTGTGACCCATCACATGAGACTCAACCAGCTCCTCCTGAACATCATAATGATGCGGATGCTGCTGATGATCCATCTTAAAATAAACTTGGGTTGTATAAATTTAATTTGAACAATGTCTAATCAATTTATTTAAGTTATTTTTAATTAACTATTTTAAATGTTCTTTAATTTTTATTTTATAACATGTTTTCATTATTAATTGAATTGTTGTATTTATACCATTGGAATTGATTTGTTGGATTGTTGATTCTGTTCTGAATTGTTTTTGTAATTGAAATTAGGGAACTACAAAAAATAACTGAACTATTTGCAAATTTTTCAAATTTTGCAACCGATTTTCACAGTGACAAAATTTGTGACTTCCATATCGGTCGCAATATATGAGTATTTTTAGAAAAAATGACAATTGTGATTCATGTAAAATAGCGATGGATTTGCAAGTAAAAGTCGGTCGCAAATTTTTTCCACCGTCACGAATTGGTCGCTAAAAATATTGCGACTAGCATAACTACCACATTCATTAATCGGTCGCAATTATGTCACTAAATTGTTGGCGACCAATATTTCCGTGTTTGCAACCGATTATTTCGATCACAATACTCCCTTTTTTTTAGTGTTCCTCACAATCATCTTCTTGATTGAGCACCCATCTTTTGCAACCCAAGTGATTTTTTTTATGATTTTTGTGATCTCACCATCTGATTGTTCTTCTGCAATTCTCCAAATTTTTATTTGGTTTTTAATGATTTATTTTCTAGAGTTTGATTGTATTTTTGGTTGTGAAGAAAAAACTGTTGGTTGTGATTCATCTCTGGAACCGTTGCTCAATTTTTTTAATCATTTTTGGATTAAGCAATTGTGTTTAATAACAAGTGCCAGGTAGAGAATTCCAATGCATTCCAATAATAAAATGTGTTCCTTACGGTGAAAATGACTTTT
Organism: Gleditsia sinensis; assembly: GCA_037074535.1. Taxonomy (NCBI): domain Eukaryota; kingdom Viridiplantae; phylum Streptophyta; class Magnoliopsida; order Fabales; family Fabaceae; genus Gleditsia; species Gleditsia sinensis. The sequence goes on along the minus strand of CM073466.1, from coordinate 36,780,438 downwards.
AAAAACCATATCCAACGGGAGTTGCTAAACAACTAAGTCACGGCATCTTCTATTAAGCAACGCATCTTACCCGCATTTTATCACCGGAGTGCGCCACCGTGTAAGCACCGTTGCTTTTGTAAACAACGGTTGCTTAAACCAAATTCAAGATCAAAAATCATAAAAAATTGATCGATTCCGTTTCCTTCCACCATCAGCCGAAAATTTGTTGGTCCCATCTCCTTGCTCGATCAGCTTAGTTCCTTTTTCATCAAAGTCCAAAAAAATGAATAAAAAAAATCACTTGGAAGGAATTGCATATATTTCCTGCCTTCCTTTCCATTCTTCACCAGGTTTGAGAGTAATTGTTTTTTCCATAGAAGAAGCCTGAACACAGAACATGTGTTTGTACTCATCATCCCCAAAATCAAGTAAGGTCTTAGATTTGTTGTCCCAAGGATTCCACACCGCAACATCTGGAAGTCCATCTTTTCGCAATACAAAAGTTCTCTTCCTTTAATGGTCTATGACAGCAATTGTTCTCTTCCTCATACTCAAACGTTAGCGCATCCCCTTGTTCGGTAAAATGCTCTCTGTTCTTCAAGTTGTCCAAATAATCCAGTGTCTCAAGCCCTTCTACTCGCACTTCACTGATGTCAATAACAGAAAAATATGTATGATAGAAAAATGTGAAGGTAAATGATTTCTTTCAATGCGAAGACGTCGTGCCCAGTCAGAGTCTCCACGCACATCTAATTCTTTGCTTATGGCACCTTTTCTGATTTTTTATTTTTGAAATTTCTGAGCTAATACTTGGTTGGATATTGTTGTATAACAAGGTCGTAGATTTGGAGAAATGGTAGGAATTTATCAATCGGATGTGCTTGGAGAAGATATAAGCCCAAGCTACCATACATCTCAAACACCAAGCTTAAAGCTATCATACGTTGGTGGCAACAGAGTCTGCAAAAGGCAGAATTCGCTCTGAAGTGCGCCAAGGGAAAGGGAAAGCTAGAAAATTAAAAAGAAATCTTGAAGCTTCCAGAATGGCACAAAGAGAATGGCATTGGTTAATAGGATGAATAATATAAAAATTATTAAAAAATTAATAATAAAATGTTTAAGAATGAGAAAAGAATGAAGCTGCCATTATTTTTAATACGTTGTAATTTTTTTATGTATTTATTATTTTAAAATAAAAGTATAAATTAATTAATATTTTAAATTAAAATAAATATAAATATAAATATATAAAATAATTTGTGAGACTTATTTAATGAATTTTTTAGAATTGTATTATTAAAGTGCAGAGTTACTTAAAACAATAATGATATGACAATGTAAAATCTACTTAAACAATTTTGAAGAGCATCACCAACGGTGATGCTCTTACAAACAGCTATAGAAAATCCTAATAGAGGTGGCACATAGCAAGAGACTTAAGCCAATGCACTCTAACCACTTGAGATATTTATCATGTTGATATTTTAATTTCATACAATATATTAAATGTCCATATCAAATACATATGTATATTGCATAATCGCCTCATAGTTTGAAAATGAAAGTCTCGCGTCACTTCACCAAATTTTTACAAAGTATCATAATTTTCCAAAACACCAAATCTTGATTAAATTAGTTATTATATCTTTATCATTCTCAAATGAAAAATAATCTTTTAAAGGGGTTTTAACTTATTAAAAAAATATAGACGAACCTATCATAGCTATAAAATAGAGGGCCCTGCTCACATTTATATATTACTATTTTTAAATCCTTACTTTAAAATTTTTAAATTATGTGAAGAGTCGTTGATATTGAACGTTCAGATGTCTTTGATTTCAAGATCCTAAAAGTCTACAATATCAAAATGAAAAACAAACGAATAACTTAAATCACACAGTATATGATGTAATATATCCGCAATTTATATGAAGCATTGTCCCTTTTTTTTCTTGGGCCAAATTTTAAGACTCGGACTTGTACCACCAAATTATCTATTACATTTTTATTTTTATTTTGCTGTAAGACATATTTATATATGCATTACTTATATTACCTTTTAAAAACATAATTAACTAAAAAAATCTTACATACAGTATTAATTGTCAATAAAATTTGATTTTTAATGATTATGTTGAGTGCAAATAATTATTTATGATATCCTCATAAGTCATAAATGTGACATTTGTTGTTTCATAACTCCGTACTGTGAATAAGATTATCCTTCGTTATCAAATATAAAATGTTGCCAGCTAATATAAAAATATGGAATTTAAATAATAAAAAATAGAAGCACTAGCTATAATTAGTATCCTATATCAAATACCAAGATTTTGATTTTAGGAATATTCTTAACATTAAAGAGCAACAGTATTACAATTTCTTTCCAACCTGCATATGGGCGGGACAGACCAATGGACAGGATCCAAAAAATACGTCACATCGAAAATCTTATACACTGGCGCTTGAGGGGGCCACTTTCAAGTGACAATAAACAAATTGATTCCTTACTAGTATTAGCCAACATATATGAAATCCTCTTACTATCAACCAAGGCTGGAAAACAAGAGAGAAACAAGGGAAACCAACCCCATCGAACCTGAATAGCAGAACCGACTGACTATGATGCATCTTCATGATAAAGGTAAAGCCCTAGTCCAAAGCGTGCACAAGCTCGACGAAAAGCCATTGCTTCTGCCTTTTGTACAGGATCTCCATAGCTTGTGTCATTTAGTGAAGCAGTACCAGTGGACTCTCTATAAATCTACAGGAAAAAGGAAGATAGTGGCCACTAAAGATTATAAAGTAGAAGAAAATTAACAAAGTTGTCAGAAGTATAGCAGCACCAGGCCTCGTGGCTCAATCACCAGAGCATATTATTTCTTCCGTGTGCCCGCAAAAGACTAAATAAGGACAAAGAAGTTTTAAATAAGATTGTCTGTGTACAGGAAATCTGATGGAAACCTAGCTATCCATCTAAAACAAACTAAGAAAATATTAAAAAATTACTAAAATTAATAGAGAAAATTATAAGAAAATAGAAGATAAAGATAATCTCTAGCACTTAAAGGGGCTAATCTCCTCCCAATACCCAATTCCCATAAATTTTTCCATGCCTTTCCTCTGCTTCTTTGGTGACTTTATAGCCCTCTTCATCCCCTCCTCTCTCTCCATAATTAACTCCCCTTTTCCCCCATGTGATAAACATTCATTTTACTCCTAAGGATTTGGGCCCTGGTTTCACTGCTCTCTGCTCATCTATCCTGGGCTTCTATCTAATAACTACCCTCTCCTCTCTACAGCCCATAATAATTGGGGTTCCATCATTATTCTACCCCAGAAATTTTACCTTGCCCTCAAGGTTAGCGATGGAGATAAGAATGGGTGGTTTTTTTCATGTGAAAAGCTGTTTGCTCTTCTTTTCCCTTTGGTCTTCACCCTCTTTTTCTTTTTCAGCCAATGGAACTTCAATTCTGTAGTTGCTTGCAAAGCTTTAGTCCAGCCTAGAAGTCCATTAGGGAATTTTTGAGCTAGTCCATAACTTAAATTAGACCCAACCAAATTATAAAAATATTCAAAAGCTCCCTTTTTCTTCAGCCCAACTTGCTTCTTCTTTTTCAAAAGCCCAGATTAGATTATAGATAAATATTTGGGGCTCAAATAACTCAAATCCAGTCCTAATTCTTCCCTGTAATTCTTCTACACATAACCCATTACCATGTGGACTTCACTGTTTTGGCCCAATCTCCAACTACAACCATCCTTAACAAAAATTTCAGTTAATCCACTATTAGTGTTAGGCCCAATAGAATTGAAAGAATATACAACTCTTGCATCAGCCCAATTAAAGACCCCATTGCCTTCTCCTTTACGGGCCCAACTCAAAAAATAGAGTCCAAGAATTTTAGTTCCAGCCCAATTTCCTGCACAGTTATGCATCTGCCCTTGCCCCTTCGTGACCGACAATGTATGAAGCATGAGGCACAATGCTGTTGTGTTGTTCTGCAACCCAATACCCCACAATTTCTGCTCACATCCTTTGCCACTGCCGTCGGTTCCCTTGTCCACATCCTCGTCTCCTCCTTCCTCCCCTTTCCTCTCCATTCCTTACTTTTGATTCAGCATTGTTCTGCAACCCAAACCTTAAAATTTTTACCATTCTCCTATCGTGTCCTTCCTAAACATCATTGCCCCCACTTGTTAGAGGTGATGCATTGTTACGAGTGCTTTATTAAATATAATATTTCATTTTGGATCAAGTGCGCCATTTCATTTAAAAAGATAATAATGGCTGCTGACTAAGTTTCGAAAGGTAGTTATGTGGGTTGTTCTTGTATGAGGGCACATGCATGGGGTGCATGGAGTCTTTAAAAGGGAAGAGAGAGTTAGTCTGCGGGATACGAAGGTTGTATTACGTGCTTGTATGATTTGCAGAACCTGAATTAGGTTTCTGGTAATAAGAAGATATTCTTTGCATTTTTTTTGTTTTTGTGATAGAAAGAAACTCGTGTTTCAGTGGTATCAGAGCTGCTACGTTCGTACCATGGGAGAGAAGATGACTATCAAGGAAGTACAGCAAAAAACGGTAGAGTTGAAAAAAAGATTAAAAGGGGTTGAAGGAAAAATGGATGACCTGGGATCGGAATTTAAAGACTTAAAACAGTATGATACACGGGAGCTGGAGAAGAACATGCAGAAACTGTTATCAACGATGGGTGAGATGCTGAACCAGAAAAACTCCTATGTGGAAGAAAATCTTGTGTAAGAAAGGGGAGAATCGGGTCAACTCTTTTCAAGAACCAACCAAGACACCATTCTCAAGCTTCGATGGAAATGATTATCGTCTATGGCGAGACAAATGTGAGCAGTATTTCATGCTAGAGAAAGTGGTGGAAGATCGCAAACTCAAACTGATCTTATTATCCACAGAAGGTAAGGTATTTGCTTGGCAAAAACATTTTGTTAAATATGCTAATATGCGTTTGATGAAATGGAGAAGTTTTCTTGAGGCGACGGGTTCAAGATTTGATACCAGTAGTTATGAAGATCCAATGGCTGAGTTGGTCAATTTAAAGCAAACTGGGAGCTTGAATGAATATTTGGAGTCTTTTGATGAATTGATTGCTCGAGTAACTGTAGATGAGCAAACGGCGTTGAGTTGTTTTCTTGGAGGTTTAAAAGGATCATTAAAGAAAGCTCTCTGGTTACAAAGACCCAAGAACGTTAATGAGGCGATGGGAATGGCTAGGATTCAAGAAAATCTTCTATTGGAGCTCAGCATGCAACCTTATTATCTTTCTGAGAATAGAGTGGGAATACACAACAGTTCATCTGTCCAATCATCCCAAAAACCTTACAGACCCAACCCCATTCCATTTTCCACCAACAATACTGTAGTTTCCAATCCTACAAATTCTATTTCCAGAGTTATTCCACATAAACCAAACGCTTATCCATCCAATAGCCAAAGAAACTCCTATTCAGTGAATTCTACCCATTCAGTATCAAACACCAATTGAAATGCAATCACCCCTCCTTACAAACCTCCCACTAGAGCAGAAGCTTCTAATAGGATGGCAAAAGGATTATGCAGGTTTTGTGGAGAAAGGTATGATCCTAATCACCGCAATGTGTTTAAAGTTTGGGGACGACTTAACGCACTTTGGTTGGAGCATGAAGACAAAGAAGCTGCAGTAGAAGAGACTGGAGGAGATCCGCAGTTGGAAGAAATTGATTCTGCAGCTGAAGATATTCAAATCTCTTTACATGCCCTACTAGGAGTAGTAGCTGATCCAAAGAAGTTGGAAGCAATCAAAAATTGGCCACAACTGAGGAGTGTTAAAGAACTCAGAGGATTTTTAGATTTATCAGGTTACTACCGAAGGTTCATTAAGGGATATGGCATCATTGCCAAACCTCTAACTATACTACTGAAAAAGCAAGCTTTTGTATGGACAACCTCAGCACAAGAAGCATTTGATCACTTAAAATGCATCATGACAGAACCTCCTTTATTGGCAATGCTAGATTTTAGTTGCCCATTCACAATCGAAACAGACGCTTCTGGAACAGGAATAGGAGCCATATTGATGCAGCACAATAAGCCAATAGCTTATATAAGCAAGGCTATGAGTCCACGATATCAGTCCTTATCAGTTTACGAAAGAGAGCTATATGCATTAGTCTTTGCTATCAAGAAATGGTCAGCCTATTTGCTAGGACACCATTTCACTATAAGAACTTATCAGCAGGCCCTACGTCACTTGTTGGGCCAACAGCTCAATACCAGCATACAAAATTAGGGATTGAAGAAATTAATGGGTCTAGATTTTGACAGAGTATAAAAAAGGGAAAGCAAATGGGGGAGCGGATGCCTTGTCAAGAAGACCAGAAGCTGCCACTTTGCTGAGCATTCCATGGTAAGCTCGGATCTTTTACAAAAGGTCAAAGCATCTTACATAACAGATGCTAAATTACAACACGTGATCTAGAATGTACAGCAAAACAAGGAAAAGGAGAACAAGTATCGTTGGGAGTCATATGTACTGGAACAAAAAAGGAAGGTTGTGGTGGGAGAAGGAAATCAGTTGCGAGAGGAAATTCTGAAGCTTTATCATAATTCAGCTTGGGGGGGGTCACTCTGGAACTGAGAAGACCTATCAAGGTATCAAGGCTGTATTCTACTAGAAAGGATTGCAGAAGCAGGTTCAACAATTTGTTAGACAATGTGACATGTCAACGAAACAAGTCAGAAACAATAGCATACCCAAGTCTATTGCAACCATTACCTATTCCAAAAACAGCATGGCACACAATGTCACTTGATTTTATCACCGACCTTCCCAGTTTGCGTGGCAAGACATCAATACTAGTGGTTGTAGATAAGCTCACAAAATATGCTCACTTCATTCCTTTGTCCCATCCTGTCACAGCCTTATCTGTAGCTAAGTTTTTGATGGCCAACGTCATAAAATTATATGGGTAGCCCACAGTTCTCATCTCAGACAGAGACCCTCTATTCTTGAGTAAATTTTGGAAGGAGTTGTTTCAAATACAAGGGGTCACTCATTACAAGTCCACCGCTTACCACCCGCAAACAGATGGTCAGACGGAGGTCGTAAATAAAACACTGGAATGTTATCTAAGGTGCACCGTTGGGGAGAAGCCACACCAATGGGAAGACATCTTACCTTTTGCTGAATTCTGCTATAACACCTCTCACCATTCGACTACAGGAATGATGCCCTTTGAGGCCCTATATGGTTACAAACCATTTGCATGCAACCCTTACATAGCTGGTCAATCCTCTGTGGAAGCTGTGGATTTAATGGAGAGGTCAAGGGAAACAATCTCCAAACTACTACAGGCCAACTTACATAAAGCTCAGAATAGAATGAAAGTACAGGCTGACAAACGTCGCACGGAGAGGCAGTTTTTGTGGGAAATATGGTTTATCTAAAATTGCAGCATTACAGACAATCATCAATGGCAAATCGACACTTCCACAAATTAGCTGCCATTTACTATGGTCCCTTTAAAGTGATTGAGAAGATTAGGACCGTTGCTTATAAACGTCAACTTCCCCAAGACTCGAAGATACATAATGTGTTCCATGTGTCTCTACTGAAGAAAAGCCATGGCAACCATGCAGTCTCAACTACCTTACCTCCGCTAGATGATCATGGGAATATGCCCTTAGTTCCTATCAAAGTCCTTGACAAGAGAAAAAAGAATAAGAAGGGTGCAGCTATCACAGAGTTACTCGTTCAATGGTCCCAGACTAACAAAGAAGACGCATCCTGGATCACCTATCACCAGTTTCAGCAGTAGTTTCCTTCATTCTTATCTCTACTGGAAGCATGAGTTCCTTGGGGACAAGGAACATTTTATGGGAGGGAAATTGTTATGGGTGCTTTATTAAATATAATATTTCATTTTGGATCAAGTGCTTCATTTCATTTAAAAAGATAATAATGGCTGCTGACTAGGTTTCAGAAAGTAGTTATGTGGGTTGTTCTTGATTCATGTTCTTTGTTGCAGCAACCAAATCAGACCGTGCGTGGGTGTCCCCTTTTTCCATTGTCTGCAACTCTTCCTCTGAACCATCCAGTTCTTTTGCAAGCCGCAGCACCTTTCTTGCGTATGTGACTTGTTCCTCTATTTCTTCAATCGTTTCTCTCAATAATTGGTTATGGCAACAATAGATGGAATAATTCTGATCCCCTTCTTCCTCTCCCATCTTTTGCACTCCATTTGTCCCAAATTCTCCCTTTGTCTCTGTTTCTGCAACTATTAGCAGTACAGGAGACTGCTCATTTTTTGTAGCCATGGATTGGGCTAAGCTTTTCTTCATTATGATAGCTCCACCTGGGTTTCTTTTTGAGTGTATCCTCCACCTCTGGTAAGTGTTGCTGCATCATGGTTTCGGTCTCCCAAGAGCTTCGTTCCTTATAGGTCCAAGTCAAAAAATGGAGCCCAACCTTACCAGACCAATTATTCCCACCATAACCGACCTGATTCTGCCTCTTTATGAGCGTCATCATTTGAAGTAGAAAGAGCAGAAAGAGTTGTGATGCTTTTGCATTTCTTCCCAACCCATGTAACAACTTCATTTATGTAAATTTTTTTTTTTTAAAAATACGATGAAATTATTACCTCGTTACAACTTAACTCAATATAACATTTATTTAATTTATACAATACTGAGTTTCCATACACAATATTATTTTACAAACTACACACCATTATTTTACAAACATTTGTACAAAAATACATATTAGTTCTAATCATCTATATCGACTACTTCCGGGGACACTGGTTCAGGTGGCACGTCCACCGGAATCTCAGTTACATCTACGACAGTTATATCTGAAATAACTGGAAGTTGCCCAAGGTAGGGCACCTCGATCCAACGTACAGAGATAATAAGTGTCATAGAGAATATCTGCATATTTATTATTCTGAACATGATATGGAAATATAGTGAGAATTAAATCCCAGTAAGTTCAACAATAAATCATAATTTACCATCAATATAGTTCATCATGTCATGTTCAGCTGTATAAACTACAGAAAATATCTTTAAGTCACATGAATGCACTTTATCATGCATATGAAAATTATACAGTTATGACATGTATGGTATGAATAACTATTTTTCGAGTTTCATATGATGGCTATCCACTTATTCTTACTTCAAGCTACCCCGGTCAGGGTGAGTATTCTCTACTTTTCGGTACGGGCTTATCTCGCTCCGTCCGACATGGCACACTTTCTCTTTCTTTTCTTATTAACATGATCATAACCGTTGGTAGGGCGTCCCCTACTGGTGCACCACACAGATTGCCATGTGACCGTGTTCATTTCTTTTCTTTTCATATTAATAGCCGAAAATATGATTCCAATAACGAGTATGTTCATTATATTCTCATGCCATAATGTATCAAAACATAATCATTCTCAAAATTCATTGGTAAACTGAAATTATGCCATGAATATAATCATTTTCTAATTTTCACTTTATAAAATATTTCCATGTCAAAATTTCACACTAATACCTCGATAACTGGATAGTAATTGTAGTCTGTAAACAGCGCACCAGGAAAGTTCCCAGAAAAGAGAGGTGGGTCACTAATGGACACGCTTAAGTACCAAGTCTTTCCTTGCCAGAGCTTTCCTTAGACATGCACTTTTCACAAATCACAATTTTTTTCCAGTAACTAGAATAATTCTTTTCATTTTCTTTATGTCTAGGCATTTAGTCATTTTATTTCTACTTATATAATTTCCAACACATGTTCTTACAAATTTTATAGAGCATTTTTCCTCAAATTGATTTCTATTATTACCTTAAAAAATTCATCTAGGGTAGAAAAATATTGAAAATAGGTTTACTAACTTTTAACACAGCCTTTGCTTACAAATCAGAGCATAACTCTCTCATTTTAACTCCGATTAAGATGATATTAGTGTCTATGAAAAGCTAAGACAATTATCTAAAACTATTATGTTAATCATATCAACAAAATAGTATGATATTGTGGTGTTATTACTCCTTTAAATTTAGTATTATTTCTTCTCGTTTAGGTTCTGACCTTTACTAACTAATTAGACAATATCTCTCAAATTTGAACTCCAAATTGAGTTATTCCAATTGGTAAAATTCCATGAGCCATATATCTATAATTGTTATGTTGGCGCGCTATTTTAATTCTCTACAGAATATTCCCAGAAATTCAAAAACTAAAACATTAATAACATACTTTTCCCTAAATAAACATTTTCTGACCTCTGCTTACTAATCGGATCATATCTACCTCATATGAACTCCAAATTGCATAATTCCAGTGGGCATATTTCCATGAGACATAGATATATAAGGTTGATGTTAACCATTTATTTTAATTCCATACAAATAATTCCCAGAAATTAAAATACAAAAGCTGTCCTAACATAATCTTCTCTGATGAACCATTTTCTGACCTTGGCTTACTAATCGGACCATATCTACCACATGTGGACTCCAAATTGAATGATTCCAGTGGCTAAACATGCATGACATACATATCTTTAATTCTTATGTTAACCATTTATTTTAATTCCCTACCAATAATTCCCAGAAATTAAATTACCGAAGCTATCCTAACATATTCTTCCCTGATGATTCATTTTCTGACCTTTGACTACTAATCAGACCATATCTACCTCATATGGACTCCAAATGGAATGATTCCAGTGGCTAAAAATCCGGGACACATATATCTTTAATTCTTATGTTAACCATTTATTTTAATTCCCTACCAATAACTCCCAGAAATTAAATTACCGAAGCTTAAAATTCTGCCACCCATAGCCATAACCATGCAGAACTATCTACACCAACCTAAGTATTCAAACATACATCACATGCAAGATCAATATGTAACATGATATAGCAACATCATGACCAATCATAAAAGTTCTAAGATCAAAATCTCATATAAATATTATAAGTTTCAAAAGTTTTCTTCAAAAAGAAATATTGTTAAACTTACCTTTAGCTTTCTAAACTTCTCCTTCTTCTTCCTTCCTTTCTTCTTCTCTCTTCTCTCCTTTCCTCACTCTACCTTGCTTCTATTTCTCTCTCTTTCTCACTTGGACGAAATTAAAGTGTTGTAAGGGTGGGTTCTCTTATATAGACCACCAAATAATTCACCTTTCATGATCATGGATCTACCTTATCACAATTAAGATACACTTTGTTGAATTTTTGGAAAACAAACAACTTATGTTCTTGTCTTCCTCTTCCTTAGTCAAGATATGCATAGGAAAAGGAGATTTGTATTTTGAAAATTATGATGATATTTTCTTAAGATAAGGGACAAGGTCCCTTTGATTTAGGGATTCATTTAATTTTTCTTTTGTCTTAATCAATTATGATAGGTTGCCTTTTTAAGTGGAAAATTTCTAGCCCTTCAATCTCCATTATTTGGTTGATATTATTTGTGTGGGCTATGAATGTTTTGTCCTAATACCATGTATTATCATACCACTTGCTAAAATTATGAGTGAAGGATATAGATGTTTTTGTCCTAAAGCCTTGTATTATCATGCCACTTGCCTAAATGATGAATGTAGAATCACACCACTTGCTAAATTTTTGTCTTAATGCCATGTAACCTAATCTTTATTCTTATTATTATATTATCATCTAATTTATTTTATTTTATTTTTCCTCTTGGATTTGGGCTTATTCTTACCCATTATGGGCTTGTCCTACCCATTTTCTTTGCTTTGGATAAAATTCTTCCTTTCTTGGTGGGCTTGGTCACATTTTCATAATTTTTGGGCTATTGGTGAAATTACTATATCCTAGTCCAAGTCTATGTTTAATTTCTTGTTTAGGTTATCCAATGGGCTTGCTAGAAACTTATGTGAAGTGGAAAAACCCTATATGAAGTGTCCATAGGTAAAAGCCCAATGTATGGGTAAAGATTTTAAACTTAGTAACTATAGTTCTTGAATTAGGAAAAATTACCCTAATTCAATGTTCTTTGAAATTTTAAGACCTTTACTTGTTTCTAAAAATTTATCTTCCTTATCCAAGAATTTTGCATCTCTTTAGTATGTTATTTCTAATTTCTTTCCTATTAGATTTTCCTTCTTTATTTGTTCTCTTAATGTTAGAAACATTTTCTATGCATATACATAAGGTGAAGAATTTCTAAGGATTATATTTCCTTAGATATCTAAAATATTGTCTAATAAATTTTATTTCCTTAATTAAATTTTTTATGTACCTTTATCAATAAAAGAAACGAAATTAAGGATGTTACAACCCACATTTTGCTTTGTTGAACGGCGTCTTCAAATATTTCAACACTACAGGGTGTTCTCCCAAGCAAGCTTCAGAAAGTCTCCTCTCTTTCCCAATGTCAGCCACTACTTCGGATTCCGTATTCATCTCGGGCTCTGTTTCTGGTTTCACATCTCTCACTTCTGGACTAAAGCACAACATCTCTGGTTTCCCCTACCTCAGTTATACGCCGATGAGAGTCTTCTTCAATCATCATTGAGTTACGCATCCATACCCGAGACCTCCCAGCATCATCTATTTCTTCCGCCATTAGTAAAACCTGGCAGTGATGAGTTGAATTATTTTTCTCACAGCAGCAGCAGCAGTGCCCCCATTCCTCTTTTCTTGTTGCCTTGACCTTTATATGGTTTTCTTCCTTGAATGATGGTGTCACAAATGGGTTACTAGCCTTGTCTTCATTTGTGCATTCTAAAGTTTTTCTTGAATTGAAGAGTATGGCAGATTGACCCAATCCCCATGGAATAAAGTCCTCTGAAACAGAGACTCCACTCCACACCTGACGCTTCACCATCTCCCTTAGTTTGAATATTTGCTCCCTCACTAACTCCATTTCTTCCTTCACCTCCTCCAATTTTCCTACTCTTTCCTCCATTCTTGCTTCCATCTTTGTAACTTCTACCATTGTAATGCTAACCCAAAATCATGACCGCTCTGATACCATTTGATGGAAACCTAGCTCTCCATCTAAAACAAACTAAGAAAATACTAAAAACTTGTTGAAAATAATAGAGAAAATTACAAGAAAATAAAAGATAAAGATAATATCTAGCACTTGAAGGGGCCAAACTCCTCCCAATACCCAATTCCCATAAGTTTTTTCATGCCTTTCCTCTGCTTCTTTGGTGACTTTATAGCCCTCTTCATCCCCTCCTCTCTCTCCATAACTAACTCCCCTTTTCCCCCATGTGATAAACATTCCTTCTACTCCTAAGGATTTGGGCCCTAGTTTCACTGCTCTCTGCACATCTATTCTGGGCTTCTGTCTAATAACTACCCTCTCCTCTCTACAGCCCATAATAATTGGGGTTCCATCAAAACCCAAAGGCAAAAAATGCAGTCAAATAGGTTTCTAATTTTCCATGTACAAATTATAAAGAAGAACAAATCATGCTGTCCATATTTTAATAAGTGTTAACTAGGATGACTAAGTTATTAAGTATACCAATGCCCATTTACTAAAGTGTTAAATTTATATAAGTGATTAAACTAGCCTTATAGGGACTTTTTTTGTCTCAGTTTAGCTCCAATGTCTGAGTACTTCTTAAACTGTTTCGGTAGACTTTTTATCTATGAATATGCTGAATATATTATAGACATATTTAGTTTCACGGTTCCTTTACTCCAATGGGTTGAATACTTCCATTGGCACCAATTAGAATTTCATGGGCACCCACAATCTTGTGATTATGAAAAGTTGTTGGCAATCTTGTTCTTTGGGTGTTTTATGTTGTGTGCTCACAAGTTACTCATCTGACCCATACATAAGAAACTGATTCTGCTAGACAAATCATTGAGGATCACGTTTCAACTTTCAAGTGCAATCCCTAGTATTTTATACTAATGATGCATGAAGTAGGCATTCCTACAGTACATTTTTTTTTTTTCCTAGCGAGAGTATCTCTACACCCTTTGGGAATAAGACTAATCTTGCTTAGAATACTGAGGTTGTTCCTCCCTACAAAGTGTTTTTTCATGAATTTGAACCCCTGATATTGCAGAAGTCTATCAACTATTGAACTCAAACTTACTTACTGCTTGAGCTACAAACTTGTGATTCCTGTATTGTGACTTTTATGAGGAAGAAACATGCTTTCTTGTTAAAACCAACACAACTCTAGGGTTTAAACCTTAACGCATGGGAACCAGTATAAACTGATCATTCCCACACTAGTAGAAAAACAAATGTGAAAGAGAGCTGATAGGTAAGCCATCAGAGTAATTTAGCAAGTTTTGATGATCCACCAACAGCTTTCAGTTATCTTTATACTAGTAAAAAGCAGTAGTTCCTCAGAGCATGTGTGGGATCGTTTTGGAAATGAACCACCCAAATATGATTTTGAGAAACATGTCAGCATAAAAAAGCTACTACTTGCAGCTTCTGTGGACCCAAAAACTAAGCCCAACACAAAGTGCAGTTGTGTGGAATTTCAAGTTTTTTACAAGGAACGAACTATCTAAGTTATAATTCACATTTGAGACTCTAATCATAAGTCACAAGCTGGAGAACTAGGGAATGATCCAACATGGTTCTTTTACCAAGACAATTTAACTAAACATCATTGTCACAAAATGTTGTCATAGATAAGTATATTATCACCTAGCTTAAATTTTAAATAAATTATAAAGAAAGTTGCACCACTCTTAACGCTTCAACTATAAAATAACTAGAATTTAAATTGTTAGGATCTTAAGTGTCAACAACTATGATAGGCCACTGTGACGTCATTTAATCCATGTAGCCGACCTCACTTAGTGGAAAAAAGTTTAGTAGTAGTAGTTGTTGTTGTTGTTGTTAAGTGCCAACAACAGAAATCACACTATATTGAATGAGTTTCAATATCAAGTACACAGGATTCACACAATCTGATTAGAGGAAAAACATCCAACCAGCCAAAGCCTAAGCTCCTTTCTGGTAACTGCACTAGAACTCAGACAAAAAAGAAAATACATGCCACCCTTTCCTGGACTCCATACTACACTTAAACTGACACTACACCCCACTAGGTAACTGTCCCTCACCCCTATCACATATCTGCCACACACACACATTAGCATACATAACGCACACACAACATACATAACTGCATATTAAATAACTGACAATACAAAGCATGATCAGTCCCCATTCTGCTTCTTGTGCCTCCTAGAATAAACAAGCCATGGTTTAGGCTTGGTTGCCCCCTTATTCAGCACCATTGGGTCAGGGGTTCTATCATTACAACCCCTTGCAGCTGAAGCCTTATCCTCAAGGCTGACATGAGCGAATTGAGTCCGTAGAGTGAAGTCATTCTCCCAAGTGCTGTCCAATATGCTTTTGTCTTTCTATTTGATCAACCATTGACGAACCAATTAACCATCTTGCACTACATCTCTACTAGCAAGGACAGCTTCAGGTTGCACCTCATCCTCAAGCATGACATCTAAGTCATTAGGTAAATCCGATTCTACGTGGTAATCTCCAATAGCCTTTTTGAGTAATGATATAGGGTGTACCCGTGAGTGAGGGGGAAGCTTGAGCTTGCAGGCAACGTCACCATATTTAGCAACAATTTGGAAGGGACCATGATTACACTGCATAGTCATCTCTTTTCAGTCCATTTCAACATTGCCTAGTGTCCTCAACCAAGAGATACCCAATACCATATCTAACCCTCCCAATTTCAAAACATACACTTCCGTAGTGAACTCATAATCACCCAGTCTGATAAACAAACTAGTACATTTCCCCTCAGTAAACACCATATGCCCATCTCCCAAACGAATGCCTAACCTTTTTGTTTCCTGCACCTCCAATCCTAGAGCCGTGATTAGACGGGGAGATATGAAATTGTGACTGGCCCCACTATCGATCAACACGACTACGTGAACTCCCATAAACAAGCCATCCAGCTTCATGGTTTTGTTTGCATTCTCCCCCTCCGAGTCCATACCCATCAACCCCATCATCTTACACTCTAGTTCCTCATCGTCCCCTGGGCTGTCGATTTCAAGGGAGACAATTTCTCCATCCGTGTTGAATGCCTCATTCTCCTCTAATACCAATAATCGTAGCTATTTTTTTGCACAACAGTGGAGTGGATGGAATTTCTCTTCACACTTAAAACACATCCCTTCTACCCTTCTATCCATTAACTCTAGACAAGAAATGGAGCGAAACCCCTCAGGGGGAGTTTGGTAAATGGTAAATTTTTTGTTCTCAGGAATCATATTTCTTGGAAAACATAGTTGATGGGAATTATAATTCCTAAGAATGTATAAAATGTGTTTAGTTGACCTTTAAGATTACTGAAAATCTTCTATTATTCTGTTTGGTTATACTTAATTTCCTAAAACAATTTGTACAACAACAACTAAGCTTTTTCCCACTAGGTGGGGTCGGCTACATGGATCAAACGGCGTCATAATGGCCTATCATGGATGAGATCAATAGATAAGTTATTAACTATTAAATCATTTTTAATAGTTTCACTTATTGTTTTCTTTGGCCTCCTTCTACCTCTAATTATTGGACTATTCTCCATCCGATCTATTCTTCTCACTAGGGCTTCAGCAGGTCTTCTCCACACATGGTCAAACCACCTTAAGTGAGATTCAACCATCTTCTCCACAATAGGTGCTATCCCAACCTTCTCTCTAATGCACTCATTTCTACTCATATCTCTTCTGGTGTGTCCACACATCCAACGCAACATTCTCATCTCTGCAACGTCGAGTTTATCTTCATGTTGTCTTTTAACTGCCCAACATTCAGTACCATACAATATAGCAGGTCTTATAGCCGTATGGTAGAATTTTCCTTTAACTTTGAGCAGCATTTTTTTATCACAAATGACACTCGAAACTTTCCTCCATTTCATCCATCCAGCTTGAATTTTATGATTTACGTCTTCCTTTACTTCGCCGTCATTTTGTATAATGAACTCAAGATATTTAAAACTTGTAACTTATTTTAATATATAGTCTCTAAATTTCACGTCTATATTCGTATTTGTTCGTCTCTTACTAAAAATACATTCCATATATTCTGTTTTATTTCTACTTATCCGAAAATCATGTGTTTCTAAAACTTGTCTCCATAATTCTAACTTCATATTTATTTCCTCTTTCGATTCACCAATTAAGACTATATCATCTGCAAAAATATGCATTGAGGCCCCAACTCTTGTATATGTTCAGTAACTGCGTCCAAAATCAAATTAAAAAGATACGGACTCAGAGAAGATCCTTGATGTAGTCCAATAGTTGTGGGAAAATCCTTTGTATCCCCATTTTGTGTTCTCACGCAAGTCATTATCCTGTCGTACATGTCTTTGATTACTCGAATATACGCAATACGTACTCCTTTCTTTTCTAAAGCCTTCTATAGAATCTCTCTTCACACTCTGTCATATGCCTTTTCTAGATCAATAAAAACCATATGCAAATCTTTCTGTCTGCTTTGATACATTTCCATCAATTTCCGTAATAAATAAATTGCTTCCATAGTTGACCTTCCTGGCATAAATTCAAACTGGTTCTCTGTAACTTGAGTCTCTTGTCTTAATCTTTGCTCAATGATCTTCTCCCATAACTTCATAGTGTGGCTCATGAGTTTAATCCCCCGATAGTTGGAACAATTCTGTATGTCTCCTTTATTTTTATATATAGGGATTAAAGTACTTCTCCTCCATTCATCCGACATTTTCTTAGATTTCATTATCACATTAAACAATTTAGTGAGCCAACTTATACACTTCCTTCCTAAACTTTTCCACACCTCAATAGGTATATTATCAAGTCCTACTGCTTTGCCATTATCCATTCTCTTCAAAGCCTTCTCTACTTCAAACTCTTGAATTCTACGATAAAAGGTATAATTGCGGTCCTCTTCTGCAATATTAAATCTGTCAGAGTTACAGGTCAACTCATGTCCTTCGTTAAAAAGTCCTTGAAAGTAACTCCTCCATCGTGCTTGGATATCATGCTCCCTTACCAAAACATTACCCTCTTCATCTTTAATACATTTCACTTGATCGAGGTCCCTTGTCTTTCTTTCCCTACACTTCGCAAGCTTGTAAATTTTTCTTTCTCCCTCCTTAGTTCCTAAAGATTGATATAACCCCTCAAAAGCTCTAGTTCTTGCTTCACTCACAGCCTTCTTAGCGTCTTTCTTAGCCACTTTATATTTATCCCAATTTGCATTATCTTTACATAAGTGCCACTCTTTATAATACTCTCTTTTAACCTTAATCTTATCTTGTACCTCCGCATCCCACCACCAAGATTCTTTACCCTTAGGTCCAACGCCTCTTGATTCTCCAAGTATCTCTCTTGCTAAATTCCTAATTCCTTTGGCTATCTCGTCCCACATATCATTAGCATTTCCTTGAACCTCCCAAAGCCTCTCTTCCTCCACTCTTCTTTGAAAATTCTTTTGTTGTTCATTCTTCAAAGACCACCACCTAATTCTATGAATTGTTTTCTTACTCTTTTTTTCTACTCTTCTCATAACTCGTACGTCCAAAACTAAAACTCTGTGTTGGGTAGCCAAACTCTCACCGGGTATGACTTTACAATTTGAACAGAACTTCTATCTGATTTCCTTACCAAGAAAACCTCTGTTGAATGCAAAAGCAGAGTTCAGTACATCCCTGGTGTCCGGAGTCCGATTGGAGCCCCACCCAAATGAGTAACCAATTCGACCCCTTGAAGGGGGATGACCCAAATCCCGTTGGCTTGTGGAAATTCGGAGAACGGGCCGATAACTACCCAAATTGCTTCCCCCTAGTTCAACACTGCCCCATAACTGTCCCTTCCCTACTATTCGTTAGCTGACTTCTTCACCCGCGAGTTCCTCTTCCACATCTTTGGCCATGCGCATAACTTGCACAAGGTTTTGTGGGTTCAACATTCTCACTCTCCTCCTTATTGCTAGTTGCAGTCCACTCATAAAACAACCCATATACTGGTCTTCTAGTAGTCGTGAAACTTGAGAAGAGATCAACTCAAAGGCTTCAATATATTTCTAGACCTTGCCAACCTGTTTTAATGCTGCCAACTCCTCAAAGGGGTTCTCATGCGTACGCCCACCATATCGTGCTAACAAAGTCCTTTTTAATTTCTCTCATATCAAATTATCCTCAATCTCTTTAAGGAGATTAAACCAACGGATGGTAGGTCCTTCCATACTCACATGTGCTAACTTAATCTTAATCTCATCAAGTATATTCTTAACTTCAAAATAAATTTTGTTAGAATTAATGTAAATAGATTGAGATTAGTAATATTCCTTGATATAAGGGATTATCCCTTGATATAAGGGATTATAGTTATTGTTATGTTTCCTGTTCTTAGAGTTTCCTGTTTTAGCAGTATGTGATATCCCTTGATTTAGGAGATTGTAATTATGGTGCAATTAATGTCTTGTCTGTATTTTTTCCTATATATATCAGAGACTGATGTAGGTCTAATTCACGGACTACATTCCTTTTATACTGTTTTTTTCCTATTCTTCTCTAACTTCACATGGTATCAGAACTCTGAGAAAAACACAATAGTTGGTAGTCCTTTGGCTATGCATCTATCCAACTTTCTTTTTTTTTCAATTTTCTATTTTCTATTATTACACCCAAAAAAAAGAAATTGCATAGTCTTCAGCAGAACGTCGCGCTAGATGTTCATCCTCTACAAAGATTGTTTTCTGCTTGCGCCTCAGTTGGGTTCTGTCCAGAACCTGATAACCGACCGACCACAACCTCCGAAACATCTCCGGTCACCGTCGACAGACCTGCTGGTGTCCAACCAGCCCAGACAGCGCTGATAGTCTCTCCCGTTTGCAGTTCCTTGGCTCGTGCTACTCAGCCATCCACCCCAGTTTTCGTTTCTTGGCTTCGACTGTGCAGACTGCAACGATATTCACTAGCAGCTTGCTCAGAGGTTATGGCTGCTTCCTCCAACACCCAAAAATTGGATATTCTCTCTCCTGCTATCTCTGGCTCTCCTGTTATTACTACAGAAAAATTGACTGGATCTAATTATTTTTCATGGACTGCATCTGTTGAACTTTGGTTTCTTGGTCAAGGTCATGAGGATCATTTAACAAAAGAATTAAATGATATTTTTGAAAATGATAAACCTGCTTGGAAAAAGTTAGACCACCAGTTATGTGGTTTGTTATGGCACTCTGTTGATCCTAAACTTTTTCCTCTCTTGTATGCTTACAAAACGTGTCATGTTTTTTAGAAAAAGGTCAAGTCTCTTTACACTAATGATATTCAGCGTGATCATTCGGTTGTAGAAAAGATGATGAATTTGAAACAACTTGACACCGATATGAATACTTATTTAGGCATGATTCAGTCTGTCAAAGAAGAATTTAATGACTTATTGCCTATTACAGCTGATCTTAGTGAACAAGAGAAACAACGTGATAAGTTTTTTATGGTTCTTACTCTTGCCGACTTGAAACTCGAGCTTGAACCAGTTCGCGAGCAAATTCTCTCTAGTCCTGACAATCCCTCTTTGGACAATGTATTTGCTCGCCTCTTGCGTGTCTCAGGACCAGTCCCTCCTAAGACAGAGGGTATACTTTCCGAGCCCTTCGCTCTTGCGTCTCAGATTACCAATTATCACAGAACTCATCATGTTAGTTAAGGTGGTGGACGTACTCAAGGGCAACGCCTTCAGTGCACTTATTGCCATAAACTTAGTCATACTCGGAACCGATATTATTCTTTGCATGGTCGTCCTCAAAAGACTGCTCATGTTATTCAGACAGAACACCTTGAGACCGCTCCATCATCTACAGTAATTTCAATGTCAGGAGCTGAGTATCAGGACTTTTTACAATATCAGGCCACTAAGCCCACTGCTGGTTCTTTTGCCGGGCATAAGGCTAGTACCGTTGCTTCCGTTGCTCATACTGATAATTTTGTTGCTTGTCTTACACAGTCCTCTTCCTCAGGGGCTTGGATCTTAGACTCAGGTGCTTCCGATCATATATCCGGTAACCCTAATCTTTTCTCCAAATTAGATATTTCATCTTCTTCTTCTCTTCCTATTATTATTCTTGCTGATGGTTCTAAAGCTCTAACCAAAGGTATTGGTCAAGCACAACCACTTCCCTCTCTGTCTCTTAACTATATTCTCTATATTCCTGGCTGTCCTTTCAATCTTATCTCTGTTAGTAAACTTATTCGAACTTTGAATTATTCCTTAACTTTTTCTAACTCTTCTGTACTTATACAAGATCGGAGCACTGGTCAGACGATTGGCACCGAGTGTGAATCACATGGGCTATATTATCTCTCTATGCCTACATCTCCAGCAGACTGCACCACTTCTCCCTCTCCATCTATGCTTCATCACCATTTGGGACACCCAAGCCTTCATAAATTGCAACAGATGGTGCCCAGTCTTTCCTCCTTAGAGTCTTTAGAGTGTGAATCATGTCAATTGGGTAAACATACCCGTATCTCTTTTCCTAAGCAGAGTCAAAGTAAAGCTGAATCCCCTTTTTCCTTAGTTCATACTAATGTTTGGGGACCCAGTCGTCATCGTTCTATTTTGAGTTTTAAGTATTTTATGACCTTTATTGATGATTACTCTCGATGTACTTGGTTATTTTTAATGAAGGATCGATCTGAACTGTTTTCTATTTTTAAAAATTTTTGTACTAAAATTCATATTCAATTTAATACATCTATGAAAATTTTGCGAAGTGATAATGCACGTGAATATTTTTCTACCTCTTTTCAAAATTTTATGAGTGCTCAGGGTATGCTTCATCAATCTTCTTGTACTTACACACCACAACAAAATGGTGTTACTGAACGCAAAAATCGTCATTTAATTGAGACAGCTCGCACTATATTGCTTCATCACCATGTTCCTCTCTCTTTTTGGAGTGATGCGGTTCTTACTGCCTGTTATCTAATCAATCGTATGCCTTCTTCTGTGCTTTAAAGGACAGGTCCCTCATTCTCTCATATTCCCCAATCAACCATTGTATCATCTCCCTCCTCGTGTGTTTGGTTGTATTTGTTTTGTTCATAATCATATCCCAGGCCGTGATAAGCTAGTCATTAAGGCGTTTAAATGCATCTTCTTGGGCTATTCTCCATTACAAAAAGGATACAGGTGTTATTCTCCCTTAACTCATCAGTTCTTTGTCTCTGCAGATGTTACCTTTTTTGAGCAATTTTCTTATTACTCACCATCTTATTCTATTGATCAGTCTATTGTTACTGATGCTCTTCCTCTTCCCTGTCTCGATTCTTCTATTGTTCCTTTGCCAGACACTTCAGTCTCGCCTTCACAACCTGTTCCACCTCTTCAGGTTTCTCGTCGCCGTGTGCCTACCTCCACTTTTGCAGACCCTGTGGATATTCCTGATGAATCACCCCCGGCTCTAACTTCAGACCTTGCTTCGACCCTGTCTCCTACTGATGATTTTCCTATTGCTGTTCGGAAAGGTATTCGCTCTTCTCGTAATCCTCATCCTGTATACAATTTTGTGAGTTATCATCGATTATCCTCTCCCTATTATGCCTTTTTGTCGTCTTTGTCTTCTGTTTCTATTCCTCAGACTACACAGGAAGCTCTTTCTCATCCAAGGTGGCGACAAGCAATGGTTGATGAAATGGCCACTTTGTAGTCCTGTGGCACTTGGGAACTGGCACATCTGCCTCCTGGTAAATCTACTGTTGGCTGTCGATGGGTTTATACTATTAAAGTTGGGCCTGATGGTACTATTGATCGCCTTAAGGCTCGTTTGGTTGCCAAAGGCTATACACAAATTTTTGGGTTAGATTACGGTGATACTTTCTCTCCGGTTGCCAAAATGGCTTCCATTCGGCTTATGCTCTCTATTGCTGCGATGCGACAATGGCCTCTTTATCAATTGGATATTAAGAATGTCTTTCTTCATGGTGATCTTGAGGAGGAGGTGTATATGGAGCAACCACCTGGTTTTGTTGCTCAGGGGGAGTCTGAATTAGTTTGTAGACTGCGACGATCTATATATGGTTTGAAACAATCTCCCCGAGCTTGATTTAGCCAATTTAATAGCGTTGTCCAACAATTTGGGATGACCCGTAGTGACGCAGATCACTCAGTATTTTATGTACACCAGCCTTCTGACCGCAGCATTTATCTAATAGTTTATGTGGATGACATCGT
Source organism: Gleditsia sinensis (assembly GCA_037074535.1). NCBI lineage: Eukaryota > Viridiplantae > Streptophyta > Magnoliopsida > Fabales > Fabaceae > Gleditsia > Gleditsia sinensis. The sequence continues at coordinate 36,757,223 of CM073466.1, read as the reverse complement.
TATTACAGGAAATGATCAAGAAGGGATTTTGCAGCTCAAACAACATCTTCTCAAGCATTTTCAAACTAAAGACCTAGGGAAGTTGAAATATTTTCTAGGGATTGAGGTGGCACAATCTAATACTGGTATTGTAATCTCACAAAGAAAATATGTCTTAGATCTTCTTAAAGAAAAAGGCATGTTGGACTGTAAACCAGTTGAAAGTCCAATGTATCCAAATGCTAAACTTATACCTGAACAGGGGGAGCCTTTATCTGATCCTGGTAGATACAGGAGACTTGTAGGCAAACTAAACTATCTCATGATCACTCGGCCAGATATCTCTTTTGCTGTGAGTATTGTAAGTCAGTTCCTGCAATCTTGCACGAGTCACTGGGATGCAGTTGTACGCATTCTAAGATATATCAAGGGTGCTCCTAGAAAAGGACTTTTGTATGAGAATCATCAACATGCTCGAATAATCGGATATGCAGATGCAGATTGGGCAGGGTCTCCTTTAGATCGATGATCCACTACAAGATATTGTGTGTTTGTTGGAGGAAACTTGGTTTCTTGGAAAAGCAAGAAACAAGAAGTAGTGGCTAGATCTAGTGCAGAGGCTAAATATCGAGCTATGGCTCTAGCTACATGTGAGTTGGTATGGATTAGACAACTGCTTCAAGAATTGCAGTTTGGAGATCTTGACAAAATGACACTCATTTGTGATAACCAAGCTGCCCTACACATTGCTTGTAATCCAGTGTTTCATGAACGAACCAAACATATAGAAGTTGATTGCCACTTCATTAGAGAGAAGATCTTATCAGGGATGCTTCCTACAAGTTTTGTCAATTCCAATGACCAATTAGCTTATATTTTTACCAAATCTCTAAGAAGTCCACGAATAAATTATATTTGTAACAAGCTTGGCACATACAACCTGTATGCTCCAGCTTGAGGGGGAGTGTTAGAATTAATGTAAATAGATTGAGATTAGTAATATTCCTTGATATAAGGGATTATCCCTTGATATAAGGGATTATAGTTATTGTTATGTTTCCTGTTTTTTAGAATTTCCTGTTTTAGCAGTATGTGATATCACTTGATTTAGGGGATTGTAATTATGGTGTAATTAATGTTTTGTCTGTATTTTTTTCTATATATATCAGAGACTGATGTAGGTCTAATTCACGGACTACATTCCTTTTATACTGTTTTTCTCCTATTCTTCTCTAACTTCACAAATTTCAACCTTGATAATCCAAATCACTAGATCCATTCCTTCAAATAAAAGGAATTCCACCCTTTTCACTGATATGCGAAACTCCTCTCTAAAATACCACGCATGTCCACAGATTCAGGCTGAAGAGGCATGTCATATGAGGCAGATGCTTCCCCTACAGGGGTTGCCTCTGTCCTTTTGCCCAGTTGCTTGCTAATCTCTTGCAACTCTGCCACAACCCTCTGTAAGGACATTCGCACATCCTCCAAATTCTCTTCGTGATGCGTCATCCTTTCGTCCAACACATCTACTCTTTCCGTCATCTTTGGCATCACTCCTAAACCACAATCCCCCTTCTCTAGGATCTGGCAAGTTGGACCAAATGTTAGGATCTTAAGCGCCAACAGAAATCACACTATATTGAATGAGTTTCAATACCAAGTACTCAGGATTCACACAATCTACAATAACTAAATTTTTTTCCACTAGGTGGGGTCGGCTACATGGATTAAACAACGCTACAGTGGCCTATTATGAATGAAATCAATAGATAGGTTATTAACTATTAAATTATTCTTAATAGTTTTACCTATTGTTTTCTTTGATCTCCCTCTACCTTTAACTATCGAACTATTCTTCATCTGATTTACTCTTCTCAATAAGACTTTTATAGGTCTTCTCCACACATGATTAAACCACCTTAAGCGAGATTTCACTATTTTTTCCATAATAAGTGCTACCCCAATCTAGTTAGAGGAAAAACATTCAACCAGCCAAAGCCTAAGCTCCTTTCTGGTAACAGCACCAGAACCCACACAGAAAAAGAAAATACATGCCACCCTTTACTGGACTCTATACTACACTTAATCTGACACTACACCCTTGTAGGTAACTATCCCTCTCCCCTATCACATAACTGCCACATGCACACTAGAATACATAACACACACACAACATACATAACTGCATATTAAATAACTGATAGTACAAAGTATGATCAGTCCCCATTCTGCTTCTTGTGCCTAGAATAAACAAGCCATGGTTTAGGCTTGGTTGCCCCATTATTCAACACCATTGGGTCAGGTGTTCTATCATAAAACATGGATTTTAATGATGACATCAATGTTTCAACAACAAGAAATAACAAATAAACACAGAACAATAGAAGTAATTCAGCGCATGAAAACCACAATTTGATTATACAGGTTGAAATTTAAAATTAAACATGATGCAATGTTGCAAGATTTAAAAAACAACACAAAGAAAAAAGGTAGGGTAACTCATAGGTACAAAATTGATACCTCTGCATCAGTCCCATAGAGGGTCACACGATAAACAACAGAGATAGAATTGCCATCAGCAGAGTAGGTGACATTTCGAACCTCACCAGACCACTCTAGAAGAAATGAAAAATATTGAACAATTCATGATTACAAAATTTATTATGTATCAGCTAACTAAAAGAACATAATCACTAAAAGAGAAGATGAACTGCATACCTGTTGCATGTAAGTTCATGATTCGGTTTACAACATGCCTGTACAAGAAATCATACAATAATAAGGAAATATTTTATCATCAGTATTAGTGATATTTTTTATCTTTTAATTGGTTAGTTAGAGTTAGTCATCTATTTTGTCCAGCTAAGCCAAATCAGTTTGGTGATATGGCTTCAGTTGGTTAGGACTAGTGCTGATACGGCTCTCTCTATATAAGGAGCCTCCTGACTTTGTATCAAACAAGTAACAGAAATGAAATTCAGTTCATATATTCCTTTTCTGCTATGGTATTAGAGCACTCTTGCTCGCAGAACATTCTCATCACTTTCTTGGAAGCTAAACATTGCTGAGACTTTCTTCTTTCTTTTGATTGAAGTCAAAGCAATTGATCGAGTCATTTCTGTCCTTATTCTGCAACAAGCAAACTGTTGATCTTGGTTTCTTTTGGTTATTCAATGAATTTGGAATTGATATTAACTCAAATCAATGATATCGTACTCAGATGTGTTAAATACTCAGCGACAAGTTCAAGCAGCCATCACTCGACCCGAAGACAATCCTTCTAACCCATACTACCTCCATCCGAATGAGAATCCTTCTCTTTTGTATCATTTCCTCTCTCTGGATCTAATTAGCATTCATGGCATCGCTCCATGAGAATGGTGTTGCTATCGAAAAATAAATTGAAGTTTGTTGATGGAAGTATTACAGCTCCAGAAAAAACTAATCCTACATATCCAGCATGGAAAAGGTGCAATACTATGGTGTAATCTTGGTTAGTAAGATCTTTATCACCATCCATAGCTAAGAGCATTCTCTGGATTGATAATGCAATGGATGTGTGGACAGATTTGCATGACAGATTTTCATTTGGTGATGCAATCAGAATAGCTGAGCTACAAGAAGAGATTTATGCATTCAAACAAAATACAATGTCAGTTACTAAATACTTTACTCAGCTAAAGATCCTTTGGATGAATATTCTAATTTGAGACCAGTCTCAACCTGCCCGTGTAATCCACGGTGCAATTGTGAAGCACTCATGATTGTCAAAGACTCTTAGCAGAGTGATTATTCAATTCAATTTCTTAAAGGCCTCAATGAAAATTTTGCCACCATCCGATCAGTCAATCACAGATTTTACTGCTAGATCCTCTGCCAAACATTAATACTCTTTTCTCTTGTCCTTCAGCATGAGAGACAGTTTTCTAATCCTATTTCTATGGAGAAACTTGAAGAGCCAAGCGTTTTTGCCAACCAAAGTCATACGGGAAACCATCAGTATCAGCAACCTAAAAGATCTGGTAATTCATCTTCATTTAATTTTCAGCAACCGACAAGGAATTCTTATCAGCAGCCTGGTGGTCAAAGAAGGTTTTATTCCAACACTGGGAATAGACCTGTATGTAGTTTTTGTAATAATCTGGGGCACACTATAGACACATGCTATAAAAAGCATGGTTACTCCATTGGGTATAGATGTAGGGGCAGAACTTCAAATGTGCAGGCTAATCAAGTGAGTGATAGTCGAATTGATGACGCAAGTTGTTATACAGAACCAGTGCTATTCCATTCATCCAAAAACTTAAAGAAGGTGGGGGTTGATTTATTACAGTAACAAGACCCACCAGTCTGATTGCAGATTATTTTTAACGCTTAAAAAGCATAAATTTAAAAAAAAAAAAAAGAATAATAAACGATACCCACATACCAAAACAGAGTACAGTAATTTTAGCCAATATGTTTTCCTTAAATTTTCTCGCGAACCAAACAGAGGGAGAAGGGAAAGTTAGAAAATGGGTACCAGGGAATATATTTGACAGGGAACCCATCTTTCTCAACGCGAGTTTTGACAAGCGAGTCAGGGACTCTCTTGTTGAGCTCCTTAAGTATTTCGGAGAGTGGCCTACTGATTCCGGAAGTAGGAAGCACGTCGCCATTGTCTCCAAGTCTGTCACTGTCCGCTGCAGCAGAAGTAAAAGAAGCAGAAGACTTGTAATAAGAGCGACGATAACTTTGGGAAAACACCAGTTTCAAATTGAAAGGAGAAATAGAAGAATCAGACAGTGATGATGGGAGCGCTCTTGTAAGAGATTTCAATTTCAAAGAAGAAAACGCCATTTTCGGGAGTGACTGAAAATAGGACAGAGCACATACCTTGGGTTTTGAAAGGGATTTGGCCATTTCGAGGCTTTTGAAAAACTTCCCAACGCTTCAACTGTTAGTTGCAGGAGCAGAAATTATGGGCTTATTTTATTCTGTATTTATTTTTTTAAAATTTATTTTTAAAAATTATATTTAAAAATTATTTTGTAAAATAAAAATATAAAATAAATATATTTGATAAATTATTTTTAAAAATAATTTTTAAATAGCACATAACGTGTTTTTTAACCTTGTCGCACATAAAGTAACAAAAATCTTATTTGGTAAAATTGTATTAAAAACAAGGTTAAAAAACAAAAAATTAATTTAAAATAATTTTTAAAATTTTTATTATGACTTTAATTTTTTAAATAAATGATGGTAATATTTTAATGATAATATAAGAAGAATAAATAAATAAAAATAAAAAATTATCATAAAATTTAATATAATATTAATATAACATTAATATTTTTAAATATATTATTCTAAAATAAATAACATCATTAATCGTCCTTTGTGTACACGTCTTTTTTTTTCTTTTTTTTATTAAGTGATGAACTACATAACGCTACTTCCTTTTTTTTTCTAAAGCAATAGAATGCTCTCTTTTTCAGTAAGTATTGTTTTTAATTATTATTTTGTCATTAATAAAAACGATTTTTCAAAATTATTCTCTGTGTTTTTGCTATTTTGAAAACCAAAATAAGTCATCCTTGTTCCTGTTTTTATGTTTTTAAAAAAATATTTTAAAAAGAAATTTTTAAAATAGTCAAAAATATTTACCAAACAAATTATTTTATTTTATTTTTTTAAAAATAAAAATTTTAAAAATAATTGTTATTAGACAGATGTGTAGGCCGAACAATGCCTTTGCCAAAAGGCCACCAATTGCTTCTAAAGCCCAAATGTCTTATCTAATCATTTTTTTGTTTTTTGATACGAGCAATGATGATGACACTGAAAGCAATGAACAATAATAATAAAAAATATATAATTTATTAAATTTTTATAATTTAATCATTAAATTTAAATTATTATATAATTTAATTTTTAAATTTATTAAATATCAAATAATTTTATTATTTTATTATTTTTATACTAATTGCTTGTTAATGTTACATGTTAAGTGCTAATGTAATACACTAATTATTAACTAATTATGTCATTTCAACACTAACTCAGTTTAAAAAAGAGTAAACACACAATTTAGTCATTAACTTTATTAAATCTCTACAATTTAGTTCTTGAATTTAAGTCATTACACGATTTAATCTCCAAATTTATTAAATACCAGACAACTTAGTTCTTCCATTATCTTCACACTAACTGTTTGTTGATGTAACTCGTTAAGTGTATACATGATATATTAAATACCAACTAATCATGTCATATCAGTACTGATTCAACTTAAAAAAAATCAAAATATTTCGTTTTTCACTCTATTTTTCCCTTTCTCCCTTGAAAAAACCATTTCTTTTGCTTCAACTAACAACATTGCAAAACACCACAACACTATAAAATCATTTCTTATCGCACATAACACTACCAAAATACTACAACTGAAGCCTCATTTTCAAGACACAGTGAATCTTTGTATTTTGGACACTTGATACTCTAGCCTTAGGGTGAAAAATGAGGATTATTGAAAATACTATTTTTCTTCTTTTTCTTATCCCATCCGTTCATTGAAAATATAACGATAATTGATTATTTGTTAAGTTTTGACAATTTGGACCATAAAAAATAAATTCATAGTAAAATATAATTTAGGATATTACATGATGAAAGTTTGGCAATATTTTTGGCTTGTTTTGCATTATGGATAGATTGTTAGAATTGAAAATTTGTGTCATTATTCTAATAAAGTTTTTATGACTAAAAATATGAAAGTTATTCTGAAATCAATGATATTAACAATCGTGGTGGTTGTTAGCCTAACACTTTACACATTTTATATTCTAATAAAATGTTTTTTTTTCTTTTATATCATTTTCCTTGAGATATATTCTTTTTTTTCTTTGGAGATAGAAAAAAAAATGCTTTAACTTGTGGAATATAATGTTACTCTGCTGCAAAATAGTTGATTGAATAGAAAATTTTTGCATTGAATTGTAAATATATTTACGATGATCTCGCTTTTCTTTAAATGCTTCCACAATTTTCATTGCCCGCAAAACGAATAAAATATTTAGTTCAATAACTTAAAGTAAATAACATTGTATAAAGTTAAAGGAACAACTTTATTTTAAAAGTTTATAGATGAGTCAATGTTGAAGTACTATAATTCGTTGACATTTAATATGCCACATAAACACTTAATGGGTCATATCTGCAAATAATTAAAATATAGATAACATAAGCACTAAATTGTTTGATATTTAGTAAATTTGAAGACTAAATTATGCAATAACCTAAATTTAGGGATTAAATTGTAAGAATTTAGTAAATTCAGACATTAAATTATAGGGATCTAGAAAATTTAGGGACAAAATTGTGTTTACTATTTTTTTAAACTAAGTCAACGCTAATGTGGTATAATTAGTTGACATTTAACGTGTCATGTAGACATTTAACAGGCCACATTAACAAGCAGTTAATGTAGAGATAACAGCAAGATTAAATTATCTAACATTTGATAAATTTTGGGATGAAACTGTACAATAACTTAAATTTAGAGATTAAATTGTAAAGATTTAGTAAATTTAAGGATTAAATTGTGTATTTATTCATAAAAAAATAACTTAAATAAAAAAAAATATAAAGATATTCATCAAATCAAAAAGAAAAATTATTTTAAATATATGAAAATGAAATTTGGTATCTCTTACAGCCTTGAGGCCTATTTTGGCCAAAATTTTTAATTTTTTTAAATCATTTTTCAAGAAAAACAAGAGAAAAAAAATTAATATTTGGTTAAAATTTTTAATAAATAATTTTAGTAATATTATTAATATTTGAGATCATATTTATTTTTTATACTAGTGAGATAATTCTTATCAAAAAAATTAATTTTTAAAATTCTCCTTTATTTGAGAATTTTTAATTCCTAATTTTTCTTGTTTATTATAAAAATAAATTATGTTATAATTTTAAAGTTTGTGTTGGTCAAAAGCAAAGGAAAAAAACCTTTTAATAAAATTAATTTTTTTTCTCTTATAAAACATTAAAACATTGTCAAACATATATGTGGCTCCATTCCATATAATAATAGATAGAATAGCATAGGATAATACAATACAATCTTATATAATATTTGGTACACCTAAGGCATTGTACAAACTTATATGGTTAACACAATATAAAATTATACGTCCAAGGGGAGGAATTAGACTTGATAAGGAATTTTGTACAAATTTTTTAATTGAAGAATTACTTTTATATTTATTTGTTCATTTAACATTATATCTTCACCACTATTACTACAACTACCTCCTTGGCCACGATTACTATTTTCATCACCTTACCACTATAACAACATTTTTTTTCTTTATTATTATACAATATTGAGTTCACATACACGTCATTAATCAAAACGTACATGCAACATATCAAACACATAGATATTTACATCTTATTTATTTTGGTTGACCAATTTCAAAGATACAGGTGCGGGTAGTTGCACCTTTACCGGGATCTGAGCCAACTCGACCACAAAAATCTTATTTGATTCTGAGATCTGTCCAACATAAAGTAACACAATCCAATGTGCACTAAAAGCCAGAGCCATAGAGAAAAAACTGCATAACTAATTTTCTAAACATGATATGAAAATATAGTGAGAATTAAATCCCAGTAAGCTCAACAATAAATCATCATCAATATAGCTCATCACGTCATGTTTAGTTGTATAAACTACAAAAAATATCTTTGGTCATATGAATGCATTATATTTATGCACATAAGAATCATACAGTAATGACATGTATGACAGGATTAACTATTTTCAGAATATCATATGATGACCATCAACTTATTCTCATTTCAAGTTACCCCGGTCAGGGTGAGTATCCTCTACTCTCCGGTATGGGCTTTTCTCGCTCTGTCCGACATGGCACACTTTCTCTTTCTTTTCTCATAATCATAATCATAACCGTTGGTAGGGCGTCCCCTATTGGTGCACCACACGGATTGCCATGTGACCGTACTCATTTTTTTTCTTTTCACAATGATAGCCAAAAATAGGCTTTCAATAACAAGTATGTTCATCAAAATATAATTATTACCATAAATCATTGGTAATCATGCCATGAACATAACCATTTCAAATATCACTTTATAAAATATTTTCATGTCGGAATTTCACACTTAAGATGGTAAGAAGTTCATACAATGGCAATGGTTATAGTATATACTAGTCATTTATTATTTTTATTTATAAGATTCGTCTTCTTTTTTAAATATTAATTTTATTTCTTCATTTTCTTGATGCAGGTTTTCATCATATCTAACATTCTCTTACTAATCAGAGCATAACTCCCTCAATTTAACTCCGATGTAGGTGATTTTGGTGTCAATTTCAAGATAAAACAATTATCTAAAACTATTATGTTGAACATTATATCGAAATATTAATAAATCAAGTTGATATTACTCCTTCAATGTACATCTCGGATAGGTTCTGACCTCTACCAACTAATCTGTCCATATCTCCCTCATAAGAATTTTAAATTAAGTGATTCCAGTGGATTAAAATCCGTAACACATATATTTATAATTCATATGTTAACCATTTATTTTAATTCCTTATAGAATGTTCCCAGAAATTAAAACACCAAAGCTATCCTAACATATTCTTCCCTGATTAATCATTTTCTGACCTTTGTTTACTAATCGAAACATATCTACCTCATATGAACTCTAAATTAAATGATTCCAGTGGCTAAAAATCCGTGAGACATATATCTTTAATTCTTATGTTAACCATTTATTTTAATTCCCTACATATAATTCTCAGAAATTAAAACACAAAAGCTATCCTAACATATTCTTCCCTGATGAACTATTTTCTGACCTTTGACTACTAATTGGCTCATATCTTCCTCATATGGACTCCAAATTGAATGATTCCAATGGCCAAAAATCCGTGACACATATATCTTTAATTATTATGTTAACCATTTATTTTAATTCCCTACAGATAATTCTTAGAAATTAAAATACATAAACTTAAAATTTTGCCACCCATAGCCATACCTATGCAGAACTTTCTATATCAGCCTAAGTATTCAAACATACATCACATGCAAGATCAATATGTAACATGATATATCAACATCCATGACCAATCATCAAAGTTCTAAGATCAAAATCTCATATAAATATTATAAGTTTCAAAAAAATTTCTTCAAAAAGTAATATTGTTAAACTTACTTGGAGCACTTAGTCTTCTAGACTTCTCCTTCCTCTTTCTTCCTTTCTTCCTCTCCTTTCCTCACTCTACCTTGCTTCTATTTTTTTTCTCCCTCACTTGGACGAAAATTCTAATGTTGTAAGGTTGGGTTTTGCTTAAATAGACCTTCAAATAATTTTCCTTTCAGGATAATGGGTCTACTTTATCACAATTAGATTACACTTGGTTGAATTTTTGGAAAATAAACAACTTATGTTCTTGTCTTTCTCTTCCTTAGTCAAGATATGCATAGGAAAAGAAGATTTGTATTTTGAAAATTATGATAATATATTCTTAAGATATGGGACAAGATCCCTTTGATTTAGGGATTCATTTCCTTCTTCTTTTGTCTTAATCAAGTATGATATATTTGCCTTTTTAAGTGGCAAATTTTTAGCCCTTGAATCTCCATTATTTGGTTGAAATTATTTGTGTGGGATAAAGATGTTTTGTCATAATGCTATGTATTATTACCCACTTGCTAAAATTATGAGTGTATGATATTGATGTTTTGTCTTAAATTCTTGTATTATCATACCACTTGCTAAATTTTTGTCTTAATATCAAATCACCTAATCTTGATTACACCATTATTCCATCACTTTATTTTTATTTTATTTTCATTTTTCCTCTTGGATTTGGGCTCATTCTTACCCATTTTCTTTACTTTGGTTAAAATTCTACCTTTCATAATGGGCTTGGTCACATTTTCATGATTTTTTGGGCTATCGGTCTAATTTCTATATCCTAATCCAAGTCTATGTTTTATTTCTTCATTGGGCTATCCTATTGGCTTGCTAAAAATTTATGCGAAGAAGAAAAACTCTATATGAAGTGTCCATAGGTGAAAGTCCAATTTATGGATGGAGATATTAAACTTATTAACTTTTACTCTTAAATTAGGAAAAAAAATTACCATAATCCAATCTTCTTAAAATTTTAAGACCTTTATTTCACAAAAATTTATCTTCCTTACCTAAAAATTTCACCTTTCTTTAGCATGTTTATTTCTAATATTTCCTCTTAGGTTTTCTTTCTTTACCTATTCCATTAATATTAGAACATTTCTATGCATATATGTAAGGTGAAGAATTTATAAAAAAAATATCTAAAAATTACGGGATGTTACAACCACCACACACTACCATTATAGTTGTATGCATGAAAGCCACCACCACCACCCCAACACTATCGTTGTTGCCTTATTGTCATCATCACTATAGTCATTGTTGTCATTGTCACCACTATTGTCTTCCTTACCACTATCATTATAGTCATATTGTTATTATTGTCACTACCACCATCATTATTACCAACATTGCCACCACCACTAGCTACTTTTGTCATTAGGGGTGAGCATAGCTTGTTAATCAATTTAAGCATAACTGAACTTGCACAAAAAACACGATATTGTTCGTATTGGGTGAAATTTAATGGGTTTATATGAATGTAATATTTCAAAAAAAATTCGGATAATGACAAGCAGGTCGAGTTAAGCATTTTAAATTTGTTTGAACCTAAACCCAACTGAATATGATATAAATTTAAATGACTTAGCATTTTACTTTCTCTATATGCCTCACATTACACTAGAAAAGTCTAACCTCTTGTCATTTTCAACTTTACTTAATATAAATTTTTGTCTTCCTTAGGATCTATTACTTTTCTTATTACCCTTTTCATCTTCTCCCACCAAAATGCATTTCGCCTTCCATTAACCCCAAGCCATCATCAACGTCAAGCACTTATCCACCCTTAGAAACATCAACTTTAAAGGCTACAAGAAATTGGACTTTTGCCATCGACTAATGTTACCACTAAAAATCTAAAAGTCACCATTAAAAACATTTGGGGGCGACTTTTAGTTGCCGCCTACACTCGCATTGCTAAAAGGGTTTAGTGGCGACTTTCTGGAGTCACCACTGAAAATTTTCTATTGGTGACGACTTTTATCGCCACAAAAAATAAAAAATTCGTCACTAAAATATATGAAAGTCGCCACTAAAGTCTACTTTCAGTGCGACTTTACCAGGTCACCAATGAAACCTTTAAATTCTAGATTCCCTTATTTATATTTGCATTTTCAGACTTTTTGTGGAGACTTTACAAGGTCGTCATTTAAAGTGGACTTTTGGTAGCTACTTTAGTCGCCACAAAATTCCTTTTTAGTGGCAACCTTCATATGTCACCACTAAAACTCTAAAATCCTAATTTTTATCTAGAATTCAGTTCCCTTTTTTTATTTGTATTTACATTTGCACTACATTATGTAATTAAAACCTTACATTATGATTAAAAAAACAAATAAAATAACAAAATGATATACATTAACATAATTTCAAATACAATAAATATTCGTTAAGAGTAAAAAAAATATTTATAGTGTCATTTAATGCATCCTTACAAATATAATTAACTTTATAAGTACAACCCTTCACTGAAGCACTGAAGAGCAAGAAACAATAGTACAAGAACTCTACAGTTTCCACTTCAAGTAACTTCACTAGGAGAAACTTTTTCACATTCTTTCTTTAACCATCTTACAAGGTTACCCTGCATGCATGTAATTAGGAATTAGTAAGTGAGAGAAAAGGCATTCTAATATCTTGGTGTGGAGGAAGGTCCAAAAAATATTCACCAATGTTGATCATTTATGCTAATTACATAAAGAGTAACAAATTGTTATGCAGCTAGCAAGAGAGATTTTTAAAGAATAAATAAATAAATTGATGCACATATTTTATACATTGAAAAGACATTGAACCTTCAAAATGAAACTATTTATGCAATTCATTTTTGCCAAAACTTTAAATATAAATGAATGATGAAATCACTAGCCATGTGCTTTAGACATGTTGAAGATAGACTTTGAAAAGACATTGAAACACCAAAATGAAATTATATTTAATTCATGTTGTTAGCTTAAGCCCAAAACTTAAATATAATGAATGATGAAATCACGGGCAATGAACAATTGACAAGTTGCATATAAACTTTCCAAAGAGTTTGAAACTCTGAAGGGAATTATAAACAAGTATAGTAAGTGCTTGTTCCTTTACAAGAAAGTGGCTTCAATAAAAAAAAATATGGTATGACCATTGGTTTGAAAAGTATAGATATAACAGTACACCCTTATAATCCAATTATCTTCCACCCCAATTTTTTTAAAAAATTAATATTGCCAATTGCATATCAAGTCTTCAAGGATAAATTTCTATTTCTAGTTGATGTATTAGAATATTTCCATCTACAATGATGAATATATAAAATCTGTTGACCAAATATTGGACCTGATACATTAAGCTAAAAAATTATTCTTTTATACAACTTTCAACACCATAATAATAATTTAAAAAAAAGAAAGGACATTTCTATAAATAAATATTAATAATAATTTAAAAAAAGAGAGGATAAAAATAGGACATGATGTTGTGTCAGTAGATATATTCAACATATTGCAACTTGATCTTGTTTTATCCTTGACACCTTAAAGCGCTGTGCAACAATTTTAGAGTAATACCCATAGGAAGAAGGCAGTTCTAGGCTTGTTCAAACATTTTACCTATCAAAGCGCGTAAGTTAATATCATGACTTTGGAGACAAAGGCTCTGTTTCTAGAAGGCGAAGTCAAATACAACAATAGGGCAAAGATGTTGGGCTAAGGAGGAGAAGGAGAAATACTTTGGGATTAGCTGATCCTTCCCATGCAATTTTATTAGTTGTCATAGATTCCAAAGCTGCACCAATACCTAGGAAAATAATTAAAGGTGATACATGGTGTTCAAAAGAGACAATAACATAAGAAATAATCATGTATGTTTTACCAATGCCATAGAATTCAGCCCTTATAGCTGCAACTTCATCGGCAATAGCCTGAAGCCTAGAAAAGCATTGCATGTTCACTATCCTAACAGGCACAATTTCTGGAAAGTGGAAATTGCAAAATGTACGACTATCAAAACAACATAAGATATAAGGTTCATTCAGACTTATTTAGATAGACATGTACCAAGAAAACTAGCATAAAATGCAGCCATTTGGCATTCACTGGCTCTGCGAGATCCAGGTGCCAATACAGTGCCCACAATAATATCACCAACTTCGGTTTGGATTCAAGTTGGTTTTCTCTATCATAAACTACAACCAAATTCAAACATCATAATCAATGTTTAGTATACATATAAGTTAACTAAGTCGAGAGAAACCAAGAATCTAGCAGGACATGAACTAGAGAACAAATTGCGAAGGAAACACAGAAAATCATAATGCTTGCAAATGAAGATAGTTGCTCGATCAAAACTACATTAAAAAATCATACCTTCAAGACTGGAGCTAGTAGATCATCAGCATGAGTATCTTTGAAGCCACCACGTTTGGATTTGCAAATAGCATATAATGCCACTACAGTAAAGCGTACAAGAAGTAGGCAGCACATTACTTTCTATTCCAAAATTGTTGGAAGCTATATCTCCTTTCCTTTTCCTGTCTTTTTCTAAGCACCAAACCCACTTCATGTGAAACCTAAAATGCTCAAAATGAGATGTCAAATAAAATAGGGGAAAATTAATAGAACATGAAACCAAAGATAATGAGAGAGGCTCAGTGGAACTACTAAACCCCACGTAGCATTTGCATCGCATCCTCAGTAAATAATAGATTCTTCAAAACTAAATAATTTCCAAAGAATCCACCTTACTCAACAGTCATGCTAGGAAATAATTCTGCCTGCATATACATTTATGAGTTTAATAGCAAAGAAAGAAGCAAAGGGCAATACCTTTTTGAGTCTTATAAGCAAAAACAAAGAAACCACAAATTTTAATTTATGAAAACAAATTAACCCAGGTAGAGAAGATATTCAGAACTAAATGCAATGGCCTATTGCTAGGTTTTAACATATATAACCACACTACAGCTAAGAACACAGAGGCAGCTAAGGTTTTGGGTTGTGATGCTTGCATGCTTGGTGAGGTGTAGATTACACATTGACCAATTCGAAGAGACATAGCAATAGCATATAATGCCACTACAATTTTTCCAACGGATGAATGTGCAGACACCTATACATAAATATGAAATTTACAACATAAAAAGGAAAACTCTGTTACTCAGACTGAAATGGGTTGAGAGTGAAAGGGAACTATGATTTAATGTCAGAATAAAATTTAGGTCTTAATCTAGGGTTAAAAATATATATTTTCTATTAAATTGATGTATTTTATAAATAATACAATAATGTATTGTTATATACCAGCAGTTATGATATTATTTTGTATAATTATGAACTTGCCTATCGTAAGCATAATTATGAAAAATCTTGTGGATTGAATTTATTTTACATTAAATTGATGTATTTTGTAAATTATACAATAATGAACTATTATATGGCATCAACTATGATGTTTTTTTGTATAATTATGAACTTACCTATAGTGAGTATAATTATGAAAAACTTTAATAAGAATAAATAATTTAAATTCTTTTTAGGATTTAAATGAATATATATATATATATATATATATATATATATATATATATATATATATATATATATATATATATATATATATATATATATATATATATATATATATATATTACATTAATGATAATTATATCCTATCGGTATATTATTGTTAATACTTATTAATGCAATGTACAATTTGTTATAGATTTATGTCAATTATGTTTCGAGTACCTTATTAGTATTGAAATTTTTTGTGACATAAGATCACGTGCATTGCATGCTTATATTTCTTATTTATTGTGATTCGAGACCCTTAAGCGGGATAATGATAAATAGAAAATCAAATTAACAAGCATAATTGGTTGTGCATAATGAATCATTTATTTGTGACTGCATATAATGTTTCCTAATTTTGTTTCTTCAACTTCCGTACCCATGCAACTGTCAACAGTGAAAACTCTGAATAGGATTAACTTTGACAACTGGAAGGAGTTCCTTGATATGTACTTAGCTTTGGCTAAGAAAGACATGGCTCCAGCAAATCTTACTGCTAATTCTATTGCTATAAAGAAGATCTATCATAAGAAATAGTATGATTCCAACAGAGTTTGTCTGATGATAATGAAATACACCATGAACAAGACTATTAGGTAGAGTATTCCTAAGAATGATACAGCTATTGAATTTTTAACTACTGTTGGAGAAAAGTTCAAAAACATTTGACAAATCTCAAAAGGCTTACTACCTATCTCTGATGGACACTATCCGGTATAATGGTGTGTTAGGAGTACGTGAGCATATCATGAAGTTAGTGAATTATTATAATAAGCTGAAGTTCTACAATATTGATTTGAGAGAGAGCTACTTGGTCTGGCATATTCTAGAATCACTCCCATCTCAGTATGGAGTTTTGAGGACTACTTATAATTCTCAAGAAGAGGAATGATCAATAGACCAGTTAATTTCTATAGTAACTACTGCGTACTGTCGCAAGTACACCAAAATTAATACCTTACCTTTCAACTAACATGTAGTCGTGGGAGTAAAGGTTGATCCCACAGAAATTGAAATTACCTTTTATGATTCTTCAAAAACGGTTTAATGAACAAAAGTGAAACAAAGTAAAAAAGAATGCAAGTAATTAAAAATAGAGTTATTAATAATAAAGGCGTTGGTTTTGGTTGATATCTACCGTTAAGGGATCATTGATCATTGACAACATAATCAATCTTAATTTAAATATCTATCATCGAGATTCTAACCTTATTCCTCCTTAATTCTAGTAATTGATAAAAATTACCTCAATTAACCATAATTAACAAGCAACATTTTAGCACATCAGTGCACAACCTATTAACCGCATGAAGAATTAGAGAAATTGATAAAGCTAATCCAATATAGACACATCGACTATATCTAATTCATTTAATTATTCATCATAGGTTTAATGATTTATAATTCAAAATCCTTAAACCTATTTGCCTCATGAATCACAATAATAAAAACTTTGTTCAAAACATAATTCAACAGTAGAGTAAGACAGATAATATACTAGTAGGCCTTTCTAGCAATTATATGAATAATCATTAAAAAGAGAAGAACAGATGAATAATCAATACTCAATTAAGATACAACTAATAATATAAAATCTAAATCTCACAATGCATGAAGATCCCTTGAGATTTCAATTTTTCTCTACCAACTAAAAGTAAATTAGTTAGACAGGGCCATAAGAAAATCTAGAGAAGAATTGAAGAAGGTAATTAAGAGCTTGATTGATGATTTGGATGCTTGCTTTCTCCCCCTTTTCATACATTGGTTCCTCTTTATTGAAGTATAATTATTTCTAGGTCAAATTCCGGCCCATTGAGATCTAATTAGAGCTAAAAAGACTTAAAAATCGCGATTTTAGTATTCTAATGCGATGGTGGGTGCTGCGGCACTGCAAAAACTCATTAACGATGCGTTGCAGCACTCCAGTTTTGGGTCGCTCAGCGCCCCAGCGCTTTAGAAAAGTGATGACGTAGCGCCGCAGAGCCTAGAAATTTCTATAATCTGCCAAAGTTCTAAACACAATAATTGTAACTCTATATCTCTGCTTTCCATAGCCAAAGTTCTAAACACAAAAATCGCGCTTTTCTCTCTATTTTCCTCTTCTTTTCCTCTTTATTCTTCCTAAAACATAAAACACAAAACTCAATTAATTTTTATTTATTTTTTATTTAAATTAAATAAAAATTAACTTAAAATATGCTAAAAATATGCTTAATTTATTGCATGTTAGTAACTCAAGAGGAAGAGTCAATAAAGAAAGGAAATTCATTTATGCCATCTGTTAACTACTTTTTTCATAGGTCTAGTAGTAAATCCAGAGGTGATCATCAAAAAGGGAAGAAACATGATTCTCGGATTGAGAATAAGAAATCTAGGTTTAAGAATAGTGGCAAGTGTCATGTGAATTTCAAGAATAAGACTTTTAAAGGTGAATGTCATTACTACAAGAAACCCAGTCATAAGATATCAGAGTGTTTCAAGCTTAAGAATAAGCGTGAAAAAGAAGGTACATCTTTACAATTTATCCCTCTAGCTCTAGTCTGTTTTGAATCTAAAAATTGTGAAATTTTCTATAATTCTTGGTGGTTAGATTCTGGTGCAACTTTTCATATTGTAAACTCTTTACAGGAGCTCAGAGGTAGAAGGATGTCAAGTGAGAAGGAAAAGACCAGTTTAGGAGTAGAAAGGAAGTTCAGTTGTAGTAGAATGTGTAGGAGTAGTTATTTTGTATTTAACTTTTAACATAATTTGAATTTGGACAATGTAGTTTATGTACCTTCTTCTAGAAGGAATTTAATTTCAAATTCTATATTGGACAAATCTCGTTACTCAATTTGGCAAAGTAATAGAAAGATTGATATTTATTTTAATTCAGTGGTTGTTGGTTCTGCTTTATTATTTAATGGTTTATATTGTCTGAACTTAAATTATGGTCATATTCAATCTTCTACTTCTGTTGTTGATGTAAATATTGTTTTTGAGAACAAATGTCATAGAATTAATGAAAATTCCTCTATGTTGTGGCATCGGCGTTTGGGACATATCTCTAGAGAGAGATTAGAAAGGATGGTGAAACATGATATATTACATGATCTAGACTTTTCAAATTTTGAAGCCTGTGTTGACTGTATTAAAAAAACATTTCTGGCTAGAGCTAGAAATAAAGGGACAAATAGGTCTGAGAATGTGTTAGACCTAATTTATACTGATATTTATGGATCCATTACTCCTGCCGCTATGGGTGGATTTAGATATTACATCACTTTTATAGATAATCACTCCAGATATGGGTGGATTGATCTTCTTCATGAGAAATCTGAGTCATTGGATGCCTTTCAGGCTTTCAAGGCAGTAATTGAATTGAAAACTGGTAAGGTTATTAAGTGTGTCAGATTTGATAGGGGTGGCGAGTATTATGAAAGGTATATTGAAACGGGCAAAAATCCTGACCCATTTGCTTTATTTTTTTTAGAGCATTGTATAGAGGCTCAGTATATTATGCTTGGCCCTCTTTAACAGAATGTGGTTGTAGAGAGGTGTAACATCCATAATTTCGTTTCATGTATTAATAAAAGTAAAAAAGTATTCAAAATAACATCCATAATTTCATTTCTTTTATTGATAAAGGTACATAAATATTTAATTAAGGAAATAAAATTTATTAGACAATTTTTAGATATCTAAGGAAATATAATCCTTAGAAATTCTTCACCTTACGTGTATGTATAGAAATGTTCTAATATTAATGGAATAGGTAAAGAAAGAAAACTTAAGAGGAAATATTAGAAATAAACATGCTAAAGAAAGGTGAAATTCTTAGGTAAGGAAGATAAATTTTTCTGAAGTAAGTAAATGTCTTAAAATTTCAAGAAGATCGGATTAGGGTAATTTTTCTTAATTTAAGAGCAAAAGTTACTAAATTTAGTATCTCCACCCATAAATTGGGCTTTCACCTATGGACACTTCATATAGAGTTTTTCTACTTTACATAAATTTTTAGCAAGTCAATAGGATAGCCCAATGAAGAAATAAAACACAGACTTGGATTAGGATATAGAAATTGGACCGGTAGCCCAAAAATCATGAAAATGTGACCAAGCCCATTATGACAGGTAGAATTTTAACCAAAGTAAAGAAAATGGGCAAGAATGAGCCCAAACCCAAGAGGAAAAATAAAAATAAAAATAAAATTAAAGTGATGAAATAATGGTGTAATCAAGATTAGCTGACATGGCATTAAGACAAAAATTTAACAAGTGGTGTAATATCCTACATTCATAATTTTAACAAGTGGTATGATAATACAAGGTTTTAGGACAAAACATCTATATCCTACACTTATAATTTTAGCAAGTGGTATAATAAGACATGGCATTAGGACAAAACATTCCTATCCCACACAAATAATTTCAACCAAATAATGGAGATTCAAGTGTTAGAAATTTGCCACCTAAAAATGCAAACCTATCATACTTGATTAAGACAAAAGAAAAAGAAAAAGAATCCCTAAATCAAAGGGACCTTGTCCCATATCTTAAGAACATATTATCATAATTTTAAAAATACAAATCTCATTTTCCTATACATATCTTGACTAAGGAAAAGGAAGACAAGAACATAAGTTGTTTGTTTTCCAAAAATTCAACCAAGTGTAACCTAATTGTGATAAGGTAGACCCATGATCATGAAAGGTGAATTATTTGATAGTCTATATAAGCAAAACCCACCCTTATAGCATGGGAATTTCGTCCAAGTGAGGGAGAGAATAAAAAAAATAGAAGCAAGGTAGAGTGAGGAAAGGAGAGGAGGAGAGGAAGAAAGGAAGAAAGAGGAAGGAGAAGTCTAAAGGACTAAGTGTTCCAGGTAAGTTTAACAATATTTCTTTTTGAAGAAACGTTTTGAAACTTGTAATATTTATATTATATTTTGATCTTAGAACTTTAATGATTGGTCATGGATGTTGCTATATCATGTTACATATTATGTATGTTTGAATACTTAGGTTGGTGTAGATAGTTCTGCATAGGTATGGCTATGGGTGGCAAACTTTTATACTTCAGTTTTTAAAATTATGGGAAGAATTGGTAAGGAATTAAAACCAATGGTTAACATGCAAAATGTAGATATATGTCTCACGGATTTTTATCCACTGGAATCACTCAATTTGGAGTCCATATGAGGTAGATATAGTCCGATTAGTAAGCAAAGGTCAGAAAATGGTTAATCAAGGAAGAATATGTTAGGATAACTTTTGTGTTTTAACTTCTGGAAACATTCTGTAGGAAATTTGTAACATCCCTAATTTCGTTTCTTGTATTGATAAAAGTACATAAAAATTTAATTAAGGAAATAAAATTAATTAGACAATATTTTAAATATCTAAGGAAATATAATCCATAGAAATTCTTCACCTTATGTATATGCATAGAAAATGTTTCTAACATTAAGAGAACAAATAAAGAGGGAAAACCTAAAAGGAAAGAAATTACAAATAACATACTAAAGAGATGCAAAATTCGAGGATAAGGAAGATAAATTTTTAGAAACAAGTAAAGGTCTTAAAATTTCAAGAACATTGAATTAGGGTAATTTTTCCTAATTCAAGAACTAGAGTTACTAAGTTTAAAATCTTTACCCATACATTGGGCTTTTACCTATGGACACTTCATATAGAGTTTTTCCACTTCACATAAGTTTCTAGCAAGCCACTAGATAACCTAAGCAAGAAATAAAATATAGACTTGGACTAGGATATAGTAATTGGACCAATAGCCCAAAAATTATGAAAATGTGACCAAGCCCTCCAAGAAAGGTAAAATTTTATCCAAAGTAAAGAAAATAGGTAGGAATAAGCCCATAATGGATAGGAATAAGCCCAAATCCAAGAGAAAAAATAAAATAAAATAAATTAGGTGATGATATAATAATGTAATAATAAAGATTAGGTTACATGGCATTAAGACAAAAATTTAGCAAGTGGTGTGATTCTACATTCATCATTTTGGCAAGTGATATGATAATACAAGACTTTAGGACAAAAACATCTATATCTTACACTCATAATTCTAGCAAGTGGTATGATAATACATGGCATTAGGACAAAACATTCCTATCCCACACAAATAATATCAACCAAATAATGGAGATTCAAGGGCTAGAAATTTGCCACCTAAAAAGACAAACATATCATACTTGTTTAAGACAAAAGAAAATGGAAAAGAATCCCTAAATCAAAGGGACCTTGTCCCTTATCTTAAGAACATATCATCATAATTTTCAAAATACAAATCTCCTTTTCCTATGCATATCTTGACTAAGGAAGAGGAAGACAAGAACATAAGTTGTTTGTTTTCTAAAAATTCAACAAAGTGTATCCTAATTGTGATAAGGTAGACCCATGATCATGAAAGGTGAATTATTTGGTGGTCTATATAAGAAAACCCACCCTTACAACATTATAATTTCGTCCAAGTGAGGGAGAGGAAAAATAGAAGCAAGGTAGAGTGAGGAAAGGAGAGGAAGAAAGGAAGAAAGAGGAAGGAGAAGTCTAGGGGACTAAGTGCTCCAGGTAAATTTAACAATATTTTTTTTTAAGAAAACTTTTGAAACTTATAATATTTATATGAGATTTTGATCTTAGAACTTTTACGATTGGTCATGATGTTGCTATATCATGTTACATATTGATCTTGCATGTGATGTATGTTTGAATACTTAGGTTGGTGTAGATAGTTCTGCATGGGTATGGCTATGGGTGGCAGAATTTTAAGTTTCGGTATTTTAATTTCTGAGAACAATCTATAATGAATTAAAATAAATGGTTAACATAAGAATTATAGCTATGTGTGTTATAGATTTTTAGCCACTGGAATAATTCAATTTGGAGTCCATATGTGGTAGATATGGTCTGATTAGTAGTCAAAGGTCAAAAAATGGTTCATCAGGGAAGAATATGTTAGGCCAGCTTCTGTATTTTAATTTCTGGGAATTATCTGTATGGAATTAAAATAAATGGTTAACATACGAATTATAGCTATGTGTGTCATGGATTTTAAGCCACTAGAATCATTCAATTTGGAGTCCATATGAGGAATATATGAGCTGATTAGTAGTCAAAGATTAGAAAATGGTTCATCAGGGAAGAATATGTTAGGACAGCTTCTGTATTTTAATTTTTGAAAATTATCTGTATAAAATTAAAATAAATTGTTAACATATGAATTATAGATATGTGTGTCATGGATTTTTAGCCACTGAAATCATTCAATTTGGAGTCCATATGAGGAAGATATGAGCTTATTAGTAGTCAAATGTCAGAAAATGGTTCATCAGGGAAGAATATGTTAGGACAGCTTCTGTATTTTAATTTTTGGGAATTATCTGTATTGTATTAAAATAAATGGTTAACATAAGAATTATAGATATGTGTGTCACGGATGTTTAGCCACTGGAATCACTCAAGTTGGAGTTCATATTAGGTAGATATGGGCCGATTAGTAGGTAGAGGTCAGAACCTATCTGAGAAGAAATAACCTATACATTTAGGGAGTAATATCACATTGATTGCTTAATATTTCGCTACATTGTTCAACATAATAGTTTTAGATAATTGTTTTATCTTGAAATTGACACGAAGATCACCTACATCAGAGTTAAATTGAGGGAGTTATGCTCTGATTAGTAAGAGAAGGTTAGATAGGATGAAAACCTACATCAAGAAAATAACGAAATAAAATTAATATTTAAAAAAGAAGATAAATCTTAATAAATGACTAGTATAGCCATAGCCATTGCCATTGTATGAACTTCTTACCATCTGAAGTGTGAAATTTTGACATAGAAATATTTTATAAAGTGATATTTGAAATAGTTATGTTCATGGCATGATTACCAATGATTTTTGGTAATAATTATATTTTGATGAACATACTTGTTATTGAAAGCATATTTTTGGCTATCATTGTGAAAAGAAAAGAAAAGAACACGGTCACATGGCAATCTGTGTGGTGCACCAGTAGGGGACGCCCTACCAACGGTTATGATCATGATAATGAGAAAAGGAAGAGAAAGTGGGCCATGTCGGACGGAGCGAGAAAAGCCCGTACCAGAGAGTAGAGGATACTCACCCTGACCGGGGTAGCTTGAAATGAGAATAAATTGATGGCTATCATATGATATTTTGAAAATAGTTAATCATATCATACATATCATTACAGTATGATTCTTATGTGCATAGATGTAATGCATTCATGTGACCAAAGATATTTTCTGTAGTTTATACAGCTGAACATGACGTGATGAGCTTTACTGATGATAATTTATTGTTGAACTTACTGAGATTTAATTCTCACTATATTTCCATATCATGTTCAAAAAATTAGTTATGCAGATATTTCTATAGCTCTGGCTTTTAGTGCATGTTGGATCGTGTACTTTATGTTGGGCAGATCCCAGAAGCAAATAAAATATTTGTGGTCGAGTTGGCTTAGATCCCAGTGAAGGTGCAACCACTCACACCTGTATCTCCGGAATTGGTCAACCAGAATAAATAAGATGTAGATTTTTATGTGTTTGATATGTTGTATGTATGTTTTGATTAATGACATGTATGTGAACTCTGTATTGTATAAATTAAATAAATGTTATATTGAGTTAAGTTGTAACGAGGTAATAACTTCATGGTATTTAAAAAACAAAATTGATACTTAAATGGAGTTGTTACAGAATTAAAATAAATGGTTAACATAAGAATTATAGATATATGTGTCACAGATTTTTAGCCACTGGAATCACTCAATTTGGAGTCCATATGAGGTTGATATGGTCTGCTTAGTAAGCAAAGGTCAGAAAATGGTTAATCAGGGAAGAATATGTTACGATAGCTTCTGTGTTTTAATTTCTGGGAACATTCGATAGTGAATTAAAATAAATAGTTAACATAAGAATTATAGATATATGTGTCACGGATTTATAGCCACTGAAATCACTCAATTTGGAGTTCATATGAGAAAGATATGGTCCGATTAGTAAGCACTGGTCAGAAAATGGTTAATCAAGGAAGAATATGTTAGGATAGCTTATGTTTTTTAATTTCTGGGAACATTCTGTAGGGAATTAAAATAAATGGTTAACATTAGAATTATAAATATATGTGTCACGGATTTTATGTCACTGGAATCACTTAATTTGAAATTTTTATGAGGGCGATATGGACAGATGAGTAGGTTGATGTCAGAAACTACCCGAGAAGAAATAACCTGTAATTTGAGAGAGTAATATCACCATGATTTCTTAATCTTTTGTTCAACTATTCAACATAATAGTTTTAAATAATTGTTTTATCTTTAACTTGACACCAAGATCACCTACATTGGAGTGAAATTGACGGAGTTATGCTCTGATTAGTAAGATAAGGTTAGATAGGATGAAAACCTGCATCAAGAAAATAAAGAAATAAAATTAATATTTGAAAAAGAAGAAGAATTTTATAAATGAAAATAATAAATAATTAGTATATGCCACAGCCATTGCCATTGTATGAACTTCTTACCATCTTAAGTGTGAAATTTTGACATGGAAATATTTTATAAAGTGATATTTGAAATGGTTATGTTCATGGCATGATTACCAATGATTTTTGGTAATAGTTATATTTTGTTGAACATACTTGTTATTGAAAGCATATTTTTGGCTATCATTGTGAAAAGAAAAGAAATGAGTACGGTCACATGGCAATCCGTGTGGTGCACCAGTAGGGGATGCCCTACCAACGGTTATGATCATGTTAATGAGAAAAGAAATATAAAGTGGGCCATATCGGACGGAGCGAGAAAAGTCCGTACCGGAGAGTAGATAATACTCACCCTGACCGGGGTAGCTTGATATGAGAATAAATTGATAGTCATCATATGATATTCTGAAAATAAGTAATCATGTCATACATGTCATTACTGTACGATTCTCATGTGCATAGATATAGTGCATTCATGTGACCAAAGATATTTACTGTAGTTTATACTAGTGAACATGACGTGATGAGCTATATTGATGATGATTTATTGTTGAACTTACTGGGATTTAATTCTCACTATATTTCAATGTCATGTTCAAAAAATTAGTTATGCAGATTTTTCTATGGCTCTGGCTTTTAGTGCACGTTGGATCGAGTACTTTATGTTGGGAAGATCTCAAAAGCAAATAAAATGTTTGTGATCGAGTTGACTTAGATTCCGGTGAGGGTGCAACCACCCGCACCTATATCTCTGGAATTGGTCAACCAGAATAAATAAGATGTAAATTTTTATATGTTTGATATGTTGTACGTATGTTTTGATTAATAATTTGTATGTAAACTCTGTATTGTATAAATTAAATAAATGTTATTTTGAGTTAAGTTGTAACGAGGTAATAACTTCATGGTATTTAAAAAAAAATTGATACTTAAATGGAGTTGTTACAAGAGGCGTAAACGTAACTTGATAGATATGGTCAGGAGTATGATCAATCACTCCTCCTTACTAGAGTTTTTGTGGGTTGATGCTTTAAAGACTGCGGTTTATATTCTTAATCAGGTTCCCAATAAATCTGTGCC
This sequence comes from Gleditsia sinensis, assembly GCA_037074535.1. NCBI lineage: Eukaryota > Viridiplantae > Streptophyta > Magnoliopsida > Fabales > Fabaceae > Gleditsia > Gleditsia sinensis. Next base: position 36,730,874 of record CM073466.1, on the reverse strand, counting down.
AAAGGCTCCATATGAATTATTTTCTGGTAAGAAGTTTAGTTTGAGACACTTTCATGTTTGGGGTTGTAAGGCGGAAGTGAAGCCGTATAATCCTCAGAGCGAGAAAGTTGATTCTAGAACTATCACTGGATTCTTTATTGGGTATTGCTCAAGATCAAGAGGATGTAGATTTTACTATCCTACTCACACTACCAAAGTCATTGAGTTTGATCGGGCATTTTATTTTGAAGATGACTTAGATAGTGGGAGTCGTGTAACTAAGACCATTGATCTACGTGAGGAGAGTACTATTATGCCCATTCCTATTATATCGTTTCCATATGTAATTGATCATTCTGGTAGAGATGATATTACTATAGAGAATCCAACTAATATTGATGTGGGACTGACTATGACAAATGCTGATGAGTTGCCTATAACAGGTGTTGAGGAACCTATGAATAAATTAAGATTATCTTAAAAAATCCGTAGACCTGCAATTCCAAATAATTATATGATTTATCTACAAGAATTTGAATTAGATGTTGCTGATAGCACATACCCTGTCCTCTTTTAAGGAGGCAATGTCAAGTCCTTACTCATCTAAATGGTGGGAGGTTATGAATGATAAAATTGCCTCAATGTATCATAATCATGTATGGGAGCTTGCCGAATTACTATATGGATGCAGACCCGTTGGCTGAAAGTGGGTCTTTAAGACTAAACGAGGGGCTACTGGTGAAATTAAAAGATATAAGGCCAGACTCATATCTAAAGGCTACAATCAAAGAAAAGGCATTGATTACACATAAACATTCTCTCCTATATATACTAAAGATGCCTTCAAAGTTGTCATGGCCCTTGTTGCATTACTTGATCTTGAACTTCACCAGATGGATGTCAAAACTGCATTTCTAAATGGAAACTTATATGAAAAAGTTTATATAATTCAGCCAGATGGTTTTGTTGAATATGGGAAAAAGCATTTGGTATGCAAACTGAATAGACCTATCTACGTGCTGAAACAAACTTCTAAACAGTGGTATCTGAAATTTGATGAGGTTATAACCTCTATTGGGTTCATTAAAAACGTTTCAAATCAGTGCATCTATCAAATGTTTGATGGGAGTAGTTTTGTAATTATTGTGCTCCATGTTGATGACATCCTTCAAGCCAGTAACTCAATGAACTTTTTGAATGAGACAAAACATATGTTGTCATGCCATTTTGATATGAAAGATCTTGGTGAGGCATCTTTTGTTCTTGGGATTCAAATTCACTGTAATAGGTCTCATGGCATTCTTGGTTTTTCTCAGGAAACCTATATTAATAAAGTGCTTAAGAAGTTTAACATGCATTCTTACACTCCTTGTGATGCACTTGTTCAGAAAGATAAGAGGTTGTCAAAATTATAGTGTCTTAAAAATAATGTTGAGAGGACTGAGATGAATAAAGTTCCATATGCTTCCGCTGTTGGCAATCTTATGTATGTTCAAGTTTGTACTCATCCGAATATAGCCTTTGCTATCAGTGTGCTTGGAAGATACTTGAGCAATCCTAGCAAGGATCATTGGAGAGCTACAAAAAAATCATAAGGTACCTACAAGGTACAAAACATCATATGTTGATTTTTAAAAAGTTTGATCCATTTGAAATCGTGCGGTACACGAATTCAAACTATGCATCTTGTGTGAATGATCGTAAATCCACTTTTGGATACATCTTTATGATGTCTGAAGAAGCTATTTCGTATAAGAGCATCAAGCAGACACTCACAACTATCTCAACTATGGAAGCAGAGTATGTCGCTTGTTATGAGACTACTTGTCAGGCCATATGGTTAAGGAAACTGATATCTAACATGCATCTTATTGAATCTATATCACGACCTCTGACCATTTATTGTGATAGTTCATCTACTGCATGTTTCTCTCAAAATCACAAGAATTTCAATCATACAAAACATTTTGATGTTAAACTCTTGTTTGTGAAAGAGAAGATTACTGAATCTCAAACTCATGCAGTTCACATTCCTGGTGAACATATGCTTGCAGATCTATTAACAAAGGTTACCGATAGGAGTATTTCAAAATCATGTAACTCATAGGTCTTGTTAAATCCTTTGATGTTACCTTGGCCTAGTGGGAGTTTAAGTTGTGTTATGTTGATGTAATTTGATATCTTTTCTTGTATTCCATTCTATTCATATATTGAAACTATGTTGATGATTATATTATATTTATATCATTTGTTTCCCTATCGGATTCAATGATCTTGTGTTGTTTTATTTCTGAATCGTGTTAAAGTTTAGTGTATACTGATTACTTGATATCCACTAAATTTTGTTATTCCGTTATTTATTTTGATTATTGATTAATGCTATCCAAGTGGGAGATTGTTAAATTAACTTAATTAATTTTATGGATTAAAATTAATTAATAGTCAGTCTAAATTATAAAATTAATTAAGTTATTAGTCTTTGATTAGCACTAAACTGTGAATGGATTGGGTCTTGGTAAAAATGTGAGTAATCCGTGATAGGTTAGATTACTCATAAACCCGTTGGGTAGAAGCCCCAACTTGCAGTCTATTTTGTTGTCAGTTAGTTTCCTATCACATATACTGACTAAAGGAAGAGAGAGAAAATTATTTTGGTAGTTTAATTAATTAACTCATGGATTTAATTAATTAAACTACATGAGTTAAATGGGAGTTAAAGTTTCAATTTTGAAATTTAACTACTCAACAATTATAGGATTTTTTACGTTGAGGTGTGGCTATCTGTGTGGCAACATTTGTAACAACTCCATTTAAGTATCAAATTTTTTTTTTAAATACCATGAAGTTATTACCTCGTTACAACTTAACTCAATATAACATTTATTTAATTTATACAATACAGAGTTCACATACATATCATTAATCAAAACATACTACAACATATCAAACACATAAAAATCTACATCTTATTTATTCTGGTTGACCAATTCCGAAGATACAGGTGCAGATGGTTGCACCTTCACCGGGATCTAAGTCAACTCGACCACAAACATTTTATTTGCTTCTGGGATCTGCCCAACATAAAGTACTCGATCCAACGTGCACTAAAAGCCAGAGCTATAGAAAAATCTGCATAACTAATTTTCTGAACATGATATGGAAATATAGTGAGAATTAAATCCCAGTAAGTTCAACAATAAATCATCATCAATATAGCTCATCACATCATGTCCAGCTGTATAAACTACATAAAATATATTTGGTCATATGAATGCATTATATCTATGCACATAAGAATCATACAATAATGATATGTATGACATGATTAACTATTTTCAGAATATCATATGATGGCCAACAACTTATTCTCATTTCAAGCTACCCCGGTCAGGGTGAGTACCCTCTACTCTCTGGTACGGGCTTTTCTCGCTCCGTCCGACATGGCACACTTTCTCTTTCTTTTCTCATAATCATAATCATAACTGTTGGTAGGGCGTCCCCTACTGGTGCACCACACGGATTGCCATGTGACCGTACTCATTTCTTTTCTTTTCACAATGATAGCCAAAAATATGTTTTCAATAACAAGTATGTTCATCAAAATATAACTATTACCATAAATCATTGGTAATCATTCCATGAACATAACCATTTCAAATATAACTTTATAAAATATTTCCATGTCAGAATTTCACACTTAAAATAGTAAGAAGTTCATACAATGGCAATAGCTATGGCATATACTAGTCATTTATAAGATTCGTCTTCTTTTTTAAATATTAATTTTATTTCTTTATTTTCTTGATGCAAGTTATCATCATATCTAACCTTCTCTTTATACATATTCTTCCCTGATTAACCATAGCCATTGCCATTTTCTAGAAATTAAAGCACCGAAACTATCCTAACATATTCTTCCATGATTAACCATTTTCTGATATTTGTTTACTAATCGGACCATATTTACCTCATATGAACTCTAAATTAAATGATTCTAGTGGCTAAAACTCAGTGACACATATATCTATAATTCATATGTTAACTATTTATTTTAATTCCTTATATATTGTTCCCAGAAATTAAAACACCGAAACTTAAAATTCTGCCACCCATAGCCATACCCATGCAGAACTATCTACACCAACCTAAGTATTCAAACATACATCACATGCAAGATCAATATGTAACATGATATAGCAACATCCATGACCAATAATCAAAGTTTTAAGATCAAAATCTCATATAAATATTATAAGTTTCAAAAGTTTTCTTCAAAAAGAAATATTGTTAAATTTACCTGGAGCACTTAGTCCCCTGGACTTCTCCTTCCTCTTTCTTCCTTTCTTCCTCTCCTTTCCTCACTCTACCTTGCTTCTATTTTTCCTCTTCCTCACTTGGACGAAATTATAATGTTGTAAGGGTGGGTTGTCTTATATAGACCACCAAATAATTCACATTTCATGATCATGGGTCTACCTTATCACAATTAGGATACACTTTGTTGAATTTTTGGAAAACAAACAACTTATGTTCTTGTCTTCCTCTTCCTTAGTCAAGATATGCATAGGAAAAGGAGATTTGTATTTTGAAAATTATGATGATATGTTCTTAAGATAAGGGACAAGGTCCCTTTGATTTAGGGATTCTTTTCCATTTTCTTTTGTCTTAAACAAGTATGATAGATTTTCCTTTTTAGGTGGCAAATTTCTAACCCTTGAATCTCCATTATTTGGTTGATATTATTTGTGTGGGATAAGAATGTTTTGTCCTAATACCATGTATTATCATACCACTTGCTAGAATTATGAGTGTAGGATATAGATGTTTTTGTCCTAAAGCCTTGTATTATTATGCCACTTGCCAAAATGATAAATGTAGAATCACACCACTTGCTAAATTTTTGTCTTAATGCCATGTAACCTAATCTTTATTATTACATTATTATTTCATCACCTAATTTATTTTATTTTATTTTTCTTCTTGGATTTGGGCTTATTCCTACCCATTTTCTTTGCTTTAGATAAAATTCTACCTTTCTTGGAGGGCTTGATCACATTTTTATAATTTTTGGGCTATTGGTCCAATTACTATATCCTAGTCCAAGTCTATGTTTTATTTCTTACTTAGGTTATCCAATGGCTTGCTAGAAACTTAAGTGAAGTGGAAAAACTCTATATGAAGTATCTATAGGTAAAAGCCCAATGTATGGGTAAAGATTTTAAACTTAGTAACTCTAGTTCTTGAATTAGAAAAAATTACCCTAATTCAATGTTCTTGAAATTTTAAGACCTTTACTTGTTTCTAAAAATTTATCTTCCTTATCCAAGAATTTTGCATCTCTTTAGTATGTTATTTCTAATTTCTTTCCTATTAGATTTTTCCTCTTTATTTGTTCTCTTAATGTTAGAAACATTTTCTATGCATACATATAAGGTGAAGAATTTCTAAGGATTATATTTCCTTAAATATCTAAAATATTGTCTAATAAATTTTATTTCTTTAATTAAATATTTATGTACTTTTATCAATAAAAGAAACGAAATTAGGGATGTTACAACATTCACATATTTGCTCTTCTCCCTCTAAGAAACAATTTTGCTGGTTCCCTCTCTTCTGAGTTAAGCATTCAATTCTCTTCTTTGAGTATTGCAAGTTGCTGATTCTCTTTACTGTATTTTTTTACACACATAGATCACATTTGTTCTTCAACAAGTATGTTATATTCTCCCTTATATTATGCTTTCAGAAAGTGGTATGCACCCCATAAAAATTTCATTCCTAAAATGTACATAGGAGCATCTATCATGCTATGTTAAGGAGGTGCATTTTAAAAACTCTTAATAAAACCTGTAGGCTCTTGAGAGTGAAGTGTCCAGGATCACTCTTCATAAAATTTACTATATAAATATGAGAGTCAAGTCACTCAAATGAGAATAACGACAATTTTTCAGAACATATTCATGAAACTAAGAATACATGCGGTAGCTACATGCATGCTTACATGGCTCTAAAATTACACCTAGATTACTATGTGCTAGTATGTTTTGTCTATCCTAAACAATCATAAGTTCAAGGCAAAAGACCATTATTATTGACTCTAAATTAAGGAATATATTTTTTTTTTTTTGCTGAGTAACGGTTTGAAACAAAATGCTTCCTATATAAAGTTATATATATATATATATATATATATATATATATATATATATATATATATATATATATATATATATATATATATATATATATATATACACATATATATATGTATATGTATGTATGTACATACATATACATATGTATAATCTAATAGTTAATTCTTTTAAAACTTTTAAAATAATATTGTAGATTAATTTTAAGATAAATTGATAGAATACAAAACAGTATTACATTGATGTGAAATTTTGTAACAATGAATTTTTTCATGAGAACTCATCCTATAAAAAGTTATTCAATAATATAAAATTAATTTTAATTGACACTATATCAATTGATCTCTCTTCAAAATAACACACACACGCGTACGCGCGCGCGCACACACATATTAATTAGTTTTCATGTTGCGTTCATGACCACCGTACAGAGCTTCCGTGCTTCTTCATTTGCTGTTTGAGTTTAAGGAGCCTTACCGGTTATATAAAATCCAATAACTAGTGATAAGAAGACTTCATTATCATTACAAAGACGAGCAAAGTAAAAATATTATAGGACAATCTTACACACACACGCACACACAGATATAAATATATAAGTCATTTATAAATGCATATAGTATGAGAAAGTGTATCATAAAATATATGCTCTATGTGATACTTTGAGTAGAGAAAGAGGGGAGTAGTGAAAAGTGTTATCCTCCTTATCCAAAGTTTGAATACAAAATCAATGAGGTAAACTATTGTATCTTGTCGGTAAAGCGACTTAAGCGCACTCCACATGATTTGATAATCAACCTGCAAGAAGCATGAATTATCTCAAAGATAGAAAACTATCTGGTGCCTCAACCCAAACCACGTTTGCTTTTTTTTATTTGGTTTATTCTATTATTTTTTGAGGGTTGAAATGACAAAAACAGAGGGTGATGGAGGGAGAATAGCAAGAATGTATTTTAAATAATGTTTTAAAAATTAGATTAATCATTAAGTTAAAAAATAATAATTCATTAGTTCAGAAGTGTAATAGCAGTCGAACCATGATTAAGCTGATCAAATAAAAATATTTAAAAAATGTTTATTATTTTTAATCTAATCTTTTTATAATAATTAAATTAATAAATTATATAAATAGTAAATGTAATATATAAAAAAAATTATTTTATTCTAAATTATATAAACATTTGAATTCTATTGTAAAATTCTATGAAATTAAAAATTTTATTGATATTTTTCAATTTTTAATCATAAAAATATTATATTTAATTATAATTAATTTAAGTTTACATATATAATGCTTTGCAATTTTATAAACAAGGATATAGGTTGCTTAAGTGGTCAGAAGCTGCTTTTCCATGGGGATTTAGGTTTGATTCCCATCATTGCAAAATGTTTTTTTAAAAAAATGTAAGAAGAGGAGATTGGTTCAGTGCTTGAACTGGACCGGTTCAAGCAAAAAATAAGACAATTTAATAAAACAATTTAAAAGATAAGACAAAATCAAATAGCATATTGATTCATTAATTTTTGGATTGAACGAATTACTTCACTAGTTTTTCAATTGAACCAACAAGTACAATTCAATTATTCTTAACATTGTTATACGCTAAGCCATAATAATCAAGTGGCCAATGTTATACCCCTAATTGAAGGGTATATAAAACACATATTTTATAAATATATATTTGTCATAATATGTATAATACATTCTTTTATCATTAGAAATAATTTCATATAAGTATTCTTATATATACACAATATACAGACTAAATCTATAAATATCAAAATAACAGTAGAAGTAGAGATCCTACCTGTGATATTCAGAATATACTCTATAGTACAAGTACAATATTTACCAAAATTTATGAGCCTTGGAAATGAAATAGGCTCACCCAAAAAATATGCCACATAATTTATCACCTATCAAAATGAGAAGGATCAAACTCTGTATCCTTAATTGAAAAGAAATATAAATATCGTGTAGTGAGTTTGACAACTCAATGAGCAGATAATACCTTTTATGACCTTTTAGGTCAGCATATGGATGAACTCATATTTTAAACTTTGTCACATAGAAAATATAGTTTGGAAGTACATCTATATGAGACCCGCATTTCAAAATATAGTCAAAGATTCAAAACCAAATACAGTGTAACATAGTTATAAAATAAATATTGTTATGAAATGAAAGAGTTCACATGTTTTAGAAAGATTTCATATCATAACCACCATATTAGAGTTCAACCCCTTATGTACTTTGCTAGTGTAAAATTTACTTAAACTCAGCATTCCAGCTGAGGTTTGCCCCACCACCGCTCAAAAAGATATGCGAAGAGACTCTAATATGGGCATTTCCCAAGCACACAGCAAAGAATGGGTAATATCAATCACATGGCATTTTGCCTCTTTTACATAATTCATATCACGTGTGTTGACTGACACAACGTGGCTAGCAACACTCTCTACTAGCTAAGGTCTTAAAGTGCACTAGGGTTAGTATCATCTGCTGCTAACAAACAGTATTTCCAACATGATTCCTCCACATAAAATAATTGCATAAAAATAATGCGTTATTCAAATAAGAATACTTTCCATGTTCAATTCCTTTTTCTAAAATTTTTTATAAAATTCAATATGAGTTCTTAATTCCAAATACCCCTGTATCTTCTTTCTCAAGTAGTGAAATGCATAAATACAACATATATTCTAGGGATTCCAATTTCAAGGAATTTGAACATGTACAATTTACATTATAATCATAACATGCCATATTTGAGAAAAATAATATCCAATAAATAAATATGATCATTCATCAAACTTTCAAAAGCTGAATATATAGTAATAACATTATAAGCTACACTAATATCACAATCAAAGTATAAAAAAATATAAAATCATAGCAAATATTATCTATTCACAAGGTAAGGGTTCTAGGTTGGATAACCCCAAAATGCACTTTTTCAATCCAAATTTGACCAAATAGACCTCAAAAATAAGTTCGAAGACTTCAAAAACTTGGTCAATCTATAATCATTATTTATGATCGAAAATACTATTCACACCTATCGAAATCACTATTTACGTCAGTAGAAGTTACTGTTCATGTTACCAAAAGTTGTCAAATGACTGTGAAACTTCATATCCAATAGTTTATCTATCTCTTGAATATATCTACGGTATCATATTTTCAATTTGAGGCCTCTAAATAGGAGTTTCAGAACTTATCTTTTTCTAAAATTTTCTACTTCTGATCTGCGATGATTTTGCGATCGATTTGAAAAATTGTTCGATCAAAATCATAGTACTCTCTATCTTGAATCCAATAGTACCCTTAGTTTTGTAATCGGAGGCTTAAAAGTACTCAAGATCTAGAAAGAGAAAATAAGGAGAGAAAAAACTACTATACATAACCAAAGGCTACAAAAAAATTTTTTTCGTCTTTCTTTTTTTTATAAATAATAACGGAGGGATCAAATAACAGAATTTCAATTGTTGGAGGATGTCCTTGTAAATTTCATTATTTATATTTTGACCCCTAAAATTTTAAAAAATTATAATTTGATCCCAAAAATATTAATAAGTTTTCATTTTTATTCTTAAGACCTTTCAATTACATTCCTACTCCTATGACATCTTTAATTTCGTTTCTTTTATTAATAAAGGTACATAAATATTTAATTAAGGAAATAAAACTTATTAAACAATTTTTCGATATCTAAGAAAAAATATAAACCTTAGAAATTTTTTACCTTATGTGTATGCATAAAAAATATTTTTAACATTAAGGGAATAGGCAAAGAGAAAAAATTTAATAGGAAAAATTAAAAATAATATCCTAAAGAGAGGCAAAATTCTTGGATAAGGAAGATAAATTTTTGGAAGTAAGTAAATGTCTTAAAATTTCAAGAAGATTGGATTAAGGTAATTTTTCCTAATTCAAGAGTTAAAGTTTCTAAGTTTAACATCTCTACCTATACATTGAGCCTTCACATATGCACACTTCATAGAGTTTATTTTTTTTACTTCACATGAGTTTCTAACAAGCCAATTAGATAGTTCAAGCAAGAGATCTAACATAGACTTGGACTAAGATATAGAAGTTGGACCAATAGCCTAAAAATCATGAAAATGTAATCAAACCCTCTATGAAATGTAGAATTTCAGTCAAAGTAAAAGAAATGGACAAGAATGAGCTCAAATTCAAGAGAAAAAAATAAGAACAATGTGATGAAATAGTAATGTAATAATAATCAAGATTAGGTCACATGGCATTAGGACAAAATATCTATATCTTACACTAATAATTTCAGCAAGCCATGTGATGATATAGTAGATAATAATATATGGCATTAGGACAAAACATCTATATTTTACACTAATAATTTCAGCAAACCATGTGATGATATAGTAGGTAATAATACATGGCATTAGGAAAAAACATCCCTATCCTACACAAATAATTTTAGCCAAATAATGGAAACCCAAGGATTGAAAATTTGTTACTTAGAAAGGCAAATCTATCATACTTGAGTGAAAACAAAAGAAAAAAGAAATGAATCCCTAAATTAAAAGGACCTCGTCCCTTGTCTTATAAATATTTTATCATAATTTTCAAATACAAATCTCCTTTTGTTATACATATATTGACTAAGGGAGAGGAAGACAAGAACATGAGTTGTCTTCCCCCAAAAAGTAACCAAGTGCATCTTAATTGTGATAAGGTTGATTTATGATTATGAGAGGAGGACCACTTGATAATTTATTTAAGCAAAAACCACCCTTATAACATTATAATTTCATCCAAGTGAGGGAAAGAAAAAAACAGAAGCAAGGTAGAGTGAGGAAAGGAGAGAAATAGAGGAAGGAAAAAGAAAAAGAAGTCTAGAGGACTAAGTACTCAAGGTAAGTTAACTAAATCTCCACTTGAATCCATTTTTTCTCTTCATCCTTAGGGTTTAAAACTCACCCTCCCTTTCTTATTCAAGCTACTAGAAAAGCTAAGGGAAATGAGGAATCTTGCCACTTCCTTCAAGAGAAAACAAGAAAAAGAATTCATTAAGTGAATTAGGGAGATCTTTAGTTAGGTTTAACAATATCTCGTTTTAAAAAAAAAATTATAACATTTGTATGGGACTTTGTTCATAGAACTTTGATGTAATTTACAATATTTGATATTTTTATTATTGACCATATAAGTTGCTATATCATGTTACATGTTGATCTTGCATGTGATGTATGTTTAAATACTTAAGTTGGTGTGGAAAGTTCTGCATAGGTATGGCTATGGGTGACAAAATTTTAGGGTTTTGTGTTACTGTTATGTATATTTAAATGTGGTGAAAAATTGATGGGATATGATTAGATTGATAAAATGAATATAGCCTTAAACACCTAAAAGAAGACCATGAGAAATTTCTGTTGGGAACACTCTTAACAATACATAATTTGATTTTTTATTTTCTTGAGAAGAGGATGATGGAATATGTTAAATTAAGTGTAAGAAATCTAATTAAAATGTTAAAATGAATAATATTATGGTTAGATGTAAATTAGGAAAAAAATAGAAAAGGACATAATAAAATGATGAACTAGAACTTTAGGAAAAATTTGGTTTGAAAACTGAATTTCAAAATAATTAGGGAAACTTCTGTTTTTAGAAATTTGGGAAGAATAGGTTGGGAATTAAAAGAAATAGTTAACATAAAAAATATAGATATATGTCTCACGAAATTTTTGACACTGAAATCACTCAATTTGGGTTCCATATAAGGGAGATATGGTTAGATTAGTAAGTAATGGTCAAAAATTAGCTAACTAGAGAAAAATATGTTAAGTATGCTTCTGTGTTTTAATTTTTAGACAAAATTTGTAGGAAATTAAAGAAAAGAATTACATAATAAATATAAATATATGTCTTACGGATCTATAGGCTTTGAAATAACTTAATTTGAAGTCCATACAAGGGCGATATGGCTGATTAATGAGTAGAGGTCATAATCAGTCTAGAATCCAGGGTGATAAATATAAGCATTTTTATTTTCGAATTTTTGGGAATTATTCGCAAAGAATCTGAAGAAATTATAAACATAAAAGTTGTAGGCAACTGTCTTAACTTTTTATAGGCTTTGGAATCACCTCAATTGGAGTTCGTATGAGGTATATTTGGTTGAATAAGTGAGAAAATGTCACAGAACACGGTCAGGCCGTGTTCTAAGCTGCTTCAACACAGGTAGGCCGTGTTCAGAGCTATTTTTGAGTACGTTTGAGCTGGTAAAGCTTATTTTCAATATTTTTCTACCATAAATGAACCTCATTAACTGTAGGGTAATAATATAAACTAAATTGAAGAAGAATGACCCTATAAATTTTATGAGAACATGTGTTGAAAATAATATAAGTAGGAGAAAAGTAACTAGAGGCCAAGCATAAAAAATGAAAAGATGAAAATAATATTTAAGAAAGAAAAAGAATTTTATAAATGAAAATAATAAATGACTAGTGTATGCCTTAACCATTGCTATTGCATGAACTCCTTACCATCTTAAATGTGAAATTTTGATATGAAAATATTTTATAAAAGTGATATTCAAAAGTGGTTATGATCATAGTATGATTGTATTTTATCAATGATTTTTTGTAATGATTATGCTTTGATGATAAATTATGGTATATAAGTATAATGAACATACTTAGTATTAAGATAATATTTTTGGCTATTAATGTGAAAATAAAAGAAAATAAAAGAGACAAGCACATCACATGGCAGTCCGTATGGTGCACCAATAAGAGACACCCTACTCACGGCTATGACTATAATAATGAGAAAAAAAAGAAGAGAAAATGTGTCATGTCGGACGGAGTGAGAAAAGCCCATACCGGAGAATAGAAAGTACTCACCCTAACTAGAGTAGCTTGATATAAAAATAAATTGATAGCCATCATATGATATTCTGAAAATAGTTATTCATGTCATACATGTCTTTACTGTACGATTTTCATGTGCATAAATAAAGTGTATTTATGTGACTTAAGGTATTTGTTATAGTTTAAACAGTTGAACATGACATGATGAGCTATATTGATAATAATTATGATTTATTGTTGAACCTATTAAGATTTAATTCTCACTATATTTTTATATCATGTTCAGAAGACTAAATATACAGATATTCTCTATGACCGGCTTTTAGTATACGTTTAGTCGAGTTGACTCAGATTCTGGTGAAAGTTCAATCACTTGCACTCATATCTCAAAAATTGGTCAATATGGATGAATAAGATGTAGACGTATATGTGTTTATTTTTGTATGAACGTTTTTAATTAATAATATATATGTAAACTCAGAATTGTATCAGTATTAATGGTATACCATAAACTTTAATTATGCTTAATTAATTTAATTGAATATTATTATGAGTTAAATAGTTAAAAATAAAAAAAGTAATGACTTCATAAAATTTTACAAATTTATATATATAAAAATAAAAAATAAAAAAATTGTTACAACTCTTTTATTTTTTTAATGATCTATATATAAATAAAAATTACTAAATTTTAAAAATATTACAGTCAATGCAAAAGGATGAGCACATCAAGTTACAAGAATTTTTAATTTTTCAATTCACATATTTGGAGTAATGGAAGGTTGAAATAGAAATGAGAAGGTGCAACTATTATTTAGCAATGGTTGCTAAGGGTGTACATGAACCAATTTCTTCATAAATTATTAAAATAAAAGCTCTAATAACCGTCATCTCATTCAGTAAACGAATTTAATTAACATATAAATCTCATTGAATTAAACGAACCACATTTAAAAATGTTATTCAACCTGTTAAACTTATTTTTTTATATATAATATATAAAAAGTTATGACTTATATATTGTGTTAAATTTTACGACCAATTTAGTTATTGATAAAATATGATTATTTTTTATATATTCTTTATTAATATATAATTTATTAAAAATTTAAATTAAATCTAATAATTTATAAATCATTAAAATATTATAATATATATTTTTGTCCATACAAAACTATACTTTTTAAATAGTTTAACTTGAATATATGCATAACAATATATATTATATTTATAATATTAAAAATAAAATAATTTTACTTATAATAAATCACTAAAATCATTGAAACGTTATTTGATTTATATAACTGACTTCACCTAACAAAAAAAATTTAGTTATTATTGCTGTTAAACATAAAATATTCAAGTCAAGAATCATCATAATTTTTAATTCACTTAAAACTCAATTTTAAATTAATAAGTTTGAACATGCTAAACATTGACTCCAGTCAATTACAGCCCTAGTTGTGAAATGTTATTGTTAAGTACACCTTGAGAAAGGAGTGTTTGCTTTTCAAGGGCACGGTGGTTGGTCAGCTAGAATGCCTTTGACGCTAACACAGTTTGATTTTTCCCCGATGGGGGGTCATTCAGGTATCTTTCAGACATATAAGCCATTGGCTGGAATTGATTACTGGGAAGGCATGAAGGCGGGCTCAAATTTGTCAAAAAAATACGTAAGTATTTCACCATGAGCCCAACGGGTCTATTGCAGTCATTACCTACACCGGAACAAATTTGAGAGGATGTGAGCAAGGGTTTCATTTATTGCCTTTCAAAATCACATGGATTTGACACTTTTAACAGTTGTGGTTCCTTTACGTCCAAAAAAAAAACCAGTTGTGGTTCCTAGTCCCAAAAAAAAACAAAGTTATGGTTGACATACAACCACATCGTACTCCTCTGGCATCCATTTCCAGCCAAGGCAGGGGCGAACTTATTCGCAAAAGTTGTCATATTGCTAGGAATTGTTAAATCCATAATTTTATACCGGATAGACTATTTATTAATCAGTTCTGGTGAGAGTTGATTAAGTTGGCAGGTACCAAACTCCGGTAGAGTTCTGGCTGTCATCCAAAAATGGATGGACAAACAGGTAGTGCCTGGACAGTAGACTGTAATGCCGAAGAAAAACTTAAACAGTGATCAAAATGGGTGGCATGAGCTGGTTCAAAACAATCTTCCACCAATCAGCTGGTATGACTATTGAAGACTGTCCATGGGAAAAACCCACTACCCTGTTTAAACAAGAAGACAGTATGTCAACAATGGAAGAAGTCAATGCACATTCCGGGCAAAAATCTCATCCTAGTTGAACTTAAGAAAACTCGTAAAGGGCTCAAACTCGAATGATGCTTAGGACTGACCACAATAAGAGGAAAGTGAAATTAGAAGTCTGAGATCTGATTTATTTGAAATTGAGGCCTCGTAAGTTAAAATCTTTGGCCAAACGGCGACTAAAAAACTCAACCCTAGGTTTTTTGGTCCCTATAAATTGCTTGAGAAGTAAGTTGCTTCTGATGGTCGTTGTTGCAAAAAGAAACAAATACAAAATGGTTCCAAAACCAAAACGACTGGAAGCAGAAGTTCTTTGAAGATATTATCCTTTTATTTCAGGAATCTGAGGTTGGAACAGGATAAACCATGAAAAAAACTTAAATGCCAACTGCATCCATTGGAATATGTAATCCAATGACAGATTAAAATGTCTCTTTAGATGTCAACACCCAAGGAGAATCTATTTCAGCTAGGCAATCTTGGATTACTTGCACAAGTGATAATGATTTTACCATGTAAATTCAGCCCCCAAAAAATTCAACTATACAGGTCAATATAATGCCTGGCGTTCTTTCTTAACCATGTAGTTGAACGTATTTAATGCACCAATATTTTAAGTGTTATACATGAAAGCAAATGATGTTCCACTATAATCAATTAAAATGAACCAACCAATAACCATATATCATTACCTTGTCAATCCCTTGCAGTTCACCACAGGAAGGATCTTCATGTTTCTTACAATATGAGCACATCAACTTAATCTGCAACATCAGAATTCAGATTAGACCAGATTAAAAAATGTAAAATTCAAAAGCAAAAAGCCAATCCAAAGTTTATGCTAACCTTTATATGTGCTTCAGCTGGTAGAGTCTCTTTACTTTTATAAACTGAACGTTTCCAATGAGTCATCTACAGCAAACAAGAATGCCTATTACTCAATATAGCAAAGAATTGTGAAATAAATAAATCAAGACAACCAGTTCTTTCCAAGTTCATGATAAAATGAAACAGAACTGAATCAAACTCACAACATAACTCTGTAATCCATCTTGAAGCGTATCTCTGTTTGTCTTGTCCATTGCAAGAATAAGATCAAAGTCTCTGAAAATCAGATAGCTGGATTGAACTAGAAAAAGAAGTTATCTCAAAGAAATGCATATTTATAAATGCCTATAGCAGTATTAAATTGCTTCTGTATACATTAAATGAACTTTGACATTCGTAGTTAAATATATATGATTTATGTAATTAAATAATGTAATTTAAAAGGAAAATAAAAAAAGAGGTGACAGGCTGAAATCCATAGAAGCAAACAAAAAAGGAAAAAGAAAAATCCACAACTGTGATCATATAAAGGCTGAAACAGCCAGCAGGACATCCCAAAGGGATCTCATGTTTCCTATATGGTTTTGCAACTTATAATTCAGTATAAACATATATTAACCTATCTATATGTCACCACATTTGAGTTACATTTACGCTACAATCCCCTTCCCCACATAAGAAGAAAGAAAGAAAAAGGGTAGGTGGGGTAGAATATAACTAAAACAGTTCAAACTCCTCGCAATCTTCTGTATCCTCTAATTCATTCGCATTCTCCTTCTGTGAAGCCATAGATGGTGCACAACTGCCAAAATCACGAAATTTGGGTAACTCAGGTGGTGCTGCACATCTTATCAGAGCCCAGTTGAGGCCTTCAAAGAAAGGGTGCTGTTTTATCTCAGCCGCACCTTTTACAGAACCTAAGCGATTTTCAGGGTCCTTTATCAACAACCCTCTGATCAAATCTCTAGCGTGAAAACTCACAATAGGAGCATCTGGGAACTTAAGGCTCTGTGACACAACATTGGCTAATGTCTCCTCATTTCCTGTACCCTTGAAGGGAGTCTTACCATATAAAAGCTCAAACAAAAGTATACCGAAAGTCCACCAATCTACAGCACTCCCATGACCCTCACCTTTGATGATCTCTGGCGCAAGGTATTCATAAGTTCCAACAAAAGAGTTAGAACGGGCACTGGTTGGTTCCACTACAAGTTGTGGCAACGGACCAACCTGAGAAGCTATGTCGGATTTCATCTTTCGAGATTTTGCACCAGCAGATAAAAGAATCGGAGTGAAGCAGGATACTTGCCAATTAGGTTGTAGACAGAAAGGGTGTATGCAGCTAGCCTCAGCACAGGGACTTGACATCTTCTTTGCAGGATCCACTTCTGGTGAAGATGACTTGACTAACATAGGATTGACAGAACATCTAAGTGACAAGTCAAAATCTGTCAACATTATGTGGCCATCTTCTCGGACTAGGATATTTTCTGGCTTCAGGTCTCGATATACAACTCCTAGCATATGCAGATACTCCAGGGCAAGGAGAACTTCTGCAACATAAAACCTGTATATGTAATGACATGACTTTAGTCCAGAAAATGCCCAGTAAACTCAACATGAGTTAACATGCTATCAACAACAGGCATAAAATTGCATCTTGCTAAGCTAATCAAGACATTTAAAATAACATCCAACATACAAGCTATTTCATTATGTTTATCGCCAGTAGACTACTTCAGGAATGCCGACCAAACAAATGAGTACTACAAGTCAACAAATAAACAAAAAGGTCTTCAGACTTCTTGAACACTGAGATTTGGTTTATTCAAGAAAGTACCTACTTTAAATAAATTTAACCATATCAGAAAGGGCAAGTCTTTCAGCAAACTATTATCTACACTTCAAGTCATCAACCAAAAGCTCTGACTGCTAACTAGCTTGAGACCATAATATTATGCTGACTATACAAGATCAGATTTCAGAATAGAAAGATATATATTTAAATAACGAAGAAAAAGAATGGCTGGAAAGTCCTACCTGGCTGCTTGTTCTGAAAAACTCCTACACGGTTGCCTCTGGCGCAGCACATGCAGATCTCCACCTGGGCAATACTCCATAACCAAGCAAGAGAGCTTATCTGACGAAATATGGGAATAAAGTGTAGGAAGAAAAGGATGATCCAGTATCTGCAGGATCTCTCTTTCAGTCTGGGCCCTGAACATTTTCTTCCGGCTAGCCAAAAACTCATTGTCCATCACTTTCAAAGCAAAAAGGCAGCTTGTACCAATTAGTTCTGCAAGATAAACGGTTCCAATGTCCCCACAACCAAGCCTCCTAAGTAGTTTGAAGTGCCTCAAACTTAAGTTACCATGCTGCTGCTGAACAACACGAACAGCTTCCCATCTCAAATGTTTTGACATGTGAGGCCTGTGGCCACTGCGACTAGAGCCACTTAGATTGCTCTCTTCACTTATGCTTGTACTACTACTGTACTCACCAATGCTACTTTTTGAGCTATGAGAGAATTCACCTTTCTCTTTTGATCTTGATTTCTCATCAATTTTTGTCACTAGAAATTTAGTTCTCTTATTGCAATTCAAACTGAAACCAGGCTTGCCTGAATCGATGCCAACATTAATTGAGTTAACTTCCATGCTATGATTTGAACTGCTGGGAGACAATTTCTCATTTTCTTTCATTTCATGCTTCAAATTAGATTTGCCAGTCTCCTTGACCAAATTACTTTTACTAAGATCCAAATCATTGTCAACTTTTCTGGTACACAGAGTGGAGCTGCTTGAAGCAGAACATAAATCTTGCTTTACTTTTTTCTTAAGGAAGCTCTTGTTCCTGAACATTGGCTTTGCTAGACATATATTACTGCTTGTGGATTTATCCACCCCACTAATAGTGCTAGAGCTAGGTGGATAAGCTTCAGAATGCAACTTTGCTTCCTGCCCCTTATCTGGCATTGAAGAACAGAGGGAAGCTTTGCTTGAGGAAGCTGAAACCATCCTGACCTCAGGCACTTCCTCACTTTCACAGACAAATGGGGATGAATTTGCAAGCGTTGGGTTCCCAGTTACTGTGACTAACTTCTGACTCTCAACCTCTGATGTAAGCGGAACAATCTGATCTCGGGATGCTAACCCAGTTGTGATTTCTTTTGGGTTTGCTGCATAAACAAAAGGAGTAGAATGATCAGCACTTGAACTTGATTTATCTTCCCTGGGCAATTTATCAGAAGGTGCAGAAGTCTCTGGTACAAGGGAGATTTCCACCATTTTCCCTTTCCCCTCATCTACCACTGCTGTATATAACTTTTTAATAGTTCCAGCCTCAGATACTCTTGATGAACTGGATGGCTTTGATAGTCGCTTCAAAGCAGCCATCTCAGATGCCTGAGATATGCACAGTCCTCTAAGTGCCTGCTTCAAACTTACAGGCTCTGAAATCCCAATTCCGGATGCCTGAGATGAGCTTACTTTTATTGGCCTTTTAAGAGCACTCTTTTGTGAACGTGGCGTACTAGAACCTCTAGCTGAATTTTTAAAGTCAATAGCTTGGAAAAGACGATTAATATCATCCTCTATAGAATATTTTTTTCCTGATTTTTGGGCACAACTACTCTCAGCTTTTTCATCTATTCTGAATTCAGATATTATATCTTCTCTTGATTCCACTATCTCACACGTACTTGGTGATGTAACCATACTTGATAGATGTATTTGATAAGGAAATAAATATTGCCTAGCAACTTAATATTAGCCCAATTCTAAAGATGAGTGACGTAGTGAAAGTAGCACAGAATTCAGGAACCGCATAAGACGTCCTACATATTTCTCTTCAGTCATAGTTCTCAGCAGAATTAATTGGCTGACTAGAATCCTTTTACTGATTACAAAATGAAGCATCCAAATCCTGAAATTTTTGCAGTGTTTCAGATCAGATTAAAAAGGAACTGTTGTTCAAATAAAGAAATACTTTCAGTACATCAGCACCTTTCTAGGCCACAACCCAATTACACATTTGAAATATTCATATTCATAGATACAGAGCAACAAGAATAGGCCAATCCAGCAGCCTCTTGCCACCATAAGATTGGACATATAAGATGTTCAACACCAAATTGTTCATAAAAGCAAAGTGTTTCATATTCACTCAAAAATCAAAATCAAAGGTTTTCCATCTGGATCCTCATAAGAGTCAAGTTTTTTCTCTATCATTTGTCATTGATTTGATGTTACAGTCCGGTTATTTTAATTACATTTACTCATACAGTTTATTTATTCACCTCCACTGCCCTTTCCTCTCAATGTCTATATATCTGCCACTCCCCCTCCTTATTTATGTTTCTCTCTCTGTATAAGGATCAGAGGAGATCACCAAGGCTCACCATCTAAGGCCACTAACACCCAGATGGCAGATGCAGACTCACAACCACCATGTGTACTCAGTATGTGCTTTGTCGGTGTTCTAGGCGGGAAGGTGATCTGTTTGTGCCGATTTTGTGATGCTATGTTGCGAGAAGTAAAAGAGGGATTGGGTCTCTTCTTCATCATGGAATGAGTAGTGAGTGGGTGAGAGTGAGAGAAAAAATGATGGATAACTACTTATAATCCAAATCGTCATTTAGAATCAGATTTCTTCAAAATCCCTCCTTGATTAAGACTAATGGAGAGGAGGGAAACCAAAGGATGACAGAAATTTGAAAAAACGAAGTTAAAAAGAATCATTTAAACTAAAAGAACGAAGTTCATCAATCAAACATAAAAGAAATTGATTTTAATCCCCATGGATCAGATTTCATAGCAAGCTTGAGAATCAAAGGGGCAAAAGAAAGAACCTTACCAAATCTAAATATAAGAACATCACCAAAACAAAAATTGAAAACGTACTGAACAATTTAAAAAAAAAAACAGTTGAATGAGAGTCATCAAGTTCAAGCAAAGTCATAACAGGGACAAAAATATTACCTGGAACAAAATCAAAGTTGGAGAACACAGCTCCAATTGAGAGAACCCAAAAATCCAAAAGGCAAAATCTTTTAGATGCAAGCGGCGTGGACGATAACAAGGTCTAGGGTTCGAAAGAGAGAGAAAGTTGGGGTGTGGGGTGAAGACCGTGTGGTAGAAAAGGGGTTGAGAGGGAGTGAACGAGGAAAGAGAAACGAAGAAAGGGGGAAGAAAAGGTCGAAATGCTAATCACGAGAAGTATCAGACACTGCCATAATCCAACTATAGCTACAGCAGGCACTGTTACTTTTTCTGTAATGGCGGAAAATTTATGTGTACACAGAGCAGGTGCGTCTTAATAGGAGCAGTAGGAGGAGGAAGTAGACTAGAAGTAGAAAGGGCCCACCCAATAAAACCTCACTTGTGAAGGTTTTTGTTTTCGTTCAGACGGACACGTCGGCAGTTGGACATTGTCTTTGTCTATCGACCAAATACATCAAGAAGGAATTTGGATATTTTAAAGTAATTTTAAAAATAAATTTCAAAAATAAATATTGATAAAATTAATATTTAAATAAATTACTAAAATTCTTATTTATAAAATATAAGTACAATTTTTATTATTAATAATTTTTTTAATAAGTAATTTTTAAAAAGTTATATAAAATTTATGACATTTTAATATTAAAATGAGATAGTTCCTCTTCATTTGAAATTTTTTATTTATAAAAAATAAATAAATTTATTTAATTTATTAATTTAAATATAAATATCATAAATTTATATATATATATATATATATATATATATATATATATATATATATATATATATATATATATATATATATATATATATATATATATTTAAATTTTATTAAATAAAATTTTTAAGGTTTTTTAGTAACCAAATTCTTTTTAGGAGTTTTAGGCATATTTACTGGACTTCTTAGAACATCTTCAATAGCAGTTTGTAAGCGGTATCTTCACAGCGTCTCTCGATAAGCAACGCATCTTACCATTGGAGTGCTCCATTGTGGCATTCAGATGTAAGTACCGTTACTTCCATAAGTAATAGTTGCTTAAACCAAAAATCATAAAATATATTGTGTTTATAAATATCAATAACAACCAAAATTGAAAATCACCTGGTTTGCCCGAAAAAATGACAATAAAAACGATTTCAATTCTAGAAATCACAATCAAAAACCACAATCAAAAATCATAACCAACTCCAGAAAATGAATCAAACCGATTTCCTTCAATGCAAAGACAACGTGCCCAGTCAGATCCTCCACACACAGCAATTTCAACTCCAGCGAAAGACAACCTTCGAATATCATGTTTTGAAGCCATGCGAGATTAAGGGAAGAGACCTCGCTAGATGACCTTGAAGCCATGGGAGACATGAAAATTGAAAATGAAAGCCAAGGAAAGAGACCTCGCTGGCTATTGTCATCACAGCCTCAGGGAAACCAAGGGAAAATTGAAAATTGAAAACAAAAGTCAAGGGAAAATGAAAGCCATCAACATCTACGTCATAGCCAACCTCTTTGGCTATTGTCTTCATAGCCTCAGGGAAAGCCAAACAAACCTTGAAGGTTCCATAATGCATCAAGAATAGCATTGGAAATTTATAATAGTGTGAATAATATAAAAATTATTAAGAAAAAAATGTTTAGGAATTAAAAAAGAATGAAGCTACCCATTATAGCTGTTATACATAAGATTTCCCCATTATAACCGTTACACATATAAGACCGTCGCAATATTATTGTTGAAAATTTATTCTATAAATTGTGCTTTATTTTGAAAAATTTTACAATCAACTTCTCGACTTATCAACTTCATTTGTAATTTCATTCAACTCACAATTTCATTTGTTTTGACAAATAAATCCCAATCAATTTAATTTGAATTCTTTTTTAAATTTTATACAAAATTATCAACCTCCCATTAGTGAAAGTTTTCAAATTCCTCCATTTTTTTCAAATTCACAAAGTAACCTAAATATTAAAAAAATTTAATTAACTATGTTTCCATTCCAACCAATCAATCTCACCATGTTTTATAGGCCTCCTCCAATGGTACTAGTGGTGTTGAATCCACTGATCAAGAACCTGAAAATACCAATCGGGTCCATGTCCAAGTCTCAAGTTCCACAATTTTTTACCCAAGTTGATTTAGAAAATATTGTACTCAATGAAGGAGGAGAAAATGCAAGTCAGAAAAAATCTCGAGTTAGATTCACAATGGAAGAGGATGTACTTCTTATTCAAGCATGGCTCAACATTTCAAAGGATGCAATTGTTAGTGTTGACCAAAAAGTAGATTATTTTTTGTTAAGAATCAAAGATAATAATAAACATCATAGTCGATTACGAGAGAGGAAATCCCTTCAAGTAAAATCTCGATGGCATCAGTTGAATAGTGATGTTCAAAAGTTCGTTGGGTGTAACAAATAAGCTGTTCATAGAAAAAAAAGGTAGAAACTCAGAGAAGGACATCATAGCTAATACATATATTTTTTCAAGATGAAAGTGAACAGTTCAAATTTGAGTATGCATGGTGACTACTGAAAGATAAACCTAAATAGATAGCAGAATCAAGTGAAAATTCTTTAAAAAGAACAAAGATTTTTACTTCTAGAGCGTACTCATAATCTTCTAACCTGAGAACTCCATTTGAATGCACATACGACCCAACATCATCTACTTTAGTTTACCCAATGGGAAAAAAGACAATGATGAGTGAGTTTTATACTCATAAATTAAATATTTTCATCTTATCTTTTGCCATAATTAAGCATAAATCTCCCTTACTTGTGTTTAGTTTTGTGTCTTTCTTACAGATGGAGAGAAGAGTAGAAAATGGACTTAATTGGAAGAATCAGAGTTAAATTGTGGTTCTTTGAAAATGATGTCTATAAATCAAGCAGATAAAACAAATTCATTAAGGATGGCTGAGTAAGGAGCATTATCATATTATCTCTTGAGACGCATCCTAATGGATATATGCACAAATTTATTCTTGATTTATGATCACATTTTCAAAAGAACTAAAACATAAAGATTCAAGGCAAAGCACCCAATGTTGAGAATATATTTGCTGGTTGCAGTCGAACCCAACCTTACTGTAGTACTTGGGCCATATACCTGAAAATACATATCCAATATGTATGCAATTTGGTAGGTGTGTAGCTGACACAATTGGGTACAACTTTCATGTTCAAGTGGTCAGAAAATACGGACATTAAAAGGGCCAAAAGTGGGCTAGAAGAGAATCTGACTACTGCTGCAGTCCAGCCCGACTTTGCTCTAGTATTTTGACCATAACTCACACATTACGTATCCAATTTGTCCACAATTTGTCTTGACGGAAATCTAATGAAATTGTCTACAACTTTCGTGTTGATGAAGTCAGAAAATTCGGCGACTTTCAAGACGATATTCAAGGATCAATTTCGGTGCACATGATGGAATTCAAATTGTCAACTTTGTACAACTTCCTACCTAACAATTTTGACAATTACCACACCAACCACACTTAATTGTATCTATAAATAGAGGGCTTGAGGGGTGAGTTGAGGAGTTTTTGGAGAGTTTTTTGGAGAGCTTTGGATAGAGCTTGGGAAAGCTTTGTTGAAATTCTACGAACTTGTAATGTTATTCTCTCTTTAGACATATTGTATTTTTCATTTTCTTTCATAATATTATTATGTTTCTTCATCTTTCATTTCACTTTCTTGCCTTGATTATGGAGAACTAATCTCCTAATGCTAAGGTGAAAGAGTAAAACTCTTGGTATGAGAATAATAATTTATCTAACTCTTAATCTTAATGTTTATCTTTGATATTGTATTTACCTTCCTATGTCTTTTCTCATAATTATTTCTTAATGGCTGGTTTTATCATACCGCCGATTTCTTGTTATGTTATTGGTTGGTTTTATTAGACCGCCTATCTCTTATTATTTTCATGGTTGGCTTTGCCACCTACTTTATTTTATTTTACTATTGGTTGGCTTTGCCACCTATTCTATTTCATTTTATTTTGTTATGTTAATTAATTTTCTACCTTTCATTTTTTGCATAAGTTAATCTTGTAAAATGTGAATTTTGATATATTGTAGACAATTTAAGGATTGGCACAATTTATGCTTGAATCCATTTACAAGTTATCTTTTGCATCTTTGTATTTTTAATCTTGTAAAGTGTGAACCTTGATACATTGTAGACAATTTTTGGCACAATAAATACTTGAATCACTCTTGATTTATTGTAGACAATATGGTGATTGGCACAATGTATGCTTGAATCTATTGTACAAGAATGTTTCAATTATTAGAAAGGAGGTAAATATAATTCATGTATAAACAAAGTTGAGCTTAAATTAACATATCATCTGATTAGAACTTTATTTGTGTAAAGATTCTAATTGAGTAATAAAAGAGTTAAATTTATTTTTATTTGATATACCAAGAGTGGATCCCCTAACCTTAGCATGCTTCTTTACCTTGAATACATCTTCATTTAATTTCAGTATATTAGTTCTTTGCATATTTTGTTCAATATTCCTCTCACAAAACAAGACATTGGGAACTAGGTTAGAAGTATTTAATTTGGATCTAAATTAGAATTTTCTCTCAATTGGCAATCCCTGTGGGATCCACCTTGCATACCACTAAATCTATACTCCAATAGATTCATGCACTTGCGAGTTTTAATTAAAACAACAAGAAGTTTTTGGCGCCGTTGCCGGGGATTGCGACGGAAAAGCTATTTGGATCCAGGTAAGTACTTTTCTTCCACTAGTTATAGTTAGAACATTTGTTTATTTTGTGTATAGAAATTTTTCTTTAGAATTGTTTCTTGAAAATTGGTGTAGTAATTTGGGTGTATAAAATTGGTTGATTCTGTCAACAAGGCTAAAAGCGCCTAAGGAGTATGGGTTTTAAGAGAAACCATTGTGATTCCTCCATATTTTCCTGGGAGTCTACTGATTAAATACTACCCATTATTACTAACACTTTGAAAAAAAGAGTTTGTTTAATTTTGTGATTTTTTGTGGTATTTGCATTTTGTAGCCGTTGTGTAGTTAGATACTTTTTCATAATTAGGAAGCAATTTTTTTTAGTTTATGCGTGCTTGGAAACGTGATAAAGATAAGCGGCTGGTTAGGAAAAGTTTAGGGTCAACCATTGAGTGTACAATAGAGACATTAGATTCTGCTGGATCACCATTAAAAATGGAAGAACAAGTTGTGCATAATAAAACTCTTATGGAGTACTTCTCACCTGTCATAGCCAATACTCCATCTTGCATAGTTTTACCACAAACTACTGCAACTCATTTTGAACTCAAACCGGCCATACTCCAACTTTTACCATCATTTTATGGTATGGAAAGAGAAGATCCCTACATGCACATTAAAGAGTTTCTTGAAATCTGCTCAACTTTTCGCTTCCAGAATTTCAATGATGAATCAATCAGGCTTAGAATGTTTCCATTTTCATTGAAAGATAAAGCTAAAGCCTGGTTGAACTCCCTTCCTACAGGAACTATAACTAGTTGGAACCAATTAGTAAATAAGTTTTTGGCAAAAAATTTTCCTATGTCTAAAACTGATGCCCTTAGGAGAGAAATTTCTGATTTTTGTCAAAAAGAGGGTGAACAATTTTTTAAATGTTGGGAAAGATTTAATGATCTTCTTCTGAAATGTCCTCATCATGGTTTTGAAACTTGGAGATTGGTGAAATATTTCTATGATGGCTTAACTTCATCAAATCGTCAAATGATCCAAAGCATGCATGGTGGGAGATTTTTACAATTGAATGAGGGGGAAGCTTGGGAATCCTTAGGATCTTTATCTGAAAATTCTCAGCATTGGAACTGCATAGATCCCAGGGATAAAAAGTCTCAAACACAAAAAAAAGGGAGGACTTTATGAAGTGAGTGATGATACAGATGTGAGAATTGCCTTAGCTAGCCTGACTAGAAAGGTAGAAACTTTAACTTTAAGCCACACTTTAAACCCTTCTACCAATACTAGGATAGAGGCATGTGCCTTATGTTATAGTACATCTCACATTGCACAATTTTGTCCATCTATACCAGCTTACCAAGAGGCATTCTCTGAGCAAGCTAATTCTCTTCAAACTTATGGGAAGTCATCAGATAGCCCATTTGCACCCACATATAATCCAAATTGGAGGAATAATCCAAATTTCTCATGGAGGCAAAATCAATCTGCAATGAATCAAAGTGGGCAACAATTTGCCCCTTCTAATTCATACCCTCAAGTTCCTCATCATGCTCCTCCTTTCGGGGTACCATAACAAAGAAAACTTTCTTTGGAGGATACCTTGCAACAGTTCATGCAATCGACCCAACAAATCTTGCAATCTCACACTCAAGCTATTTCCAAGCTTGAAACACAATTGGGTCAATTAGCCAGTGCTGTAGGAGAGAGAGAAAAAGGAAAATTCCCCAGTCAACCTGTTCCAAATCCTAAGGGTCAATATAAAGTAGGATCATCAGCAAATCTTAAGGAAGAAGTAAAGTCTGTGACAACTCTTAGATCTGGAAAGGTCATCGATAATCATGTTCACATGCCAGAAAATAAAGAACAGAGTCAACATGAATCCTAAACTAATGACTTAAGTGAAAAGAAAAGTGAACAAATTTCTTATGCCCCCAAAGTTCCTTTCCCTCAAAGACTCGCATCAAATAAGAAAGGTACTCAGTATAGTGACATTTTAGAGGTGTTTAAGCAAGTAAGCATTAACATCCCTTTTCTTGACGCTATCAAACAAGTACCTGCTTACTCAAAATTCCTGAAAGATCTTTGCACGGTGAAAAGAAAAACTAATGTCCCAAAAAAGGCATTCTTGACTGAACAAGTAAGCTCTATAATTCAACAAAAAACTCCTATCAAGTACAAAGATCCTGGTTGTCCTACAATTTCTTGTGTGATAGGTGACCATGTGATTAACCGAGCCTTACTTGATTTAGGAGCAAGTGTGAATCTGCTACCGTACTCTGTGTATGAGAAACTTGGGTTAAGAAAGCTGAAACCTACATCAGTGACCCTTCAGTTAGCTGATAGGTCCACAAAAATTCCTAGAGGTGTCATAGAAGATGTGCTCATTAAGGTTGATAAATTCTACTTTCCAGTAGATTTTATTGTTCTTGACACTGAACCTGTTGAGAATACAGAAACACAAATTCCAGTCATTTTGGGTAGACCATTTCTGGCAACATCCAATGCAATCATTAATTGTCGAAATGGAATTTTGAATTTATCTTTTGGAAATATGACTGTGGAACTAAATGTTTTTAATGTCTCTCATCAACCTATGGACATGAATGATTTATGTGAGGTCAACCTGATTGAAAGTGCCATTTGTGATTCATTTTTAGACTCCTTTAGTAATGATCATCTAGAAAAATATTTGATTCATTTCGATAAGGATAAAAATGAGGATTATCTGGTTCGTGAAGTAGACTCTTTGTTAGAGACAACTCCACTAATGGATACTGATAAATGGAAAGCCAAAAAAGAAAAAGTCTCACCTTTTGAGTCAGTTCCACTGCCATTTGTTGTTCATACTGTTTACCCACATGGTGCAGTAAAGATTGAAAATCCCAAGAACGGTGATTTGTTTAAAATAAATGGTCAAAGATTGGAAGCATTTTTGGAATTACCAAATCCAGAGATAGAGGAGACACCTTTGCGTGATCCCGTCTACAAGGATTGATTTGCTTTTGTTGTTAAAAGTCATCGTGCACGTTATCTAGGTAAGATCTTTCTTTATTTAACTTGCATTAATTTTTCCCTTCAATGTTATCTTCTTTTGAATTTCTATTGTTTTCCCTCCCTTTGTTGCTTTTGCTTTTTCAAAAAAAAAAAACAAAAAAAAAAAATTTGAGTCGATAATGAAGGACATTCTCGTACAATTGAAAAATCATTTTCCTTCTCTTCCACCCAATGCATTGACAAAAATTTACAAAGCACGGATTGAAAGATTGAGGTTAATGATGATCATGGGAATACCTGCTGATATTCGTTGGCTGATTGAAGCTAAGGTACGGTTATCAGGTGAGTCTGCAAATGATTTCATCTCTTACATGCCTAGTTTAGGAAAAAGTAGTTTTGCTAAAAAGCGCAGAGCTAAACGAATGGGTGTTTGTTACAAATGTGGACGTGAAACTTGTAACAAACGTTGTCGTTCTTTGGGTTGGGTGTCTATAAATCGGGAAGACAAAATTAAGTTCATTAAGGATGGCTTGAGTAAGGAGTCATTGGATGATGAATTTCATCCAACATATCTTGAGACACATCCTAGTGGATCTGTGCATATCGGTATTGTCGGTCTATGGCCCCATTTCAAAAAAGAACATAAACGGTATAGTCTTGGGAATCTGACGTTAAAAGACCTTGTTTGCCAATTTATAAGAAAATTGGATGGGAAGCATATCCTCGACCCATAGAGGGCGTTTAAGCCGTTACTGGACGTAAAACCAGAGGAACATGTGAACCACAATCACAACTACTGTACATATGCATGCGTGCCGTCATT
The DNA here is from genome assembly GCA_037074535.1 of Gleditsia sinensis. Taxonomy (NCBI): domain Eukaryota; kingdom Viridiplantae; phylum Streptophyta; class Magnoliopsida; order Fabales; family Fabaceae; genus Gleditsia; species Gleditsia sinensis. The sequence goes on along the minus strand of CM073466.1, from coordinate 36,701,243 downwards.
TTTGAATTTTTCACCTTTAATTTAGCTGACATTTTTCGGCCTACTCTTATAGCTATGGAAATTATGCCCCCGGCCTATTCACATAGCTATTACAAGTATGCCCTTATTTGAGTCTTATAAATGCGCACCTCATTATCTTCATCTTCATAATCAAAGTTAAGGTAAGTGCAGATATGGAAAGAACCGCAGTTCGTCACTTTCGAAATATTTGTGTCTTTTGTGGTTCTAGTCCTGGAAAAAATGGAGAATATGTAAAAGCAGCACAAACTTTGGGTATGGTACTAGCCAAGAGAAAGATTCATTTAGTGTATGGTGGAGGTTGTCGAGGGTTAATGAGGAGTGTGTCTGGATCTGCATATCTAGGAGGATGCCAAGTTCTTGGTATTATTCCTACAGCTCTAGCTGCATCAAACATAGTAGGAAAAACAATTGGGGAAGAATGTAAGGTATCCTCCATGCATGAACAAATTGATAAAATGATGTGCAACGCTGACGCCTTCATTGCCTTACCTGGAGGTTTTGGTACTCTAGAGGAAATTTTTTAAATCGTCTCTTGGGCACAACTGAACATGCACCATAAACCCATAGGTTTGTTGAATGTTAACAATTTCTTTGATGGTTTGTTATCTTTTCTTAATCATGCTGTAGAACAAAGGTTTATCTCGCACTCAGCACGTCGGATTCTCATCTCGGCCTCAAATGCTGACGAGCTGATTGATGCGTTACAAGCATTTGTTCATGTACCTGATCCAGTTATAGCTCAAATAGATTGGACAACAGAACACCGCAGAAAGCGCAAACTGGACTTAAATCTTCATCTGTAATACCTTTTATTTGCTTGAGTCAATTTGTATTTTCTGTTGAGTTTGTTGCAGGTTCATCTTTTCTTAGATCTCCTTCCAGGTAATATATCTTTTAATCTTTATTGTTTATTTTGTGTTTCTTCATCTTTTAAAAAAAAAATTTGAGTGATGTTTTAGGATTAGGCAAAGCTAGCACCAATGATGAAAATGGTTTAAAATGCTTATAACCTTTGAAAAATTGATGAGTTCTGGGTGTTATGTGTGAACTTGAACTCTAATGTAACTTATGTTTTATTTGAGAATCCTAATATCTGGTGCACTTAATCTTTTACATTTGACTGATTGTTTATTCAGAAAAGATTTATGTGATTTAGATATGTTAATTGATCTCATAAGACTCTAGAACTTATTCGATTGTCACTTGAGGCGAAATCCTAGACTACTCTCCATTTAAGAAATGAATTAGGCATTTTTGGAATCGTTTGAGCCTTTCAAACCAACCTATACATGATGATATCCCTAGCAACCTATTTTGAGCTTATATTTATCCTTTCTTGAACACCTATATTTCTATCTAACCTTTAAATAAAAATATGTCTAACTCTTACCTTTCACTCACAGACATGATCATTTGAAAAGTTATAATTCAAAGGTGGATGGTAGAAGTTTAAAAAAAAAAGAAGAAAAAAAAGAAAGAAAGTTAATACTCCCTAAATAAATAAGTTTGGGGGTGTTTATATTCAAAAAAAAAATAGTATGAGCAAATAAATGTAAGAATGATGAAAAGGTTGGAGATAGAATTCACAGTATAATATCAAAAGTAGTTGGGAGGCTTTAAATGATTATGTACGTCGAAGAGTGAGTTGAGCTTTCATTCATATCATTTTATCCACCTTTAACCTATGCCATACATTACAAGCCTAATGAAAGTCCTAATGATCTTAAATGTTATAATTAGTCTACATTAGTGGAGAGTGACATGAAAAATAAGCTTATGGAGTCTCAAATGCATATATCTAGAGATCTGTTTTAAATATTTGATTACATAAATTTATTTGAATGCAAAAAGTCCAATGTCATAAGACTACTACACACACACACTTGGGATTCAAGAGTAAACCATATGTTGTATTTGAATAAAAGTTCTACATAACTTTAGAATTCTGATATCTTTCTTGGTTGCACATTTTAGATCCTTGAGGAATGCTTAGTAAGTCAAAAACAATTCATCACTCACTCATCATTTGAATTTTGAAGTTTGTGTGTTTTGCTTGAGGACAAGCAAAAGATTAAGTCTGGGAGTATTTGATGAGTGAGTTTTATACTCATAAATTAAATATTTTCATCTTATCTTTTGCCATAATTAAGCATAAATCTCCCTTACTTGTCTTTAGTTTTGTGTCTTTCTTACAGATGGAGAGAAGAGTAGAAAATAGACTTAATTGGAAGAATCAGAGTTAAATTGTGGTTCTTTGGAAATGATGTCTATAAATCAAGCAGATAAAACAAATTCATTAAGGATGGCTGAGTAAGGAGTATTATCATATTATCTCTTGAGACGCATCCTAATGGATATATGCACAAATTTATTCTTGATTTATGATCACATTTCCAAAAGAACTAAAACATAAAGATTCAAGGCAAAGCACCCAATGTTGAGAATATGTTTGCTGATTGCAGTCCAGCCCAACCTTGCTGTAGTACATGGGCCATATCTCTGAAAATACATATCCAATATGTATGCAATTTGGTAGGTGTGTAGCTGACACAATTGGGTACAACTTTCATGTTCAAGTGGTCAGAAAATACAGACATTAAAAGGGACAAAAGTGGGCTAGAAGAGAATCTGACTACTGCTGCAGTCCAACCCGACTTTGCTCTAGTATTTTGACCATAACTCACACATTACGTATCCAATTTGTCCACAATTTGTCTTGACGGAAATCTAATGAAATTGTCTACAACTTTTGTGTTGATGAAGTCAGAAAATTCGGTGGTTTTCAAGACGATATTCAAGGATCAATTTCGGTGCACATGATGGAATTCAAATTGTCAACTTTGTACAACTTCCTACCTAACAATTTTGACAATTACCACACCAACCACACTTAATTGTATCTATAAATAGAGGGCTTGAGGGGTGAGTTGAGGAGTTTTTGGAGAGTTTTTTGGAGAGCTTTGGATAGAGCTTGGGAAAGCTTTGTTGAAATTCTACGAACTTGTAATGTTATTCTCTCTTTAGACATATTGTATTTTTCATTTTCTTTCGTAATATTATTATGTTTCTTCATCTTTCATTTCACTTTCTTGCCTTGATTATGGAGAACTAATCTCCTAATGCTAAAGTGAAAGGGTGAAACTCTTGGTATGAGAATAATAATTTATCTAACTCTTAATCTTAATGTTTATCTTTGATATTGTATTTACCTTCCTATGTCTTTTCTCATAATTATTTCTTAATGGCTGGTTTTATCATACCGCCGATTTCTTGTTATGTTATTGGCTGGTTTTATTAGACCGCCTATCTCTTATTATTTTCATGGTTTGCTTTGCCACCTACTTTATTTTATTTTACTATTGGTTGGTTTTACCACCTATTCTATTTCATTTTATTTTGTTATGTTAATTAATTTTCTACCTTTCATTTTTTGCATAAGTTAATCTTGTAAAATATGAATTTTGATATATTGTAGACAATTTAATGATTGGCACAATTTATGCTTAAATCCATTTACAAGTTATCTTTTGCATCTTTGTATTTTTAATCTTTTAAAGTGTGAACCTTGATACATTGTAAACAATTTTTGGCACAATAAATACTTGAATCACTCTTGATTTATTGTAGAAAATATGGTGATTGGCACAATGTACGCTTGAATCTATTGTACAAGAATGTTTCAATTATTAGAAAGGAGGTAAATATAATTCATGTATAAACAAAGTTGAGCTTAAATTAACATATCATCGATTAGAACTTTATTTGTGTAAAGATTCTAATTGAGTAATAAAAGAGTTAAATTTATTTTTATTCGATATACCAAGAGTGGATCCCCTAACCTTAGCATGCTTCTTTACCTTGAATACATCTTCATTTAATTTCAGTATATTAGTTCTTTGCATATTTTGTTCAATATTCCTATCACAAAACAAGACATTGGGAATTAGGTTAGAAGTATTTAATTTGGATCTAAATTAGAATTTTCTCTCAATTGGCAATCCCTGTGGGATCGACCTTGCATACCACTAAATCTATACTCCAATAGATTCATGCACTTGCGAGTTTTAATTAAAACAACAACAGACAACAAAAAGGAAGGACAAAGAAAAATCAGTTGAAACTTCTTCTAACAATGTCGACTTTATTGCAATACAAGAGGAACATAGGCAAAGAATGATTATCATGGCAGAATTCGCACGAGTTAAGGATGAAGAAAACAAGTTAAAAGAGAAAGAGTTAAAATTGAAGAAGTTGGAGATCCTCTTCAAGGATATATCTGGGATGACAAAGAGACAACGCCTAGATCACAAAACATTATATTACATGATTAGAGAATCACATGGAATTAATTAAAATAATATTATAACCTAATTAGAATTGATATGTAATTTAATAATGTTATTTTGTGCATTATTATTCAAACTAGCCGTTATGTTATACTCTATATATAGTTTTTACATAAGAAATTTTTTTTACACCATTCAATTGTTTAATCTTCTCTCATTTTCTTATCAAATTGTGCTCTATTTACACTCTTGAATTATCCATCAAATCGATCCAAACTGTAACAACTCCATTTTTTTACCTATATATAAATATATGTATTTTTAAAATATCATGAAGTCATTAACTCTTTACTTCTAACTATTTAACTCATAATAACATTCAATTAAATTAACCAAACATAATTAAGATTTATGGTATACCATTAATATTGATACAATTCTGAGTTTGCATACACATCATTAATTAATAATATCCGTACAAAAATTAAACACGTATATGTCTACATCTTATTCATCTATATTGACCAATTCTGGGGATACAGGTGCGGGTGGTTGCACTTTCATCGGGATCTTAGCCAACACGACGCAACGTACGCTAAAAGCCGACATAGAGAATATCTGCATATCTAGTCCTCTGAACATGATATAGAAATATAGTAAGAATTAAATCCCAATAGGTTCAACAATAAATCATAATTATCATCAATATAGATCATCATATCATGTTCATTTGTATAAATTATAACAAATATCTTAAGTTACATGAATGCACATGAAAATCATACAGTAATGACATATATGGCATGAATAACTATTTTCAGAATATCATATGATGGCTATCAACTTATTTTCATATTAAGCTATTTCGGTCAGGGTAAGTATTTTTTACTCTCTGGAACGAGCTTTTCTCGCTCCGTCCGACATGGCACACTTTCTTTTTCTTTTCTCATTAACATAATCATAGTCGTGAGTAGGGCGTCCCTTATTGGTGCACCACACAGACCGCCATATGACTATACTCGTATTTTTTCTTTTCTTTTTACGATAATGGTCAAAAATATGATTTCCATAACAAGTATATTCATTATACTCACTTGCCATAATTTATCATCAAAGCATAATTATTACCAAAAATTAATGGTAAAATACAATCTTGCCATGAACATAATCATTTTCGAATATCACTTTATAAAATATTTCTATGTCAAAATTACACACTTAAGATGGTAAGAAGTTCATGCAATGGTAATGGCAATGACTATGGCATACATTAGTCATTTATTATTTTTATTTATAAGATTCTTCTTTTTTAAATATTATTTCTTCCTTCACTGAATAAAGCATAACACCCTCATTTTTAATCCGATTGAGGTGATCTTAGTGTCAATTGAAAAATAAGACGATCTTCTAAAACCCTTATGTTGAACATTTTAGTGAAATCTTAAGTAATCATGGTGTTACTACTTTCTCAAATTCAATGTTATTTCTTCTCGTGTATGTTCAAACCTCTATTTACTAATCTAATAATAACTCCCTCATACGAACTCCAATTGAGGTGACTCCAAAGCTTATAAAAATTTAAGACACTTATATACAACTTTCATGTTTCTCATTTCTTTATATTCCTAATGAATTATTCCCAAAAAATCGAAAACTAAAATGCTTATATTTACCACCCTGGATTCTAGACTGATTCTAACATCTACTCATTAATCAGCTATATTTCCTTCATATAGACTACAAAATAAGTGATTTCAGAGCTTATAGATCAGTAATACATATATCTATATTTATTATATTAATAATCTTCTTTAATTTCCTACATATTTTGTCCAAAAATTCAAATACAGAAGCATACTTAATAGATTCTTCCCTGATTAGTTAGTTTCTGGCCATTGCTTACTAATCTGACCATATTTTCCTAATATAGATTCCAAATTAAGTGATTCCAGTAGCTAAAATTTTTTGAGACATATATACATATTTTTCATATTAACCATTTATTTTAGTTCCCTATAGATTGTTTTTCAGAAATTCAAACACATATTCTTCGCTGGTTAACCATTTTCTGACCACTGCTTACTAATCAGACAATATCTCCCTCATCTAGACTCCAAATTAAATGATTCTAGTGACTAAAAATTTGTGAGAAATATATCTATATTTTTCATGTTAACCATTTCTTTTAATTCCTAATCGATTCTTCTCAGAATTTTAAAAACAGAAGCTTCCCTAGTTACTCCAAAATCTAGTTTCTTAACCAAACATTTCCTAAGGTTTTAGTTTATCATTTTATTATGTCCTCTTCCATTTTTTTTCTAATTTACATTTAATCATCTTCCATCAATTTTTCACCACATTCAAATATACAAAATAGCAGCATAAAAATTTTAAAATTTTGCCACCCATAGTCATACCTATGTAGAACTTTTCACACCAACCAAAATATTCAAAACATCCATTATATGCAAAATAACATGTAACATGATATAGTAACATCCATGATCAATCATCAAAGTAATAAATATTGTAAATTTCATCAAAATTCTAAGATCAAAATTTCATATAAATGTTACAAATTTTAAAACTTTTCTTTAAAAAGAGATATTGTTAAACCTACCTAAACATCTCCCTAACTCACTTAGTGAATTCCTTTTCTTGTTTTCTCTTGAAGGAAGTAGCAAGATTCCTCATTTCTCTTAACTTGTCTAACAGCTTAAATAAGAGAAGGATGGTGAGTTTTGAACCTTAAGGATAAAGAGAAATGATGGATTTAAGTAGAGATTAAACTAACTTACCTTGAGTACTTAGTCGTCTAGACTTCTCTTTCTTTCTCCTTCCTCTCTTCCCCTCTCTTTCTCTCCTTTTCTCACTCTACCTTGCTTATATTTTTCTTCTCCCTCACTTGGACGAAATTATAATGTTATAAGGGTGAGTTTTGCTTAAATAAACTATCAAATGGTTCATCTTTCATAATCATTGGTCTACCTTCTCACAATTAAGATGCATTTGGTTATTTTTCGGGGAAAGATAACTCATGTTCTTATCTTCCTCTCCCTTAGTCAAGATATACATAGCAAAAGGAGATTTTTATTTTTAAAATTATGATAAAATGTTCTTAAGACAAGGGACAAGGTTCTTTTAATTTAGAGATTCACTTCCTTTTTTTTGTCTTAATCAAGTATGATAGGTTTATCTTTCTAGATGGTAAATTTTCAGCCCTTGAGTCTCCCTTGTTTGGATGAAATTATTTGTGTAGGATAAAGATGTTTTGTCATAATACCATGTATTATTACCTACTTGTTGAAATTATGAATGTAGGATATAGATATTTTGTCCTAATGCCATGTATTATTACCTACTTGTTGAAATTATAAATGTAGGATATAGATATTTTGTCCTAATATCATGTGACCTAATTTTGATTATTATTACACTATTATTTTTTCACACGATTCTTATTTTTTTCCCTCTTAGATTTGAGCTCATTCTTATCCATTTTCTTTGCTTTGGCTAAAATTATACCTTTCATGGAGGGCTTGGTCACATTTTCATGGTTTGTGAGCTATTGATTTAATTTCTATATCGTAGTCCAAGTTTATGTTTTATTTCTTTTTTGGACTATCCTATTGGCTTGCTAGAAACTCATGTGAAGTGGAAAAACTCTATATGAAGTGTCCATAGGTGAAAGTCTAATGTATGAGTGGAGATGTTAAACTTAGGAACTCTAATTCTTAAATTAGGAAAAATTACCCTAATCCAATTTTCTTGAAATTTTAAGACCTTGATTTACTTCCCAAAAATTTATCTTTTTTAACCAAGAATTTCTCATCTCTTTAGTATGTTATTTCAAATTTTTTCTTATTAGGTTTTTCTCTCTTTACTTATTCCCTTAATATTAGAAACATTTTTTATGCATACACATAAGGTGAAAAATTTCTAAGGATTATATTTTCTTAAATATCTAAAAATTTTCTAATAAATTTTATTTTCTTAATTAAATATTTATATACCTTTATTAATAAAAGAAACGAAATTAGAAATGTTACACAAACCATTCAATCAACTACAACATATTTGAGTGGTAAATCATAGAAGCGAAAATTATGGACAACTCTAATGAAGAATGCATGAAGACAATACTTGAGAGGTGAAGGCAACAATAAGCTGACAACTCTAATAGGCGTATACGTACAAGAACGGTTATAGACCAAAATCATAAAGAAGGGCATAATCGATTATTCACTGACTGCTTTGAAAATCCAATTTACACAGAAGCTCAATTTCGATGAAGATTTCAAATGCGAAGGTATATGTCCCTTCAAATTGTAGAAGCCCTTGGCAATCATGACAAGTATTTTCGAAAGAGGGTCAATGCACCCTTACAAAAACATGATGTTGCTATTTGCATATTAGCATATGGATCGCCTGCTGACAGTATAGATGACTATGTATGAATTGGCGAAAACACTGTAGTGGAATGCTTAAAGAGATTTGTACGAAGTGTGAACGAGGTATTTGAGTCTGAGTACCTAAGAAGGCCTGACAACAATAAAATTTAACACTTAATTCAAATAGGAGAGGCACATAGTTTTGTCGAAGTGATTATGTGAAACCCACTATCATACTTGAAGCAATAGCGTTACAAAACTTATGGATTTAGCATGCATTTTTTGGCATCATGGGTTCAAACAATGACATCAACATATTAAACCAATTTAATGTGTTTAATGATGTTTTGAATGGACAATCTCCCAACGTGTAATATACAATGTGTAACATCCCATAATTTTTATTTTTAAATAATAATGTTTTGTTATAAAAAAGGGGCATTACACAATGAATAGAACCCAGTATAACATGGGGTATTATTTAACAGATGATATTTATCTAGAGTAGACTACATTTGTTAAGAGCATCCTAATGTTGCAAGGAGAAAAGAGAAAATTGTTCGCCCAACATCAAGAAGCAGCAACAAAGGATGTGGAATGGGTGTTTGGAGTGCTTTAAGCTCGATTCTCGATTATACGTAAGTCGACGCATGTTTGGCATATAGATACATTCAAGCATATAATATATGTATGCATCATATTGCATAACATGATCGTTGAATACAAATAACACACATATGGTGGTAATTTTGATTACTCTTATGATCATCTAGACAATGAAATCTCAACAATTAAAATATCTAACGTTTCTCATCCCAATTTTACAACATACCTACAAAGGAGAGTATTTGTTTGTCAAAGACAAATTCATCGTCAACTACAAAGAGATTTAATAGAGTATATTTGGGAACATTTCGGACGTGAAAATAACCAAAATTTAAATTTTTTTTTAGTTATATAATGTTATGTATTTTTCATCATTTTTAATTATTATTATCAAAAATATTATTTAAAATAAATTTGTATTATTTTTAATATATTTTAAGTTTTTTTCACTTATTTATTATTTTAAAATTAAAATACAAATAAGTTAATATTTTAAATTAAAATAGGAATAAATGCGAATAAAATATAAAATTATGGAGTAACTTGTAGGACTCATTTAATAAATTTTTGATAGTTATATCATTTAGTAAAAAATTGTTTAAAATAATACAAAATTATTTAAAATAAAAAATAATAATATAAAATTTATTTAATAATCTCTTTATAATTACACCATTAAAAATGCTCTTAGAATAGATTTAGGCATACGTACGAACCCATCGGGTAGATACCAGCACATTGTTCAATGCACCCCTTCCATTATTCTCCGTTTGAATTTCCTTAACCCTTGTAAATCAAGTCTTCCTTTTTGTCCAAATTAATTTAGATTTAATTTTAATTTTAATTTGTTGTAATTATTTTACCGTCAATATACACTAGAGTAAGTCGAAAATAGTATTTAAAATTATTATAATGCAATTATAAAATAAGATTATTTTGGTTAAAATAAGAAGAACTTAAGAAAATTTTAAAAAGTGAAAAAAAAACAAATAATATAATTATTATAAATGAAATAATAGAAATTAAATCGTTTTACTGAATAATTTTAAAAAAAAAACCAAAAATATTTCAGCAAAAATTAAAAAGAAACAAAAAATATAATTGACAGCTAGAGCATTGTCACAATTTTGCGTTAAAGGAATGGTAACCCAAAAACAATAATATACCGAAGTGGTTCTTCGTAGTATACATTAGATTTCTAGAAATATCTAAATATTATCATAAACACGTACTGTTCCCGTAGACTTTATATACATATAAAAAATAAAAAATAATACTGTTTTTTTAATAAAAACTAAAAGTATATTTACAGACATTGTTATAAATTTAATTTTTTAAAAATTTCAGAATGATTATAATTTTTAATTTTTCTAACAATAGCATTTCGTAAAATTAAAATATTTCATCTTTATTTGAAATCATAAATCATTTATCACGTCGTCAATCAGTTATAGATAAAATATTAATATTTTGTATTCTAGAAAAGAAACTTCACTTTGATAAGATACTATATCACCACAAATCAACGTACGGTACCAAAAAAACATTTTAAGTATAGGACTCTCAAATATTACTAACGCAGCTATTTCAGAGTTCCTCTTGAATATCAAGCTGTAAAAAAAGTTCATTATCTATGTCATAAGATTTTTTTTGGCAATTGTTAATTATTATTTTTGTAAAACAAGAAACTACTGGGTGCTTTTCATATTTGGAATAATAATAATAATAATATAAGAAACTATCCAAATTTAGTGAAAATAGTATAATTTAGCAAATGTAAAAAAATTATAAAAAAATAAAACAAACAATTTTCCTCAAAAGCTTGAATGCAATTAAAAATAATGACAGCTTTGGTTGATTCTCCAGGAGCAAATGCCAGTGGTCCTTCTTGCATATGGAGAGTTCAGAGTTTTCGGCAGGGTACACAACTACATACGGTTGAAAAGTGCAGGATTGGCATCAACGTCTATAAAAGATCACACTAGTAATTCTACCACAATACCAACATCTTTTAAGGATCTCCATCCCAAATGTCTATTTTGACTTTCTCAAATTTTGATCTAACAAAAAATTTATTATGCGAATACCTTTTTAATTTAAAATATTCTATTAACATATACAAAAGTATAAAACACATAATTAAATTTTCTTGTATACAAATTTGAAAGTTATCAATAAGAAATAATACAATTAACAAATATTTTGCAACAAAAATTAATTGAGAATATTATGTTCTTAAATCTTTTAGAAAGAACGAGATATTTATATATGAGAGACATCCTGTACTTTTTAATTATATTGAATTTCAGTATAATAACATAAAAAATATTTAATTCAAGTATATAAAATATTCAAAAACTTTACATGGGAAGATGAAAATGAAGATTAGATATATTTAATAAAATCCTTTATAATTAAACTTTTTCTTTTAATTTTTTTCATTTGAAATAAATAATTAGTTTAATAATATTTGAGTTATTTTTAAAGTTAAAAATTTAAATTCAAATTTCAATCGAAAATATAAAAAAATTTAACTTGCTTCATGCACCTAATTATGGTAGTTCTCCATTTGGAATTGTCATTACTATTGCAACCAAATTCACATATCCAACATAGAAAGTGATCTAATCTAAGGCTATGAAGTTTTTAATTTATGCAAAAGGCATAGGACATGTGACATAAAGGTTAAAGCACACGAGAAATAAGCAAAATTTGTAGCTCTTGGTTGCCACTTGTTGCAATTCAAAAGCTTTGAACTTGACGTCATGATGCCCAAACGAGAAATGGGTTACTTTTACTTATCACTCTAATCATGATACACTACAAGAAAATAAGATATACCACGGATGATTGCTCTAAGTTTGAAATAAACAACATAGATAAATAAAGTGAATTATATAAGTATTTTAACATAAAGTTTAATTATATTTTTTATCTAATCATTTTAATATATAATTTAATTTATCTTTTTATTTTAAAATATACTATTTTTTTTTCAATTTTTTAAAACATTACAATGAAATCTTTTTATAAAACATTTGTATATTTACAACTAATTTTTTATGACTTGATTGTTAAAATTTCAATATGAAGAGTCTAATTATTATTTTAATTAATGTTAAAAAAAAATAACATTAGAGACGTTTTATATAAAATTTTCAGTGGTCACAATATAAAAAATTATTTATAAAAAATTTTGATTGTATATATTAAAATAAATAGATTAAATTGAATTATATATTAAAATTCAAAAAAAAATAATATAAATTTCATTAAAAATTATGTCCAATGTATTCATATTTATTTTATTGTAGATGATGCATATTTTTTTATAAAAAAAGTTGCGAGTCACATAGGGTGCTTATTTTCTCAGGCAGAACACCAAGTCAAATAGTTAATTGCAACAAAAGTACTTTCTTTTACCTAGTGTAGGTAAATTAATAGTCCACCTTTTATTCAAATTTCTCATTACTCATCACTAGTGTGTCTGATGTGAGGGAAATATGATGGCTTCGTTGACAGATAGGGCAGAACGGGTCAAGATGATCAGTTTATTATTATAAAATTTGTTCAGATGGGGAAGATCCCAACCTAATGTCCACAGTTACATACTTAATTTGAATAGCGGGTAAGCAAGGGCTTAGAAGAGTTTTTGTTTTAAAAACTAATAAAATAATAAAACATATTTGAAAATAATATTTTTGAAAGAACGTTTCCAAAAAAAATTTCTTAAATAGAAAAATAGAAACATCTCCCATGTTTTCAGAAGACAACACTTGTTATCTATGTGGCAATTTTGTAATTAAATAAGTTTATTAATAGCATCGTAATAAATATTATATTATTATTTTCTTTCATACAAGCGAGATGGAAGTTAAGAAAAATGTTGGGCCAACATTTTTATATTTTATACATGTAGATTAAAGTGTTTTATTTTATTATTATTTTATTAATTTTTTTTTATGCGTCTTTGTATATTGAAAAATTTAAAAAATATTTGACTAATAAAAAAGGTACAATAACAAAGGTGACAGATGTTTAATATTTTAATAATTAATTTTATTTATTAAAATAATTAAGATTATTTATTTTAGATCAAATTTTAAGTAAAAATTTTCTCTTTACATGTATTAAATATTAATAAAAAATAAATTAAGTTGAATTCAGTATAACTAACTAAAATTTAAGTAAAATATATAATTTTTAATGTTTATAATAGTTAAAATTTAATTTTATATTTTTATTTTTATTTTTTAGCATATGAAAATTATTTTATATTATTTCAAAAGATAGTTCAATTGATTTAATTGACTCCGTTGAAAAATATTTTATACTATTTAATACTATTGGCCAAAAATTATTTTGGTCTTTAAGTGCCAATATTAATTTGATATTACTCAAAAATTTTAAATATAATTGTTTTTCAATTTCATCACTTTTTCTACCAACTATGATGTTAACCGTTTGAATTGTAAATGAACGAAATGATAAAATTAGAGTGAAATTATATTATCAATTATTAAAGTGATAAAAACTTTTGCAATAAAATATCAAATTTATAAACATTTTGCGTGAATAAAAATAAAAATATTGTCTTCAAATGTGAGTTTTTTTTATTTTTAATTATTCAAAATATGCTAACATCTTAGTTAGTAATATTATTAAAAACGCAACTACTATAAATTAGAATTTAATATTATATTGTATTTTTTTGGGCAACCTGTATATTGGAATGAAAGTTATTATTAATTATAAATATTATAACTAAACAAAAAAGGGCGATATTAAATTCCATCAACCCTATTCTTGCTATTTTCTGGATAACATTAACGAGTGAGTGAAATTAGCAGCCTTAAATGAAAAATATCAGGGAAGGAATGCGATAAGACAAAGGCCATTTACTCGTCCTTATTAAGTGAAACATGAAACAATGGTTAAGTACTGATCTTTTACATATTTTTACTAATAAAAGTAGTTTAAATATGTAGATTCCGTGGGACTAATTAGAGTTGAAAAAAATTTAGTTAGGATAAAAGTTAGGTGCAATTTTTAAAGTGTTTGCTATTAAAATTTATAATAAAAATATGAGCATCATATCATTAGTTCTTTTAAAAAAAAATTCATGTATCATTTTTTTTGTTTTGTGAAATTTTATGACAAATATTTAAAAAAACTTTACTTAATTTTTTTTACAATTTTTAATCCATCAAAATTTACTTTTAAAATATTTTTTTTACAATTTATAATTACTTAATTAATAAATAAGTCCTCCGAAATGCATAGTGAAATTTAAAATAAAAGTGCAAACTGTATCATGGAGGATGACAAAATTAACAATTTAGATTTTTATGAAGTAAAGATTATTTCATAATTATTAAAAATATTAATAAAATTATTTTTTATCATCATTTAAAAATTAAGATTTTGGGAGGGACCAAAATATTGACTCTTATAATTTCATTTTTCTTGGTTAAATTACTTTTAACTTAAGATACATTGTGTTTATATATATATTTTTCTTAATTTATGTGCCTTCTATTAATAATTTAAGTTTTAGAAAAAATATTACGATTGCAACATATATATGAATTTGTAAAAGTAAATTTCTTTAGTTATATATCTAAAAACAATTTAATTATCCTCTAAAATAGAACCGACATTATAAAATATTGAAATAAAAAAAAATTAGACCGCTTAATACAACAATTTAGACAAAATTAATAATTAGTTTTATAAATACGATCAAAATATATAAATTTATGAAAATAAGTTCTGTTAGACTTTTTTTTTTATCAAATTATTTATGTCTGTCTTATTATAGCGTAACTTATAGTTTCAAAAAACCAAATTCTCCACAAACTAACGTAACATCAATAATATTATTCTCACATTATTTCATTCACATATTTCTTATATCATGCCACTTCACATTTTTTTATTCACCAAATTAATTAACTCACAAAGAACTTTTTTTTTCTTCACCAAAGCTGTGAATGATGTAAGAATAGCATGAATGAATAGTGCAAGAGTTGAATTATTATTCTCGCCGGCACACATGAACAATCTTTCAATTTTTTCAAAACATTGACATTTCTAAAATTAATTATATTTAAAAAATATGAAAATATTCATGTCAACTTTTTACAATATTAAATTTATATTAATTATTCACTTACTTTTTTTATACAATATTTTCTGGTGAAAAAAATGACTTGCAGAGAGATTCTAAATTACGGTTTATTAAAAATAAATAAGTCAAGCTAATTTATATAAATATATAAACATATAAAATATAAATTAAATTGTGTATACTATATTAATATTTTTATTTTTATTAATTAAATTTACTTATTTTTAATTATCTTACATTTTTTTCCTTATAAACCCAACATCGGAGACAAATTGGGGTTGCCAGCCAATCTACCAATTTGACCAGCCGAAACCAGCTGGCCGGATTTCAACTGCTTTGGTTTTCCATCTGAAGTCTGATTGCCATATATTGGACCATTGACTACTTATGCTTCAAAGGAAGACCATGAAATGACTCCTTCTTTTCATTCCTGTTGGGTTTCTGGAATTAGAGCACAGCACTCATTATTATTATTATGGTAAAAGGAAGTGGCATGCATGTCCTTTTGTATGTGACATTGATAAGTGGGCTCCATTGATCATGTTTGTAATCTCTGTCCCATAGTAGCATCAGAAAATGATACTTCATATACTATAAACTAATTCTTAATTGTAGGAGGAATTGACCATTAAGACATACATACAGAAACAAAAATGATAAAAAGTTGATGGGACAATTGGTTGTGTTCCCTTGTGTTATTTTCCCAAACGATCAACGCAACTAGGATATGGCTACGCATGAATAAAAAACAAAAAATAAAAATGATATTTGGGTATATTTTATGTTGTGTTTGGTTGGAGTAATTTAAGAAAAGGATGCATTATTTGACTTAATAATTTAAAAAATTTCAACAATATTTGCGTTTAAGCGTGAATTTCAAATCATATGCCCTAATACACCCACATTTTCTGCTTTTCTGGGGTGAATACTAGCCCCCTATTCTCTGGAACTCCTCCACCCCCCCCCCCCCCGCGGAAAAAAAAAAGATTTTGGTTTGGCTGCTTTTCCCTTTCTCATGCCACGACAGTTGTTTGACTTTAAAACAAATAAAATTTATAGTTATTTTTTCATATTTTAAATACTATTGATAGATATTGCTACATACACTCCAAATAAAATAACTTTTTTATTTTAAATTTAATTTATAATAGTAAAAGTAATAGTTGATCTTACAAAAATTACAGTTACCTTTTGTGAAATAGGAATGGAGATTAAATACAATAAAGTAAATAATAAAAGTACGAAAGAAATTCATATAGTGATAAATCAATAGGTACAACGCAGGTTAGGATAATATCTACCATAAAAAATTTACATTGATTATTGACAATATAATCAATCTCTTATTAAATATTTATTATTAGAATAAATTTTTGTCTTTCTTTAGATTTAGTTAATTGATAATTGTAACATCCCTAATTTCGTTTCATGTATTAATAAAAGTACAAAAGTATTCAAAGTAACATCTCTAATTTCTTTTTTTTATTAATAAAGGTATATAAATATTTAATTAAGAAAATAAAATTTATTAGACAATTTTTAAATATTTAAGAAAATATAATCATTAAAAATTCTTCACCTTACGTATGCATATAAATGTTCTAATATTAATAGAATAGGTAAAAAGAGAAAATTTAAGTGGAAATATTAGAAATAAATATACTAAAGAAAGGTGCAATTCTTAGGTAAGGAAGATAAATTTTTGTGAAGGTGTTAAAATTTCAAGAAAATTAGATTAGGGTAATTTTTCTTAATTTAAGAGTTAAAGTTACTAAGTTTAGTATCTCTATTCATAAATTGAGCTTTCAACTATGGACATTTCATATAGAATCTTTCTACCTCACATGAATTTTTAGCAAGCCAATAGGATAGCTCAAGAAAAAAATAAAACATAGACTTGGACTAAGATATAGAAATTGGATCGGTAGCCCAAAAATTATGAAAATGTGACCAAACCCATTATGAAAGGTAGAATTTTAACCAAAGTAAAGAAAATGGATAAGAATGAACCCAAACTCAAGAGAAAAAATAAAAATAAAAATAAAAATAAAGTGATGAAATAATAGTGTAATCAAGATTAGGTGACAAGGCATTAGGACAAAACATTTATATCTTACACTCATAATTTTAGCAAGTGGTATGATAATACATGGCATTAGGACAAAATATCTATATTCTACACTCATAATTTTAGCAAGTGGTATGATAATACATAGCATTAGAACAAAACATTTCAATCCCACACAAATAATTTCAGCCAAATAATGGAGATTCAATGGTTAGAAATTTGCCACCCAAAAAGGCAAACCTATCATACTGGATTAAGACAAAAGAAAATGAAAATGAATCCTTAAATTAAAGGGACCTTGTCCCTTATCTTAAGAACATATCATTATAATTTTTAAAATACAAATCTTCTTTTGCTATGCATATCTTGACTAAGGAAGAGGAAGACAAGAACATAAGTTGTTTGCTTTCTAAAAATTCAACCAAGTGTATCCTAATTGTGATAAGGTAGACCCATGATTATGAAAGATGAATTATTTGATGGTATATTTAAGCAAAACCCACCCCTATAACATTTTAATTTCGTCCAAGTGAGGACGAGAGAGAAATAGAAGCAAGGTAGAGAGAGGAAAGGAGAGAAAAAGAGGAGAAGAAAGGAAGGAAGAAGAAGGAGAAGTCTAGAGGGCTAAGTACTCAAGGTAAGTTAACTTAATCTCCACTTGAATCTATTTTTCTTCTTCATCCTTGAGGTTTAAAAACTCACCCTCCTTCTCTTATTTAAGCTGCTAGAAAAGCTAAGGGAAGGGAGGAATCTTGATACTTCTTTCAAGGGGAAACAAGAAAACAAATTCACTAAGTGAGTTAGGGAGATTCTTAGGTAGGTTTAACAATATTTCGTTTTGAAGAAATTTTTTGAAATTTGTAACATTGATATGAGATTTTGATCTTAAGAACTTTGATGATTGGTCATGGATGTTGCTTTATCATGTTACATATTATTCTTGCATGTGATGTATGTTTGAATACTTAGGCTGGTGTAGATAGTTCTGCATAGGTATGGCTATGGGTGGTAAAACTTTAAGCTTCTGTTTTTAAAATTCTGGGAAGAATCGATAAGGAGTTAAAATAACTTGTTAACATAACAATTATAGATATATGTCTCATGGATTTTTAGCCATTGGAATCACTCAATTTGGAGTCCATATGAGGTAGATATGGTCTGATTAGTAAGCAGTGGTCAGAAAAAGGTTAATCAGGGAAGAATATGTTAGGAAAGTTTCTGTTTTTGAATTTCTGAGAATATTCTGTAGGGAATTAAAATAACTTGTTAACATAACAATTATATATATATGTCTCACAGAATTTTAACCACTGGAATCACTCAATTTGGAGTCCATATGAGGTAGATATGGTCTTATTAGTAAGCAATGTTCAGAAAATGGTTAATCAGGAAAGAACATGTTATAATAGCATCTGTGTTTTAATTTTTGGGAACATCCTGTAGGGAATTCAAATAAATGGTTAACATAAACATTATAGATGTATGTGTCACGGAATTTTAACCACTGGAATTATGCAATTTGGAGTTCATAAAAGATAGATATGGTCTGATTAGTAAGCAGTGGTCAGAAAATGGTTAATCAGGGAAGAATATGTTAGGATAGCTTCTGTGTTTTAATTTCTGGAAACATTATGTAGGGAATTAAAATAAATGGTTAACATAAGAATTATAGATATATGTGTCATGGATTTTTAACCACTGGAATCACTTAATTTAGAACTTTTATGAGGGAGATATGGATAGATTAGTAGGTAGAGATTAGAAACTACCCGAGAAGAAATAACTTGTAATTTGAGGGACTAATATCACCTTGATTTCTTAATATTTCGCTAAACTGTTCAACATAATAGTTTTAGATAATTGTTTTATCTTTAAATTAACACCAAGATCACCTACATCGGAGTTAAATTGAGGGAGTTATGCTCTGATTTGTACGAGAAGGTTAGATAGGATGAAAACCTGCATCAAGAAAATAAAGAAATAAAATTAATATTTAAAAAAGAAGAAGAATATTATAAATGAAAATAATAAATGACTAGTATATGCCATAGCCATTGCCATTGTATGAACGTCTTACCATCTTAAGTGTGAAATTTTGACAAGAAAATATTTTATAAAGTGATATTTGAAATTGTTATGTTTATGGCATGATTACCAATGATTTATGGTAATAGTTATATTTGGATGAACATACTTGTTATTGAAAGCCTATTTTTGGCTATCATTGTGAAAAGAAAAGAAATGAACACGGTCACATGGCAATCCGTGTGGTGCACCAGTAGGGGACGCCCTACCAACGGTTATGATCATGTTAATGAGAAAAGAAAGAGAAAGTAAGCCATGTCGGACGGAGCGAGAAAAGTCTGTACCGGAGAGTAGAAAATACTCACTCTGACCGGGGTAGTTTGATATGAGAATAAATTGATAGTCATCATATGATATCCTGAAAAATAGTATTTATGCCATACATGTCATAATTGTACAATTTTCATGTGCATAGACAAAGTGCATTCATGTGACCTAAAGATATTTTCTGTAGTTTATACAGATGGATATGACATGATGAACTATATTGATGGTAAATTATGATTTATTGTTAAACCTACTGGGATTTAATTCTCACTATATTTCCATATCATGTTCAGAAGAATAATTACGCAGATTTTCTCCATGACACTTATTATTGCCGTATGTTGGATCGAGGTGCCCTACCTTGGGCAACTACCAGTTATATCGGATATATGTGTACTAGATGTGACTGAGATTCTAGTGGAGGTGCTACCACCCACACCAGTGTCCCTGTAAGTAGTCTACGTAGATGATTAGAGTTAATATGTATATTTTAGACCTTTGTATAAATGTTTGTAAAATAATGGTGTATATGGAAACTCAGTATTGTATCACTATTAATAATAATTATGCTTGGTTAAATTAATTATTATTATGAGTTAATTGGTTAGAATTAACGCAATAATAACGTCGTGGAATTTTACAAATATAAAAAAAAATTATTACATTTACATAAATGGAGTTGTTACATAATTGGTATCAGAGCAGGTCGATCCTAGATGGCCAGTGGGTGGATGGTTATGTGAATCGATCTTATAGTGTCTTGAGTATGTTGTGGTTGTGCTGTGTAGGGGATCAGTGATTCATATAGGTAAGAAATTACTTGTGTTTCCTATCTATATGTCGAGGTGGTGTTGTGATTGCTGTTAAATATTTTTAAACTAACTATTGAGCTTGATCACCTCAATAGCAGCATAACTTTGTTTTTGCCACAGTAGAAAATGGCACCACCAAGGAGGAATCCAGCAACCAATGCAGAGGAAACCCTGCAGAATCTGGCCACGGCAATTCGAGACTAAGTCATGACCACAAACCAAATTCTACAATATCTCCAGAATGCTAATAACTCAAATGGTGAGAATGGTGCTAACAACCGGATGGCTGGAAAATATAATGGCATATCTGAGTTCCTGAGGACTAGACCACCTTGTTTCTAAGGTGGCTATGACCCAACGGTAGCCGAAAGGTGGATAACGAAATTAGAGAAAATCTTTGAAGTGATAGGCTGTACTGAAGAACAACAAGTTATTTTTGCTGCATATATGTTAAAGGATGATGAAGCAGAATACTGGTGGCGTGGAGTTAGAGAACTTTTAGCTCATCAGGGAAGACAGATCACCCGACAAGTATTCAAGGACACTTTTTTGGAAAAGTACTTTCCAAGTACTGTACGGGCAGAGAAAGAGATAGAATTTCTCCAACTCAGGCAAGACAGCATGACCGTGAACCAGTTGTTAGGTGTATTTCACTAGTTAACCGCAAGCGCACGGCGTAGTTGTAACTAGTCCGGCGAGTATGGGTCGTATCCCACAGAGAACAATGTCAACTACTAGAATTTCACAAAATATGCTATCTAGATCGATGTAATTTGATTAGAGAGTGTCACAATTCAACGAATGAAAATAACCAATTAAACAAGCCTAGGGTTATGGTTCACCACACTTATGATATTCAACATCCAATTTATACCTCTAATTGCAATTATCTAGGTTATTGGGGATGGTTTAGCCTTAATTAACTAGCAACCTCTTTTAAGCATTACTAATCGTACCTAGGTTAATCCAATTGCCTACTTTCGTGGTTCTTAGTTCAATCTAAGTCCATTAAGTTCTATGATGACCATGGAATACAATTAATCGGTTTTCTCGTACCCATTAATTGATTCAATCCTAGAGAATCTTAAACTACTTTCGTGATTAAGATATCCCTAATTAACTATTAGGTTTCGGTATTAATCTTCACCTTTCAGTCCATCAATTAATATCCTATGACGTGATAAATATTGGCCAAACATTCATCAACTCATATAACCAATGCTTAATAGCTAATCCTAATTAACCATGGATAACACAATTAGGGTTCCATTAATTCAATTAGCATAGTGTATCATCACATCATAAGTGTGTTTACCAAAACCCTAGATCAAAACTACTCAAGCATAATAGAAACAGAAACTAAAACCAAATTCATTAAACTAAAACCATAAGTGTTCAATACAAACCAAGACAAAGAATTGAAATAGAGATGAGTGCAGAGATAGAAAGATAAAACCTGGATGGAGAATGTAAAGAAATACAATGCTGAATTGCTGTCAAATCTAAGCTAAGAACATGAAAGTAAACTCTAATCCTACTCTAAACCTAATCCAATGGTGTTTCCTAACCCTAAAACTGAGTAGAGAAGGTCTGAAATCTGTTCTCCCTTCTTTGGCTGCGTTTCCCCCTCAATATATAACAATTTGGGCGGCCAAAACCCTAAAAAATACGGTGTTCGCAGACCCGCAGCACTGTCGTGTCCTAGGACACGGCCTGGCCGTGCATCGGGCTGGTTTCTGAGAGAATGCTGCACATCTTGCCCAGAGCACGGCCTGGCCGTGCTGCATGCTGCCATGCTCAGAATTTGCTGATTTTTGGTGGGCTTGCTCCTTGCTTCCTCCTCAACATATTTCATATCCATTTGGCACTTCTCATGAGGGTTTTCCCTTGCTTCTTGGGCTCTTTTGCTTACCTACAAGCATAAAAACAACCAAAGCAGTATCCAAAGCAAAACATAACCAAAAGCAGGGAAATAACCACAAGTTTACTATGAATTAGGGGATAAAATATAGCCATTAAGTACTCAAAATATCCCTTTATCAACTCCCCCATGATTAAACCTTTGCCTGTCCTCAAGAAAATGACATGTTATATCAGGAAGGGAGATGATGCATATAAATTTCAAATAACAGATAAATGCGGTACAGGAAATTCTTCACTCAATCAATGTGCACACAATAGATATTTGAATAGACATTTATCAGATAATCTTTTTTCTTCTAAGACTAAACCAAAATTTCCCTATTTTATATCTGCTTCTATTGATACCATTGAATGTATGCATCTAATTGACTTTCAAGCACTCAAATAGGCTACCTCATCCTTTAGATCTCCCTATGCTGCTTTACCCTTATTTCTATTTTTCTCACACAATTTCTTTTATTTTCCATCATCAAAATTTTTTTCAATTATTTTATTAGAAATATGTAGTGAGTGTATTTTATGCTCCATCTCACTAGGGTAAAGGCATCTAAGTACTCATACTAAGGCCTTTTTGGTGCCTTGAAGGGGTACTCAGAGTGAAAACTTTTTGGGGTGCACATTCCCTCATTTTTCACCTCTCCCTACCTCCATACTCTCATAGTGTTAAAAATAAAAAATAGGCTACCTCATCCTTTAGATCTCCCTATGCTGCTTTACCCTTATTTCTATTTTTCTCACACAATTTCTTTTATTTTCCATCATCAAAATTTTTTTTTCAATTATTTTATTAGAAATATGCAGTGAGTGTATTTTATGCTCCATCTCACTAGGGTAAAGGCATCTAAGTACTCATACTAAGGCCTTTTTGGTGCCTTGAAGGGGTACTCAGAGTGAAAACTTTTTGGGGTGCACATTCCCTCATTTTTCACCTCTCCCTACCTCCATACTCTCATAGTGTTAAAAATAAAAAATAGGCTACCTCATCCTTTAGATCTCCCTATGCTGCTTTACCCTTATTTCTATTTTTCTCACACAATTTCTTTTATTTTCCATCATCAAAATTTTTTTTTCAATTATTTTATTAGAAATATGCAGTGAGTGTATTTTATGCTCCATCTCACTAGGGTAAAGGCATCTAAGTACTCATACTAAGGCCTTTTTGGTGCCTTGAAGGGGTACTCAGAGTGAAAACTTTTTGGGGTGCACATTCCCTCATTTTTCACCTCTCCCTACCTCCATACTCTCATAGTGTTAAAAATAAAAAATAGGCTACCTCATCCTTTAGATCTCCCTATGCTGCTTTACCCTTATTTCTATTTTTCTCACACAATTTCTTTTATTTTCCATCATCAAAATTTTTTTTTCAATTATTTTATTAGAAATATGCAGTGAGTGTATTTTATGCTCCATCTCACTAGGGTAAAGGCATCTAAGTACTCATACTAAGGCCTTTTTGGTGCCTTGAAGGGGTACTCAGAGTGAAAACTTTTTGGGGTGCACATTCCCTTATTTTTCACCTCTCCCTACCTCCATACTCTCATAGTGTTAAAAATAAAAAATAGCATACAATTCACAGTACAATAGAGAGATATTTTTTTTTTTTTAAAAAATTAGAGGTTTAATGCTAGAAGAGAGAGACTAAAGTTTAAACTACCTATTTCATACCCTATTGTGCATCACATGTTCATGAGTTAAAATCAACTTATATTACATCAATCTATCTCTGAAATAGTAAACTAAGAAATTTTGCAATGCAACATGAGATATTCAGCCAATAGTAACTAATCAGAGGAAATCACAAGCCTAAAGCTACTCCCCCATGCTTAAACTTGACATTGTCCTCAATGTCAATAATAACTGAAAGTACAGGCAAATGGTGAAGTAACTTACTTGCTTGATGGTCTTCTGAAAGAGGTAAAGGTAGGTTCTTGCTGAAATGTCTATTGTACCATGCTTTCATCATCAATAGGTAAGCCAGATATAAGCAATGCAGCATTTTGAATTGGAGCTGGGTTAAAAACATGGCTCACTTATGCTTTGGCTAGAGGGCCCTATTTTTTTTTAACTACTTGGGGCACGGCCTGTGCTTCTCGTGGGTTTTTCCAAATTTTGCAGATTTTGGCCCGTGCTTGTAGCACGGGCGTTGTAACATCCCTAATTTCGTTTCTTTTATTGATAAAAGTACATAAAAATTTAATTAAGGAAATAAAATTTATTAGACAATATTTTAGATATCTAAGGAAATATAATCCTTAGAAATTCTTCACCTTATGTATGTGCATAGAAAATGTTTCTAACATTAAGAGAACAAATAAAGTGGGAAAACCTAATAGGAAAGAAATTAGAAATAACATACTAAAGGGATGCAAAATTCTTGGATAAGGAAGATAAATTTTTAGAAACAAGTAAAGGTCTTAAAATTTCAAGAACTAGAGTTACTAAGTTTAAAATCCTTGGGACGACATTTTTGTGTCACGGATGTTTACCCACTGGAATCACTTAATTTGGAATTCTTATGTGGGAGATATAGTCAGATTAGTAAGTAAAGGTTAGAACCTACCTGAGAAGAAATAATATTGACTTTAAGGGAGTAATAACACCATGATTTATTACTATTTGGCTGATATGATTAACATAATAGGTTTAGATAATTGTCTTAGATTTCCATAGACACTAAGATCACCTCAATCGGAGTTAAAATGAGGGAGTTATACTCTGATTAGTGAGCAAATGTCACTAAGCATGGCTAGGCCGTGTTCTGGGTGCTTCAAGCATGGGCTAGCCGTGTTCGGGGCTGTTTTTGAGTACATTTGAAGTATTTTTAAAGCATGGCCGTGTCCTGGAACATGGCCAGACCGTGTTGGAAGCTGGTTAAACCTATTTTCAACATTTTTCTACCCTAGATGAACCTCTTTAACTCTAGGGTAATAGTAGAAATCAAATTGGAGAACAATGCTCTATAAATTTGTAAGAACATGTGTTGGAAATGATATAAATAAGAAGAAAATTACTAAAGGCCAAGCATAAAGAGAAGGTTAGATATGATGAAAACCTGCATTAAGAAAATAAAGAAATAAAATTAATATTTAAAAAAGAAGACGAATCTTATAAATGAAAATAATAAATGACTAGTATATGCCATAGCCATTGCCATTGTATGAACTTCTTACCATCTTAAGTGTGAAATTCTGACATGGAAATATTTTATAAAGTGATATTTGAAATGGTTTATGTTCATGGCATAATTACCAATGATTTATGGTAATAGTTATATTTTGATGAACATACTTGTTATTGAAAGCATATTTTTGGCTATCATTGTGAAAAGAAAAAAAATGAGCACGGTCACATGGCAATCTGTGTGGTGCACCAGTAGGGGACGCCCTACCAACGGTTATGATTATGATTATGAGAAAAGAAAGAGAAAGTGTGCCATGTTGGACGGAGCGAGAAAAGCCTGCACCGGAGAGTAAAGGATACTCACCCTGACCGGGGTAGCTTGAAATGAGAATAAGTTGTTGGCCATCATATGATATTCTAAAAATAGTTACTCTTGTCATACATATTATTACTGTATGATTCTTATGTGCATAGATATAATGCATTCATGTGACCAAAGATATTTTCTATAGATTATACAGCTGAACATGATGTGATGAGCTATATTGATGATGATTTATTGTTGAACTTACTGGGATTTAATTCTCACTATATTTCCATATCATGTTCAGAAAATTAGTTATGCAGATTTTTCTATAGCTCTGGCTTTTAGTGCACGTTGGATTGAGTACTTTATGTTGGGCAGATCCCAGAAGCAAATAAAGTGTTTGTGGTCGAGTTGGCTTAGATCCCGGTGAAGGTGCAACCACCCGCACCTGTATCTCCAGAATTGGTCAACCAGAATAAATAAGATGTAGATTTTTATGTGTTTGATATGTTGTACGTATGTTTTGATTAATGACATGTATGTGAACTCTGTATTGTATAAATTAAATAAATGTTATATTGAGTTAAGTTGTAAAGAGGTAATAACTTCATGGTATTTTTTTTTTTAAAAATTTGATACTTAAATGGAGTTGTTACAGGCGTGGTGGAGGACACGACCTAGCCGTGTTGCTGTCTGGAAGCTGCAAATCCTCAAATTTTGCCTCAGCTTTTGATTCTCCTTGACTTCCCTCGATTTTTAGCCTTTTACATCATTTTGGGCACATGGAAATAGACCTAAAATAGATGAGGAAACACTCATTAAACCTATAGCCAAAGAAATCAACTAAAATTAAAGATAAAAACTAAACTAAAAACTAAAAAAAAAACCAAAGGAAACTTTAAAAATTAAATATGGGTTGTCTCTCACAAAGCGCTTATTTAAAGTCATTAGGTCGACTCCCTTTTTATGCTTTCACTCAAGGAGGCTTGAAGAGAGTTTGGATAACCCTCTTTTTGATCCATTGCCTCTTAGTATGTTGCTTGAGGCTTTGCCTAATGGCCTTCAAAGATGTTCTTGGCTCATTCTTTTCTTCATTTGCTCCATTCAAGCTTTGAGGAGGCGGTTTGGGTTCTAACTTTGTGTCTTTCACTTCCTCCTCAATGTCTTGCTTTTCTTCCCCTTGTTTGACATAAACACAAGAGCTTTCCACAGAGTATAACTCAAGTGGGTCAGAAGGAGAAAAATTCATGGCATTATCATTCACATTAGGTTTAGTTAAGCCAATCATATAGCAAGATTTACCTAGAGATGGAGGGTTCATAGTATCATTCAAATTAAATTCCACTCTTTCATCCCCTACATTCAAAGAAAGCTTTGCATCTTTTACATTTATATTTGCACCAGCCATAGCTAGGAAAGGCCTTCCAAGAATGATGGGGATTTTTTCATCTTCCTCCATCTCTAAAATAACAAAATCAACCGGTATATAAAATTTACCTACCTTTAGAGGAACATCCTCTAATATACCTACCGGATGCTTGATGGATCGGTAAGCCAAATGAAGGGAAAGGGTGGTGGGCTTTAAGTCACCCATCTGAAACTTTTTGCACACCGAGAGAGGCATGAGGCTGACACTTGCTCCAAGGTCACATAGGGCTCTGTCAATCTTCATATCTCCAATGGAGCAAGGAATAGAGAAGCTTCCGGGATCCTTAAGCTTTTGAGGAAACTTATTCTGTATTAAAGCACTGGATCCCTCTGTTAATGCCACCACAGCATACTCTTCAATTTTTCTCTTGTTTGAGAGGATCTCTTTTAAGAACTTTGCATAGGATGGC
Organism: Gleditsia sinensis; assembly: GCA_037074535.1. Taxonomy (NCBI): domain Eukaryota; kingdom Viridiplantae; phylum Streptophyta; class Magnoliopsida; order Fabales; family Fabaceae; genus Gleditsia; species Gleditsia sinensis. The sequence goes on along the minus strand of CM073466.1, from coordinate 36,673,389 downwards.
ATTTGGGAGATGGCTTCTAGGAATGGGATATTGATATCCAGCTTCTTTAGCACATCCAGAAACTTCCCAAACTGCTTCTTTAACTTAGCCTTAACCAATCTCTGAGGAAAAGGGATTGGTGGCTTGTATGGTTCAGGAGCCACGTATTTTGGCTCTTCTTCCTTCTTTTCCTCTTCTTCTGGTTCCTCTTCTAATTTCTTCTCAGATGCAGCCTGAGGTTCATTTGTCTTTACCTCCCCACTTCTCTCAGATTCAGCCAACTGCTTACCACTTCTCAAAGTAATGACATTACAATGCTCTTTGGGGTTCTCAGTTTGGCCTGGAAGTCTGCCAAAGTTCCTGTTAGATAGACTTGCTTGTTGTGTGCTATTTGAGTTTCCAGCATCTTGCTATGAGTAGCAAGTGAGTCTACCTTGGAGGCTAAATCTTTAATAGCCTCATTCATGGAATGGTTCTGGGCTTTGAATTCATCATTTTGCTTACTCTGTGTGGAGATGAAATTCTCCATCAGAGCCTCCAGATTTGACTTTGGCTGAAGATGAGGAGGATTGAACGGCCTTTGATTTTGAAAGCCAGGAGGCTGCTTGAAATTATTCTGAGGCTGATTTGCATTCGGCTTGTAAGGGAGATTCGGGTGGTTCCTCCAACCTGGATTGTAGATGTTGCTATAGGGATTGCTTTTCTGATTATCGTTCACAAAGTTCACCTGTTCACAATCCTGAGGTGCAGAATTTCTAAGTTGACAATTACTGGCCACATGGCCAACACACCCACAGATCTCACATGTAAAAGATGAAGAAGAACCAATAGCATTAATGCTCAATTTATCTAACTTTTGAAACAATGCATCAACCTTAGAAGTAAGATGATTAAACGCATCTACTTCATACATACCTGCTGGTTTCCTCGGCTGCCTTTCACTAGACCATGAATAGTGATTTTGAGCCATATCTTCAATCAGCTCATATGCCTCATCTATAGTTTTATTCATAATGGCCCCTCCAGCTGCAGCATCCACAGACATACGGGTGTTGTAAATCAGTCCATTGTAGAAGGTATGGACTATAAGCCACTTCTCCAACCCATGGTGTGGGCATATTCTGAGGAGCTCTTTAAATCTTTCCCAAGCATCATATAATGACTCCCTATCCTTCTGAGCAAATGTAGTGATCTGATTTCTAAGGTGGACCGTCTTGCTCGGTGGGAAGTACTTGGCGAGAAAAGCTTGAGAAAGCTGCTGCCAAGTGGTGATGGACCCCGATGGAAGAGAATGCAACCATGCACGAGCCTTGTCCCTCAAAGAGAAAGGGAATAGTCTCAACCTGATGGCATCTGAGGATACCCCATTCAGCTTTAAGGTGTCACAGTACTCCAAGAAGACTGACAGGTGGAGATTAGGATTTTCAGCAGGTGACCCTCCAAATTGATTCTGCTAAACCATCTGTAAAAGAGAGGGCTTCAGCTCAAAGTTGCTAGCTTCAACAACTGGCCTGACTATGCTAGGATTCATTCCATGTGTATCTGGGGTGGTAAAATCTTTAAGAGATCGGTTATCTCTCTCTCCCATTGTAGCTGCAGAATTTTCTTGCTGCTGTATTCTTCTTCTCCTCCGTAGGGTGCACTCAATCTCCAGGTCAAATTCAACAAGGAATTTGTGGCCTCTTCGCATAAAATAGCTACACACCTATGAAGGATGAAAAAGATACAAAAATCAGCAAAGGAAAATTATGCAGAAAAACAGAAAAGAAAATGATCTAGTCTAGCTATTTCGCAAAAATATCTAATATTGACGATTGTTCCTCGGCAACGGTGCCAAAAACTTATTAGGTGTATTTCACTAGTTAACCGCAAGCGCACGACGTAGCTGTAACTAGTCCGGCGAGTACGGGTCGTATCCCACAGAGAACAATGTCAACTACTAGAATTTCACAAAATATGCTATCTAGATCGATATAATTTGATTAGAAAGTGTCACAATTCAACGAATGAAAATAACCAATTAAACAAGCCTAGGGTTATGGTTCACCACACTTATGATATTCAACATCCAATTTATACCTCTAATTGCAATTATCTAGGTTATTGGGGATGGTTTAGCCTTAATTAACTAGCAACCTCTTTCAAGCGTTACTAATCGTACCTAGGTTAATCCAATTGCCTACTTTTGTGGTTCTTAGATCAACCTAAGTCCATTAAGTTCTATGCCGACCATGGAATACAATTAATCGGTTTTCTCGTGCCCATTAATTGATTCAATCCTAGAGAATCTTAAACTACTTTCGTGATTAAGATATCCCTAATTAACTATTAGGTTCCGGTATTAATCTTCACCTTTGAGTCCATCAATTAATATCTTATGACGTGATAAATATTGGCCAAACATTCATCAACTCATATAACCAATGCTTAATAGCTAATCCTAATTAACCATGGATAACACAATTAGGGTTCCATTAATTCAATCAGCACAATGTATCATCACACCATAAGTGGGTTTACCAAAACCCTGGATCAAAACTACTCAAGCATAATAGAAACAGAAACTAAAATCAAATTCATTAAACAAACCATAAGTGTTCAATACAAACCAAGACAAAGAATTGAAATAGAGATGAGTGCAGAGATAGAAAGATAAAACTTGGATGGAGAATGTAAAGAAATACAATGCTGAATTGCTGTCAAATCTAAGCTAAGAACATGAAAGTAAACTCTAATCCTACTCTAAACCTAATCCAATGGTATTTTCTAACCCTAAAACTGAGTATAAAAGGTCTGAAATCCGTTCTCCCTTCTTTGGCTGCGTTTCCCCCTCAATATATAACACTTTAGGCGGCCAAAACCGTAAAAAATATGGTGTTCGCAAACTCGCAGCACGACCGTGTCCCTAGACACGGCCTAGCTGTGCATCGGGCTGGTTTCTCGGAGAATGCTGCACATCTTGCCCAGAGCACGACCTGGCCATGTTGCACGCCACCAAGCACGTCCTGGCCGTGTTGCATGCTGCCTGGCTCAGAATTTGTTGATTTTTGGTGGGCTTGCTCCTTGATTCCTCCTCAACATATTCCATATCCATTTGGCACTTCTCACGAGTGTTTTCCCTTGCTTCTTGGCCTCTTTTTCTCACCTACAAGCATAAAAACAACCAAGGCAGTATCCAAAGCAAAGCATAACCAAAAGCAGGGAAATAACCACAAGTTTACTATGAATTAGGAGATAAAATATAGCCATTAAGTACTCAAAATATCCCTTTGTCACCAGTATATTGCAAAGTTCGAGTAGCTGTCTAAATTCTCCTCTTATCTGCGATATAACCTAGTTGAAGCATGAAAGGCGGTTAAGTTCGATGCGGGACTAAACCCAGAGATAAAGAATGCTGTTATAACTATGGAGATCAGGGAGTTTGTACTTCTAATAAATAAATGCAGACTCCTGGAAAAGAGTTTAAGGGCAGTGGAGGACGAGAAGCAAAGGTGAAACCTATGGAAGAGGAAGACAAATTTTCCCAACCCTGGAAAGAACGTGAGAAGAAGTGGATATGGAGCTGGTAAGAGGCCATTGACTGCGGGTCCTAGACCTTTTCAACAAGACCTCGCCCCAGTCAAATGCGCTAAGTGCGGACGAATGCATGGTAACCGGCCATGCTACATGGGACAAGATGTCTGTTTCAATTGCGGACAGAAGGGACATTTTACGAGAAACTGCCCACAGAATGTGGGGAAGCAGCCAGAACAGAGGCCTCAACTGAAAGGAAGGATTTTCACCCTGAGCGGCCAAGAGGCAACTCAATCTTCTGAAATGATTCAAGGTACATGCTACATCTATGGATTTGCTTTTATGGTGCTGTTTGACTTTGGTGCTAGTCATTCATTTATATTAGAAGAATGTATTAGGAAGTTTCAGTTTCCTATTTCTGAAACTCCCTATGAGCTATCCGTGGTGACCTCCACGGGGGAAAGGGTATTAACTTCCTCTGTATGTAAGGACTGTCAAGTCACCATCCAGGAGAAAACTTTTTTTGTAAACTTCGTCTGTTTACCTTTAAAAGGTATTGAGGTCATTCTAGGATTAGACTGGATGTCTAGAAATCGGGTCTTGCTAAATTGTTGCACCAAGATCGTTGAATTTCTATCTCCTACTCCACAAGAGGAGATGCAGTTATTAATGCTTAAGGCCAACCAAGTTAATCGGGAGATAAAGAATGGAGTACTTGGATACATTCTTTTGTATTTATCAAACCTAGAAGTCGAATCGAAGCTTGATGAAATCCCAATAGCCAACGAGTTCCCTAAAGTATTTCCATCAGATTTTCCAGGCTTACCTCCTAAGAGAGAGATAGAGTTCTCTATTAATCTTTTACGTGGGACAGTGCCTATCTCTATTACACTTTATAGAATGGCCTCGAAGGAACTATAGGAACTCAAGAAACAGTTGGAGGAACTGTTAGACAAGCAATTTATTTGACCGAGTGTATCACCTTGGGAAGCTCCTGTATTGTTTGTTAAGAAGAAAAATGGGAGCTTGAGACTATGCATAGATTATAGACAGCTGAATAAGGTGACTATAAAAAACAAGTACCCTCTCCCTAGGATAGATGACTTATTGGACCAACTGAAGGGTGCCTCCATCTTTTCTAAAATTGACTTGTGGTCGGGATACCATCAGATTAGGATCAAGGAGGAGGACGTACCAAAAACTTCCTTTAGGACTAGGTATGGGTACTATGAGTTTCTCGTAATGCCCTTCGGGTTGACGAATGCACTTGCAATTTTCATGGATTACATGAATCACATTTTTTTACCCTACCTAGATCAATTTGTTGTAATGTTCATTGATGACATCTTGATAAATTCTAAGAGTGAGAAAGAACATGAACAACATCTCCGAATTGTGCTGCAAGTGCTAGAAGAGAAAAGTTATATGCCAAATTGGAGAAGTATGAATTTTGGCTATCAGAGGTGAATTTTCTTGGACACGTCATCTCTAATAGAGGGGTAGCTGTAAACCCTAGCAAGACGGAAGCAGTGATTCAGTGGGAGAGACCAAAGACGGTCATGGAAGTCAGACGTTTCTTAGGTTTGGCAAGATACTACAAAAGGTTTATACAAAACTTCTCCCGTATAGCCTTGCCAATGACTAAATTGACCAGGAAGGGAAGTCTTTTCAAATGGACTGATCAATGTGAAACTAGTTTCCAGGAGCTTAAGACTAGATTAACCACTCCTCCTATTTTAGTTATTCTAGATCCCACAGGACATTTTGAAGTGTATAGTAATGCTTCAAAGAAAGGGCTAGGGTGTGTGCTGATGCAAGACAAGAGAGTAGTTGCTTACGCTTCTAGGCAACTGAGACCCCAGGAAGAAAACTACCCAACACATAATTTTGAATTGGCAGCGGTGGTGTTTGCCTTAAAGATTTGGCGACACTATTTGTACGGGGCAACCTTTGAAGTATATTGTGATCATAAGAGTCTTAAATACCTCTTTGATTAGAAAGAGTTAAACATGAGGCAACGAAGATGGGTAGAATTTCTCAATGACTACAAGTTTGAGATAAAGTACCATCCAGGAAAGGCGAATGTTTAATTTGTCAGAAGGTGAAAGTGGATGAAAAAGGACATTGTTGAGTTCGTGGCAAAATGTTTAATTTGTCAGAAGGTGAAAGTGGAACATCAAAAGCCAGCAGGATTTCTTCAACCTTTCAAGATTCCTGAATGGAAATGGGACAATATTTCGATGGACTTTGTTGTGGGTTTACCTAAAACTTCAGTTGGAGATGAGTCTATCTGGGTAATAGTTGATAGATTAACTAAATCTGCTCACTTTCTGCCCACAAAGATTAACTATTCATTGGACAAATTGTCCCAGTTGTACGTTTAGGAAATAGTTAGACTACATGGGATTCCCTTAAATATCGTTTTAGATAGAGATCCGAGGTTCACGTCGAGGTTTTGGAAGGCGTTACAAGAAACTTTTAGAACCCAATTGCGGTTCAGTATTGCCTACCATCCTCAGACTGACGGGCAGACAGAACAGACTATTCAAACTTTAGAAGATATGTTGAGGGCCTGTGTGATAGAGCAAGGTAAAGGATGGGATAAACACCTACTTTAGTAGAGTTTGCTTATAATAATAGCTATCACTCTAGTATTAAGATGGCCCCCTACGAAACTTTATACGGTAGGAAGTGCCAATCTCCACTATGTTGGTTTGAGGTAGGAGAAAAGAACTTGCTGGGTCCTAATCTAGTTCAACAAACCACTGAACAAATCAAGATGATACAAGACAAAATACTTACAGCTCAGAGACGGCAAAAAAGTTACTATGATAAGAGACATAGACCTCTGGAATTTGAGGAAGGAAACCATGTATTTCTAAAACTTTCTCCAACTACTGGAGTTGGCAGGTCTCTCAAGACCAGAAAGCTAAGTCAGCGATTTCTGGGACCCTACCAAAATCTAAAGAGAGTAGGGACATCAGCATATGAAATTGCTCTCCCACCTAATTTGTCCAACCTGCATAATGTTTCCTATGTATCACAGCTGCGGAAGTATCTTCCAGATTCATCACATGTAATACGGGATGAACCAATCCAAATAAAGGAGAACATGACATACCAGCTAGTACTTGCATCCATATTGGACACCGACGTGAAGCAACTGAGAAATAAAACCATTCCCCTGGTTAAGGTGTTATGGGAAGGTTTGACTCCGGAAGAAGCAACTTGGGAGCTAGAAGAAGTCATGAGGAAGAAATATCCGAAATTGTTCTTATTAGGTAATTCCTGAGAGGAAGAAGCAGCTTTGGTGAAGTTTCTGCTTCTTCCTCTCTCTAGAAACTTCACCAAAGCAACTTGGCAGCTTTGGTGAAGTTTCTAGAGAGAGGAAGAAGCAGAAACTAGAGAAAGGGAGAAGTAAGTCTTTGAAGAGAAGAAGGTAAGATCAACATATTTCTTTAAGATTTATGATTGGATGACTTTATCGCTGGTTGCATGTGAACATTTAAATGTGTGGGAAGGTAGATAGAGCTTTTATTGAAGTAGTTATGGCATCCATGGTTACTGTTCATCCATGTGCATATGGTAGTGTTTTGGGTAAACTTTGTGTTGTTGGTTTTGAGATTAAATCCATATTTTGGTTGGTTGTTTGCTCTGGAAAAATCGTGTTTTTATGCTCAAAACATTGGTATGATTATTATTGGTTTTTCTTGGATGGTTTGGGAGAAAAAAGAAATTTTTGGGGTTTTTCGTGCCCGAAGCACGACCGTACCTAGAGACACGGCCAGGCCATGCTTGGAGCTGGGAAGATGAAATATGAAAATCTAGAAAAAAAATGATGAACACGGCTGTGCTTGGGGCTGGCCTATGTGAAACACGGCTAGGTTGAGAGGGAAACACGGGGAGAAACATGGCCATGAAGCACGACCGTGCTTAGAGGCACGGCCAGGCCGTACTTCATGCTGTGTCACCCTTTTTCTTTGTTTTTTGTTTCCTTTATGAATCTTAATTAATTATCAATATTTTTGGGATGTTAATGAGGGTTTTATGATGCATGAATGCTATTTTTTCATGTGCCGTATCTATTTCATCATGTATGTTTATTGAATCATGTATGTAAGCATGAAGAATGATGCATGAATGCTATATTTGCATACTATAGACTGCTTGTATGTATAGCTGCAAGTGAGTTATTGATGTATGTATATTATGAAAGGCTATCAAGATATGTATGTTCATCCCTGATGAGTTGTTGTAACATGCTTAAGGATGAGTATGGTTTTTGCTCTGGATATTTATTAATATGCATACTCTTGCTGTGTTAAGTGGTTGGAGAGATGTAAAAGACTTAAGTTTTATTAGGAGGATCCTCTCTAAAGTAGGTTGGCCTAGTAACAAGTGTCTCCCTTGCTATATTGAGACGACTGACAAGTCAAAATGATCCTCTCTGAAGCACGATGGCCTGGAAACAAGTATTTCCCTTGCTGTATTGAAGAGATTGACAAGTTTAGGATGACCCTTATGCATTAAGGTGACCCGGGATTGTGGCACCTTACGAGGTAAGGCGATTGAAGGGTCGTAGCTTAGATATAGTACAGGGATAGGGGATGCCCTATAGCCTAGAGTGGTCAATATAGGAAGGACCCTCCGACCAATGGCCCTCAAATGGTGGGTGAGTAACTGGTGGGGTAAGGCTCACGCCACATTGAGGATTGCTATTGAGAGAGATTAATGGATTATGAGCCACTGTGAGTGATGATGAGCCACTGTGAATGATGTATGAGCCATGAATAACGGCAGAGGTATTTTATAAATACATGTTTTATTTTATCATGCGTGATATTGATGCATAACCTATAAAAAGGCTGTCATGTACTTCATTGTACCTTTATTGCATAAAAAGAGAAAATGTTTTCTGTAGTACAGCTGGACATAGCATGTAAGTTTTTCGTATACTTATATGTATTGGATGTTGACCTTGCTGGGATTTTATATCTCACTATGTTTTAATGTTATGTTCAGATCAGTAGAGATGTCTTTTACTGTGCTGACGATTCTCCTAGAGCTGTAGACGGTAGATGTCCTGTACTTGGGACAGTTCACTGTCATAGTGAACATGTTGGTGATCAACATGGTAGAGATCCTCGCTCCTGGCCCACCTCCTTCACCAGTAGTACCCTAGGGGTGACGGCCAGGGGAGGGTAGTAGGATAGCGTTATGTATATAACTAATTTTGTAATGTAAATGGGCTAACCCCATTGTTTTCATGTAACCCTCATGGTACTTTGCCTTTTGTGATGTATGCTTAGTACCTTGGGTTACATATGTTTGTATATATGCTGCTAAACTTTGATGGATGTAACTTTTGGATGTATGTAAATACAAGATGCATGACTTATGATATAACACTAGTTTCTTACACATGAATATATATATATAAACCAGGCGTTACAAGTTGGTATCAGAGCAGGTTGATCCTAAGCGTCCATGGGGGTGGATGGTTACCTGGATTAATCTAAAAAAATCTTGAATAAGATGTGGATAGATGGAGTAGAGTAGCAAATGGAATATTGTTAAGGAAAAATTGCTAACGTTTTTCCTAATATGTATGCTTGATGGTGTTATCACTACTGTATTATGAAAGTTTTTCTTTAAATACTGTTGAGCTTGGTCACCTCTATAGTGACTAACTCTTTTGTTTCACACAGTAAAAAATGGCATCATCAAGGAGAAATTCAGCGCCAAGTGCGGAAGCTACTCTACAAGATCTAGCCTCTGTTATTCGAGATCAAGCTTCTGCCATGAATGAAATCCTACGGCATATTCAGAGCAATAGTAATTGAAATGGTGAAATGGGTGAGAATCCAAGGAATGCAGGCAATTGATGGGCAAATTTTATGAGGACTCGACCTCCGTCTTTCGTTGGAGGGTATGATCCTATGGTGGTGGATAGATGGTTGACTGAAATAGAGAAAGTTTTTGGGGTTCTGGAGTGTTCGGATGAACAGAAGGTAAATTTTGCTGTATACATGCTAAAAGAAGAAGTAGAGTTTTGGTGGAGAGGAGCCAGTGAACTGTTGGCCCACCAGGGTCAACAAGTTACCTGGTCTGTCTTCTGAGAGACCTTCTTGGAAAAGTATTTTCCAAGAGGTGTTAGAGCCGAAAAGGAAATAGAATTCCTTTAACTCAGACAAGGGAATCAATCGATTGACCAGTGTATTGTAAGATTCGAGGAGTTAGCCAAGTTCTCGTCCTTTCTGATATACAATCCGGATGAATCTTAGAAGGCGATCAAGTTCGAAGCTGGTTTAAATCCTGAAATCCGCAATGCAGTAGTGGCCTTGGAAATACGCAAATTTGTTCCTTTGTTTAATAAGTGTCGGTTGTTGGAAAAGAGTTTGATGGCATTAGAGGAAGAAAAACACAGACGAGCGCCATGGAAGAGAAAGAGGGAATTTTCAGCTCCTGATCATTTTGTCAGAGGAAGAAGCACCACTGCAAGCAAGAAACCCTTGGCCATGGGGGCTAGACCTTCAGTGCAGAATTTTGCTAGCAGCGAGTGCAAAAAATATGAGCGACAGCATGGGAATGGACCTTGTTTCCATAATTCGGTTACTCGTTTCCTATGCGGGCAGAAAGGTTATATTGCTCGTCGCTGTCCCTTAGAGGATGGGAAGAAGATTGAGCAAACTCAACCAATTAAAGGGAGAGTTTTTACTTTTAGCGGGACTAAAGCGAAGCAATCTCCTGATCTAATTCAAGGTACGTGCTATCTTCACGACTATCCTCTAGTTGTGCTCTTTGATTCGGGTGCCAGTCATTCTTTCATATCATTCGCTTGTGTAGGGAAACTGCTCTATTTTGTGTCTGAGTTGACATATGAGTTGATAGTGTTAACCCCTATAGGAAGGAAGGTGAGTACCTCTTCAGTCTGTAAAGATTGTTTAGTTAAAGTATATGGTAGATCCTTTATCGTGGATCTTATTTGTTTATCCCTAGAATATATATGATTTTGGGGATGGATCAACAGCAACCAGATTCTCTTGGATTGTTCTAAGAAGACTCTGGTCTTTCATTCAGAATCCAACAAGGAATTTAAAAGCAGAGATGAAAAGATCAACGAACTCCAGATGGAATCAGTTGGTGAGGATTCAGACGGTATTTCCTTAAGTACCCTCAACAAGGAGGCTGAGTAAGAGCTGGTCAGGATTTCGGTAGTTCATGATTTTTCGAAAGTTTTTTCTTCAAAAACTATTGAACAACCACCCAAGCGGGAAGTGGAGTTTTCCATTGACTTGGTGCCAGGAGCAACTCCTATTTCGATTACCTCGTATTGGATGGCTCTTGTGGAGTTGAAAGAGCTTAAGAAGCAAATTGAAGACCTTCTGGAGAAGAATTTTATTCGACCCTGTGTTTTGCCTTGTGGAGCCCCAGTTGTAACAACCTTTTTTTTTAATTATTATTTATTATACAATATAGAGTTCACATACACGTCATTAATCAAAACGTACGTACAACAAAATCAAACACATAAATAACTACATCTTATTTATTCTAGTTGACCAATTCCAGAGATATAGGTGCGGGTGGTTGTACCTTCACCGGAATCTGAACCAACTCGACCACAAACATATTATTATTTTATTCTAGGATCTGCCCAACATAAAGTAACTCGATCCAACGTACACTAAAAGCCAGAGCCATAGAAAAAAGCTGCATAACTAATTTTCTGAATATGATATGGAAATATAGTGAGAATTAAATCCCAGTAAGTTCAATAATAAATCATCATCAATATAGCTCATCAGGTCATGTTCAGCTGTATAAACTACAGTAAATATCTTTGGTCACATGAATGCACTATATCTATGCACATGAGAATTGTACAATAATGACATGTATGACATGATTAATTATTTTCAGAATATCATATGATGACTATCAATTTATTCTCATATCAAACTACCCCGGTCAGGGTGAGTATTTTCTACTCTCTGGTACGGGCTTTTCTCGCTCTGTCCGACATGGCCCATTTTCTCTTTCTTTTCTCATTAACATGATCATAACCGTTGGTAGGGCGTCCCCTACTGGTGCACCACACGGATTGCCATGTGACCGTGCTCATTTCTTTTCTTTTCACAATGATAGCAAAAAATATGCTTTCAATAACTAGTATGTTCATCAAAATATAACTATTACCAAAAATCATTGGTAATCATGCCATGAACATAATCATTTCAAATATCACTTTATAAAATATTTCCATGTCAGAATTTCACACTTAAGATGGTAAGAAGTTCATACAATGGCAATCACTATGGCATATATTAGTCATTTATTATTTTCATTTATAAGATTCTTCTTCTTTTTTAAATGTTAATTTTATTTCTTTATTTTCTTGATGTAGGTTTTCATCCTATCTAACCTTCTCTTACTAATCAGAGTATAATTACCTCAATTTAACTCCGATGTAGGTGATCTTGGTATCAATTTAAAGAATAATCAATTATCTAAAACTATTATGTTGAATAGTTTAGTGAAATATTAAGAAATCAAGATGATATTACTCCTTCAAAGTGGAAGTTATTTCTTCTCGGATAGGTTCTGTCCTCTACCGACTAATCTGTCCATATCTCCCTCATAAGAATTCCAAATTAAGTTATTCCAGTGGTTAAAACTCTGTGACACATATAGCAATAACTTTTAAGTTAATCATTTATTTTAATTCCCTACAAAATGTTCTCAAAAATTAAAACACTGAAGCTATCTAAAAATATTCTTTCCTGATTAACCAATTTCTGACCACTGCTTACTAATCGGACCATATCTACCTCATACAGACTCTAAATTGAGTGATTCCAGTGGTTAAAAATCCATGACACATATATCTATAATTCTTATGTTAACCATTTATTTTAATTTTCTATAAAAAATTTCCAGAAATTAAAACACAGAAGCTATCTTAACATATTCTTCCCTGATTAACCATTTTTTGACCACAGCTTACTAATCGGATCATATCTATATCATATAGACTCTAAATTGAGTGATTCTAGTGGATATAAATCTGTGAGACATAGATCTACATTTTTTGTGTTAACCATTTGTTTTAATTCCTAACCAATTCTTCCCAGAATTTTAAAAACCAAAGTTTAATAGTTTGCCATCCATAGCCATACCTATGCAGAACTATCTACACCAGCCTAAGTATTCAAACATACATAGTATGTAACATGATATAGCAACATCCATGACCAATTATCAATGTTCTAAGATCAAAATCCCATATAAATATTATAATTTTCAAAAGTTTTCTTCAAAAAAAAATATTGTTAAACTTACCTTGAGCACTTAGTCCTCTAAATTTCTCCTTCATCTTTCTTCCTTTCTTCTTCTCCTTTCCTCACTCTACCTTGTTTCTATTTTTTGGTTTCCCTCACTTAGACGAAATTTTAATGTTGTAAGGTTTGGTTTTGCTTATATATAGTATCAAATAATTTAATTTTCATAATCATGGGTCTACCTTATCAAAATTAGGATGCACTTGGTTGAATTTTTGGAAAACAAACAACTTATGTTCTTGTTTTCCTCTTCCTTAGTCAAGATATGCATAGGAAAAGAGATTTGTATTTTGAAAATTATGATGATATGTTCTTAAGATAAGGGACAAGGTCCCTTTGATTTAGGGATTTATTTTCTTTTTCTTTTGTCTTAATCAAGTATGATAGGTTTGCCTTTTTAGGTGGCAAATTTCCAACCCTTGAATCTTCCTTGCTTAGCTAAAATTATTTGTGTAGGATAAAGATGTTTTGTCATAATGTTATGTATTATTGCCCACTTGCTAAAATTATGAGTGTAGGATATAGATGTTTTGTCCTAATGCCATGTATTATCATATCACTTGCTAAAATTATGAATGTAGGATATCACACGACTTGCTAAATTTTTGTCTTTATCCTATGTCACTTAATCTTGATTACACCATTATTCCATCACTTTATTTTTTATTTTTATTTTTATTTTTTCTCCTGGGTTTGGACTCATTCTTGCCTATTTTCTTTACTTTGGTTAAATTTCTACCTTTCATAATGGGCTTGTCACATTTTCATGATTTTTGGGCTACCGGTCCAATTTCTATATCTTAGTCCAAGTCTATGTTTTATTTCTTCATTGTGCTATCCTATTGGCTTGCTGAAAATTCATGTGAAGTAGAAAAACTCTATATGAAATGTCCATAGGTGAAAGCCCAATTTATGGGTGGAGATACTAAACTTAGTAACTTTAACTCTTAAATTAGGAAAAATTACCCTAATCCAATCTTCTTGAAATTTTAATACCTCTATTTTCTTCACAAAAATTTATCTTCCTTACCCAAGAATTTCAACTTTCTTTAGTATATTTATTTCTAATTTTTCCTCTTAAGTTTTCTCTCTTTACCTATGTCATTAATGTTAGAACATTTCTATGCATACACGTAAGGTGAAGAATTTTTAAGGATTATATTTCCTTAGATATCTAAAAATTGTCTAATAAATTTTATTTTCTTATGGGATGTTACACCAGTGCTGTTTGTAAAGAAGAAGGATGGAAGCTTGCCATTATGCATTGACTACCGGCAGCTTAACAAGGTGACTATCAAGAATAAGTATCAATTGCTGAAAATAGATGATTTGCTAGATCAACTTAAGGGGGCAACTGTTTTCTCTAAAATAAATCTGAGATCAGATTATCATCAGATTCGAGTGAAGGAGGAAGATATCCCTAAAATAGCCTTCACATATCGATACAGGTATTATGAGTTCCTGGTCATGCCATTTGGAGTTACGAATGCTCCTGTAGTCTTCATGGATTACATGAATCAGATCTTTCGATCATATTTGGATCAGTTCGTGGTAGTCTTCATCGATGATCCTCATCTACTCAAGCAGTATGGAAGAGCATGGATGTCATCTTTGTTTAGTGCTTCAAGTTTTAAAGGAGAAGAAACTTTTTGCTAAATTGGAGAAATACGAATTCTGGATGCAAGAAGTTAAATTCCTGGGGCATATAGTGTCAAAGGATGGAGTGTCTGTAGACTCTAGTAAAACAGAAGCTATCCTCAAGAGGGAAAGACCAAAGACAGTGATCGAAATTAGAAGTTTTCTGGGTCTAGTAGGGTATTACAAAAGGTTCATATAGGGTTTTTTGCCAATAGCATTACCTTTGACCAGATTGACTAGGAAAGGAAGTGTGATCAAGTGGACGGCGGAATGCGAGAATAATTTTCTAAAGCTTAAGACTCGACTTACTACACCTCCTGTCTTAATTCTCCTGGATCCCTCCAGACGTTTTGAAGTTTATTCAAATACTTCAAAGAAAGGGTTGGGATGTGTTTTGATGCAAGAAGGTAGGGTAGTGGCCTATGCCTCCAGGCAGCTAAGGTCATATGAAGAAAACTATCCTACTCATGATCTGGAGTTGGCTGCTATAGTGTTTTCCTTGAAGATTTGGCGACACTATCTATATGGTGCGGTGTTTGAAGTGTATAGTGATCATAAAAGTTTGAAATATCTTTTTGATCAAAAGGAATTGAATATGAGACAGAGGAGATGGATGGAGTTTATTGATGATTACAAATTTGAGCTAAAATAACACCCAGGAAAAGCGAACGTGGTGGCGGATGCATTAAGCCAAAAGTCGCTGCATTTGAGTCACATGCTAATGAAAGAAATGAACTTGATTGAAGAATTTAGGAATTTGAGATTGTCGGTGATAACTCCTCCTAGCAGTTTGCTTATTGGTGAGCTACGGTTGGAGTGTGATTTGAAAATGCAGATTAGCATAAGTACAAGATCTTTTCCTACAAAATAAACAAATTTCATCAGGCTTCACAAAGTCAGAAGAAGGAATCATCCTCTATCGAGGAAGAATGTGTGTGCCTCAGGGGGAAGACTTGAAGACAAAAATTTTGGAAGAAGAACATCAGAGTAAATATGCTATCCATCCGAGAGCCAGAAAGATGTACTAGGATTTAAAGCAATCATTTTGGTGCCCGGGAATGAAAAAAGACATAGTAGAATATGTAGCAAAATGCTTGACTTGCTAGAAAGTCAAGATCAAACATCAGAGGCCTTATGGGACATTACAGTCCTTGGAGATTCCTGAATGGAAATGGGATGACATTGCTATGGATTTTGTGACTGGATTGTCCAAGACTCAATCGGGTTATGACGCCATATGGGTAATAGTGGATAGATTGACAAAATATGCATACTTTTTACCTATAAGGATTAATTACTCACTGGATAAGCTGGCACATCTGTATGTGAAAGTGGTAGTCAGATTGCATGGGATTCCAAGTAGCATCATTTCTAATCGAGATCTTAGATTCACTTCCAGATTTTGGAAAGCACTATAGGAGGCTTTTGGTACTAAATTACAATTCAGTACTGCTTATCATCCACAGACAGATGGTCAGATTGAAAGGACAATATAGACGATGGAAGATATATTAAAAGCATGCACCCTGGATCAAGGGAAAGATTAGGATAAGTATCTCCCTTTAGTGGAGTTTGCTTATAACAACAGTTATCATACGAGTATTAGGATGGCACTGTATGAAGCTCTATATGGAAAAAGATGAAAATCGCCTCTGTGTTGGTATGAAGTAGGTGAGAGAAAGTTTTTGGGTTCGGAGTTAGTCTAGCATACTACGGAGTAGATACGAATGATACAAGATAGAATGCGGACTGCCCAGAGTCGTCAGAAAAGTTATTATGATTGGAGAAGGAAGCCCTGGTATTTCCAAGAAGGAGAACATGTACTTTTGAAGATTTCTCCGACCACTGGAATTGGTCGAGCTATGAAAGTCAATAAATTGAATCCACGTTATATAAGACCTTACCAGATACTTAAGAAAGTTGGTCTCTCAGCATATCAAATAGCTTTACCCCCAAGACTGTCCAATCTACACAATGTGCTTCACATCTCCCAACTATGAAAATATCTGCCAGATCCATCACATGTGATTTAGGAAGAAGAAGTAGTAGGGAAAGAGAACATGACTTATCAACAAGAACTTGTCATGATCTTGGATCGAAGTATGAAACAGCTACGCAATAAATCTGTTCTGCTGGTGATGGTGTTATGGAAAGGGCTATTCGAAGAGGAAGCTATATGGGAAAGAGAGGAAGATATGAGGCACTCTTATCCACAGTTGTTTGGGGACTGGTAAAATTCTTGAATTTTGGGGACAAAATTCCTGTTAAGGGGGGAGAAGTGTAACACTTAAAATTTTGTTAATAATATTCACAAAATAGAATAGTAAGAAAAGATTAAAAAGAGTTAAATAGGAGAGTTATAAGGAAATAATTGTGAATATTTAATAAGCATTTTCTTATTTTTAGAAGAATTATTTAAGGAAGAGATATTAATTTTGTTGTTTATAGGACCTCAAATAGACAACAATAATAAAGATGGGGAGCCATGAAGAAAGTTGCACAAAAATCCTTTGAAGGAAGGCTCAAGGAGGAATTAAACACTTGGTAAGTTTTCTTTCACGCAAACAAGGCCTTAGCCAACTCCTTTAGTCACAATGTAATGGAGTGGCATTTTGGAAATTGTTAGGGAAAGGAAGGGTGAAGGTTAGGGCAAGGTAGCTTCTTGAAGAAGCCAATATTATTTTATAATATTTCCCTTGACTTGGTGGCCAAGTCGCCACTCACTCAGCAAAAGAGAAGGGATTCCATGGCAAGAGAAAGAGAAAAGGAGAAAGAAAAAGAAAAGGGAAGAAAGAAAAGAAGAAGGAAGAAGAGAGCTAGAGAGAGAAAGGTGAAATTCAAAGGAAAAAGGTGAGAAATACTCCTTAATCTCATACTTGAGTTATGGAAATCTTTTGGGACTCATGATAGTGGGGAAGAATCTGTAGCTTTAGTGAAGTTTCTAGAAATAGGAAGAAGCCGAAACTAGAGAGAGAGAGAAGCAAGTCTTTGAAGAGAAAAAAGTAAGATCAACATCCTCCTTTAAGATTTATGGTTGGATGACTTTATGATTGGTTGTATGTGAGCATTTAAATGTGTGGGAAGGTAGATAGAGCTTTTATTAAAGTAGTTATGGCATCCATGGTTACTGTTCATCCTTGTGCATGTGGTAGTGTTTTGGGTAAACTTTGTGTTGTTGGTTTTGAGATTAGATCTATGTTTTGGTTGGTTGTTTGCTTTGGAAAAATCATGTTTTACATTCTCAAAACATTGGTATGTTTATTATTGATTTTTCTTGGATAGTTTGGGAGAAAAATGAAATTTTTGGGGTTTTTTGTGCCTGAAGCATGGCCGTGCCTGGAGACACGACCATCCTGTGCTCGGAGTTGGGGAGAAACACGACCATGAAGCACAACCGTGCTTAGAGGCACGGCCAGGCTGTGCTTCATGCTGTGTCACCCTTTTTCTTTGTTTTATGTTTCCTTTTTGAATCTTAATTCTTTATTTTCTGTTTCCTTTTTGAATTTTAATTAATTATCAATATTTTTGGGATGTTAATGAGGGTTTTATGATGCATAAATGCTATATTTGCATCTACCATATCTATTTCATCATGTATATTTATTGAATCATGTATGTAAGGATGAAGAATGATGCATGAATGCTATATTTGCATACTATAGACTGCTTGTATGTATGGCTGCAAGTGAGTTATTGATGTATGTATATTATGAAAGGCTATCAAGACATGTATGTTCATCCATGATGAGTTGTTGTAACATGCTTAAGGATGAGTATGGTTTATGCTCTGGATATTTATTAATTTGCATACTCTTGCTGTGTTAAGTGGCTGGAGAGATGTAAAAGACTTAAGTTTTATTAGGAGGACCCTCTCTGAAGCAGGGTGGCATGGTAACAGGTATCTCCCTTGCTGTATTGAGGCGAGTAACAGGTCAGAATGATCCTCTTAGAAGCAAGGTGGCCTAGAAACAGGTGTTTCCGTTGTTGTATTGAGGAGACTGCAAGTCTAGGATGAACCTTATGCATTAAGTTGACCCGGGAGTGTGGCACTTTACGAGGTAAGGCGACTAAAGGGTCGTGGCTTGGATACGATACCGGGATAGGGGACGCCCTATAGTTTAGAGTGGTCAATACAGGAATGACCCTCTGACCAATGGCCTTTAAATGGTGGGTGAGTAGTTGGTGGGATAAGGCTCACGCCACATTGAGGATTGCAATTGAGAGAGATTAATAGATTATGAGCCACTGTGAGTAATGATGTGCCACTGTGAATGATGTATGCGCCTTGAACAACGTCACATGTATTTTATAAATACATGTTTTATTTTATCATGCAGGATGTTGATGCATAACCTATAAAAAGACTGTCATGTACTTTATTGTACCTTTATTGCATAAAAAGAGAAAATATTTTTTGTAGCTTATACTGCTGGATATAGCATGTAAGTTTTCTGTATGCTTATATGTATTGGATGTTGACCTTGCTGGGATTTTATATCTCACTATGTTTTAATGTTATGTTCAGATCAGTAGAGATATCTTTTGTTGTTGACAATTCTTTTGGAGCTACAGAGAGTAGATATCTCGTACGTGGGACAGTTCACAATCATAGTGAACCTGTTGGTGATCAACATGGTAGAGGTCCCCACCCCTGGCCCACCTCCTCCACCAACAGTACCCTAGGGGTGACGACCAGGGGAAGGTAGTAGGATATCGTTATGTTTAGAACTAATTTTGTAATGTAAATGGGCTAACCCTATTGTTTTGATGTAACTCCACGGTACTCTGCCTTTTGTGATTTATGCTCAGTACCTCGGGTTACATATGTATGTATATATGCTGCTAAACTCTGATGGATATAACTTTTGTATGTATGTAAATACAAGATGCATGACTTATGATATAACATTGGTCTCTTGCATATGAATATATATATATATATATATATATATATATATATATATATAAAACCAGGCATTACACGTGTGGTGCACCAGTAGGGGACACCTTACTCAAGGCTATGATTATGCTAATTAGAAAAGAAAGAGAAAGTGTACCATGTCGAATGGAGTGAGAAAATCCCTTACTGGAGAGTAGAAAGTACTCACTATGATCGTAGTAGCTTGATAGGAAAATAAGTTGATAGCCATCATATGATATTCTGAAAATAGTTATTCATGACATGCATGTCATTACTGCACGATTTTTATATGCATAGATAAAGTGTATTCATGTGACCTAAGACATTTGCTGTAGCTTGTACAGATGAACATGATATCATGAGTAATATTGATGATGATCATGATTTATTGTTGAACCTACTGGGATTTAATTCTCACTATATTTTTCATATCATGTTCAGAAAATTGGATATGTAGATTTTTTTTTTAGCTCTTTCTTTTAGTGCATGTTGGATCGAGTTGCTCTATTTTGGACAGACCCTAGTAATTAATAAGGTGTTTGTGGTCAAGTTGGCTAAAATCCCGGTGAAGGTGCAACCACCCGCACTTGGATCTCCGGAATTGGTCAACATGGATGAATAAGATGTAGATATATATGTGATTGACTTTTGTTAGGACATTTTGATTAATGATGTGTTTGTGAACTTAGAATTGTATCAGTATTAATGATAGAACTTAAACCTTAATTATGCTTGGTTAAATTATTTGAATGTTATTATGAGTTAAGTAGTTAGAAGTAAAGAGGTAATGACTTAATGAGACTTTACATATATATATATATATATATATATATATATATATATATATATATATATAAATGGAGTTGTTACACTTTCTAGCTCTAAATGTCAAACTAATAATTTTTACACCTTATCACAATTAGAGCAAACTCACTATGTTGGAAATTTGAATAGTTAAAATAATGCTTACTCCAACTCATATAATGAAGGATGGTGGAACCACCCAAAGTTTTCATGGAAAAACACTCAAAATGTGATACAACCATCCAAGGATCCTCAGCCTCACTATCAACCTTAATCATTTATAGGTTCTTTTGAAGAAGCATTAGCTTAGCTCATAAGAAATACTATTTAATTATAAGAAGACACTAGGGCATATATGGCAAAATCAGAAGCTAATTTTCAAAACCCAGGAGCCTTTATTAAAAATCTAAAGATTTAGGTAGGTCAGATATAATAAATTCTTAATTAAAGACTTCTAGGCTTTCTATTCAATAATACAGATAGAAATCCAAGGGAGCAAGTGAAAGCTATTACTTCGTGTAGTGGCAAGGAATTACCAACATGAGTTACCACTATTTGAAGTTTATCATCCAAAAGAGTCATAAGAAAAAGATAAAGACAATATGTCTGAATTAGAAAAAGTGGCACAAAAGCCTAAATTAAGGCTATTTCTTGATAATCCTCTACTATATGTTCCTACTCTACCATATCCTTAAAGATTTCAAAAGAAAAAATTAGACAAGCAATTTGCTAAATTTTTAAAATTTTTTAAGAAAATTCATATTAATATTCCTTTTGCAGATGCTCTGGAACATATGCCTTCTTATGCCAAATTCTTGAAAGAAATTATTTTACATTAAAGAAAATTGGAGGATTATGAAATAATTGCATTATTTGAAGGAAGCAGTGCCGTATTGCAAAAGAAATTACCTCCTAAATTAAAAGATCCAGGGAGTTTTTATATACCATGCATAATTGGAAATGCCTATTTTGATAAATTTTAGTGTGATCTTGGTACAAGTATTAATTTAATACCACTCTTTGTTTTCAAGAAACTAGGAATTGGGGAAGTTAAGTTAACTACAGTGTCATTACAAATGGCTGACAGATCCATAAAAAATCTGCTTGGAATTGTTGAAAATATTATGGTAAAAGTTGTTAAATTTATATTCCCTACAGATTTCATAGTTCTTGATATTGAGGAAGACCAATCAATTCCCATTATTCTTGGTCGACCATTCTTAGCTACAGAACAGACTCTAATTGATGTTATAAAAGGAGAGCTCAGTTTGAAGGTATAGGGAAATATTGTAACATTTAAGGGTTTTAAAGCTATAAATTATCCTAATAATGTGAAAAACTGTCTACTTATAGATAGTGTAGAAGAGAAAGAAAGTCAGCCAAAATCTAAATCGCCTAAGATTACAAAAATTTCGTTTGAAAAGTTGGAAGAAAAAAAGCCCAAGCTTGTCCCACTAAAGGACGAATCCTTATTAGTGATGAAAGAAAATGAAGCAGTCCCAAAAAGGCTAAATTCTATGAAACACATAAATTAGAGCTATAAATCATCTGTGAAAAACAAAAACGGGTAGAAATCCAATATGAACCAAAAAAGGGTAGGAATACTAAAGCCTCTTAAAGAAGGTATAAATTACCTTGATCCTATTCAAATCTCTCCTCATAATGATGGGGAGATCCAAAGCAAAAACAAGCACATTAAGGTCAACTAGTAATGGCTAAAACAATATTTGGAGAATATAGGAGAAAATTTTCAAACATCCTCCATTACTTTCATTGATGAAAGCTGATATGAATAACCATTCGGAAAAAAGATGTTAGAGGTAGTGCTAACTGGGAGGCAACCTAGCATACAAGAAAAAGAAGAAGAAAAAAAGAGTAAAAAATCAACCATCCACGAGCTAAATAGTCAGGGAAGTCCTCAGTACTCAATTTTTTTATTTTTATTTTTATTTTTACATTGAGGATAATGTAAAATTTAAAGTTGATGGTATGTGAATTTTATAAATGCATGAATATTCTAATTCTCTTCAATGCATGGACCATTTATTGCGTTCAAGCAAGTTGTGTGATTTGTGTGATTGTGTGTTCAAATTTATGGTTTGAGTGACTTGTTGGAATAGCCAACACTAAAAGCCGATGATTTGATTGATTTTAGATTTTTATAGCTTTTAAAAAATGGATATAAATTATATTTATGTGTGAATTTAATTCTCTTGTAATTTATATTTTTACTTGAGAATTATGAAATTTTTTGAGCACTTAAACCTTGAGCATTTGACTAATTAAATACTTAGAGAAGGTTTATGTAATTCAAAAAATTATATATTTATGATCTCATAGGACTTTAAAACTTATTTGGTTGATACTTGAGGAGAAATCCTAGGCTAACACATCATTTAGGAGATGATCTAGGCATTTTTGGATTATTTAAGCCTTTCAAGCCTACCTATAACTTTTTATATCCTTAATTTTCCTACTTTGAGTTTAATTGAACCTTTTCTTTGATACCATATTATTAACTAAGCAAAAAGAAAATATCCTTGTTTTTACCCTATTCACTCATACGCATGATTATTATTGAAACATTTTATTAAGAGCTATATCATTAAAAAGGTGGAAGGGCAGAGCATGGAATAAGAAAAAGAAGGAAGCTAAAAATATTTGCAATAAAAGAAAAGAAAAAGAACATGTGAATGAAGAGAAAAGAGGAAAAAAAGAGAAAAATATGAATAAAGTAATGGAATGAAAAAGGGAACTAACAAATAAGTTTGGGAGAAAAATCTCTTAATAAACTCTAGAAGCTTTATAAAAGAACTTAGAATGATCATGTGTATTTGTGTTATTTGAGCCTAATGTGATATCATGTATCGTACCTTAAAACTTAAGTCACATTACAAGCTTAACGAAGCTCTATTGATCTTAAGTGTGGTGCTTAGCTTACATTAGTAGAGTGACAAGAAAAATAAGCTTATAGATTCATAAATTTTCTTCTATCTAGAGATCTACACTAAAAATTCTGAGTTGTATAAAACTATATGGGTACAAGAGGTTAAGTGTCCTAAGGTTATTCACACACATACTCAGGATTCAAGAAAGGTGAAATATAAATTACATTTGAGTTGAGTTTGTACATGATTATAATTTTTTAAACTTTTCTTGAGCTATAGATTCTTTAAATTTTTGAGGTAAAAATTTAGTAAGTTAAAACAACTTGGCATTCAATGTATAATTTTTATTTTTTTTCTAATTTTATTGTTTTGCTTGAGGACAACCAAAAAGTTAAGTTTGGGGGTATTCGATAAGTGAGTTTTATACTTATAAATTAATTATCTTTAACTCAGAATTTTGTGAGTTTTTGAGTAATTTATGTTAGATTTATGTGTGATTGTGTATCTATTTTGTATATAGAAAGAAGATGAAGAATTGAGGGAAAATTGGATAAAATAAAGAAAGAAGATCAATAATTGTATATTTTGGATAATATCGATGCTGCTTCACTAATTTGGGCATAAATCTCTCATATAAACTTTGATTGGTGCGATTCAAGAGGTTATAGAAATTTAAGAAAAAGATATACAAATTTCATATTTTGAGTATTGTGAGATTTGACATCACAATGCTGGATTTTTAGAGTTGCGATTCCAGCCTGTGGAGAAGGAATTCCTGCCTTGTTCCCAGCATCGAGATGGTGTGCTCATAGAGTTGCGATGCCAAGCTGATAAGACTATATTTTGAATTTAAATTGTTTTGATCGAATTGCACCAAAAAGATCTTTAAAAAGGGTCCGTAGGCTATGAAATTAGGCTTTCTAGAGAGACAAAAGGCAATGAAGAAGATCCTTGACTTGAAAGAGGAAGATCAGAGCTCCAACTTCGTCACCAATTGTAACATCCCGTAATTTTTAGATATTTTTCTTAGAAATTCCTCACCTTACATATATGCATAGAAATGTTCTAATATTAATGGAATAGGTAAAGAAAGAAAACCTAAGAGGAAATATTAGAAATAAACATGCTAAAGAAAGGTGAAATTCTTAGGTAAAGAAAGATAAATTTTTGTGAAGTAAGTAAAGGTCTTAAAATTTCAAGAAGATCGGATTAGGGTAATTTTTCTTAATTACTAAGTTTAGTATCTCCACCCGTAATTGGGATTTAACCTATGGACACTTCATATAGAGTTTTTCTATTTCACATGAATTTTTAGCAAGCCAATAGGATAGCCCAAGGAAAAAATAAAACATAGACTTGGACTAGGATATAGAAATTGGACCGGTAGCCCAAAAATCATGAAAATGTGACCAAGCCCATTATGAAAGGTAGAATTTTAACCAAAGTAAAGAAAATGGGCAAGAATGAGCCCAAACCCAAGAGGAAAAATAAAAATAAAAATAAAATTAAAGTGATGAAATATTGGTATAATCAAGATTAGGTGACATGGCATTAAGACAAAAATTTAGCAAGTGGTGTGATTCTACATTCATCATTTTGGCAAGTGTCATAATAATACAAGGCTTTAGGACAAAAACATCTATATCCTACACTCATAATTTTAGCAAGTGGTATGATAAGACATCGCATTAGGAAAAAACATCTCTATCCCACATAAATAATTTCAACCAAATAATGGAGATTGAAGGGCTAGAAATTTGCCACTTAAAAAGGCAACCTATCATAATTGATTAAGAAAAAAAGAAAAAGTAAATGAATCCTTAAATCAAAGGGACCTTGTCCCATATCTTAAGAACATATTATCATAATTTTCAAAATACAAATCTCCTTTTCCTATGCATATCTTGACTAAGGAAGAGGAAGACAAGAACATAAGTTGTTTGTTTTCCAAAAATTCAACAAAGTGTATCCTAATTGTGATAAGGTAGACCCATGATCATGAAAGGTGAATTATTTGGTGGTCTATATAAGAAAACCCACCCTTACAACATTAGAATTTCGTCCAAGTGAGGGAGAGGAAAAATAGAAGCAAGGTAGAGTGAGGAAAGGAGAGGAAGAAAGGAAGAAAGAGGAAGGAGAAGTCTAGGAGACTAAGTGCTCCAGGTAAGTTTAACAATATTTCTTTTTGAAGAAAACTTTTGAAACTTATAATATTTATATGAGATTTTAATCTTAGAACTTTGATGATTGGTCATGGATGTTGCTATATCATGTTACATATTGATCTTGGATGTGATGTATGTTTGAATACTTAGGTTGGTGTAGATAGTTCTGCATGGTTATGGCTATGAGTGGCAGAATTTTTAGCTTCGGTGTTTTAATTTCTAGGACCAACCTATAAGGAATTAAAATAACTGGTTAACATATGAATTATAGATATATGTCTCATGGATTTTATGCCATTGGAATCATTCCATGTGGAGTCCATATGAGGTAGATATGGTCCGCTTAGTAGGCAAAGGTCAGAAAATGGTTCATCAGAGAACAATATGTTAGGATTGCTTCTGTATTTTAATTTCTGGGAATTATCTGTATGAAATTAAAATAAATGGTTAACATAAGAATTATAGCTATGTGTGTCACGGATTTTTATCCACTAGAATCATTCAATTTGGAGTCCATATGAGGTAGATATGGTCCGATTAGAAGGAAAATGTCAGAAAATGGTTCATCAGGGAACAATATGTTAGGATAACTTCTGTATTTTAATTTCTGAAAATTATCTGAATGGAATTAAAATAACTGGTTAACATAAGAATTATAGCTATGTGTGTCATGGATTTTAGGCCACTGGAATCATTCAATTTGGAGTCCATATGAGGTAGATATGGTCCGATTAGTAGTCAAAGGTCAAAAAATGGTTCATCAGGGAAGAATATGTTAGGACAGCTTCTGTATTTTAATTTCTGGAATAATCTGTAGGGAATTCAAATAAATGGTTAACTTAAGAATTATAGCTATGTGTGTAATGGATTTTTAGCCACTGGAATCATTCAATTTGGAGTCCATATGAGGAAGCTATGAGCTGATTAGTAGTCAAAGGTCAGAAAATGGTTCATCAGGGAAGATTATGTTAGGACAGCTTCTGCACTTTAATTTCTGGGAATTATTTGTATAGAATTAAAATAAATGGTTAACATAAGAATTATAGCTATGTGTGTCATGGATTTTCATCCACTGGAATCATTCAATTTGGAGTCCATATGGGGAAGATATGAGCTTATTAGTAGTCAAAGGTCCGAAAATGGTTCATCAGGGGAGAATATGTTAGGACAGCTTCTGTATTTTAATTTTTGGGAATTATCTGTATGGAATTAAAATAAATGATTAACATAAGAATTATAGATATGTGTGTCACAGATTTTTAGCCACTGGAATCACTCAAATTGGAGTCCATATGAGGTAGATATGGTCCGATTAGTTGGTAAAGGTCAGAACCTGTCCAAGAAGAAATAACCTATACATTTAGGGACTAATATCACCTTGATTTCTTAATATTTCGCTACAATGTTCAACATAATAGTTTTATCTTGAAATTGACACCATGATCACATACATCAGAGTTAAATTGAGGGAGTTATGCTCTGATTAGTAAGAGAAGGTTAGATAGGATGAAAACCTGCATCAAGAAAATAAAGAAATAAAATTAGTATTTAAAAAGAAGATGAATCTTAATAAATGACTAGTATAGGCATATCCATTGCCATTGTATGAACTTCTTACCATTTTAAGTGTGAAAGTCTGACATGGAAATATTTTATAAAGTGATATTTGAAATGGTTATGTTCAAGGCATGATTACCAATGATTTATGGTAATAGTTATATTTTGATGAACATACTTGTTATTGAAAACATATTTTTGGCTATCATTGTGAAAAGAAAAGAAATGAGCACGGTCACATGGCAATCCGTGTGGTGCACCAGTAGAGGACGCCCTACCAACGGTTATGATCAGGATAATGAGAAAAGAAAGAGAAAGTGGGCCATGTCGGACGGAGCGAGAAAAGCCCGTACCGGAGAGTAGAGGATACTCACCCTAACCGGGATAACTTGAAATGAGAAAAAGTTGATGGCCATCATATTATATTTTGAAAATAGTTAATCCTGTCATACATATCATTATAGTATGATTCTTATGTGCGTAGATATAATGCATTCATGTGACCAAAGATATTTTCTGTAGTTTATACAGCTGAACATGACGTGATGAGCTTTATTGATGATGATTTATTGTTGAACTTACTGGGATTTAATTCTTACTATATTTACATATCGTGTTCAAAAAATTAGTTATGCAGATTTTCTATAGCTCTGGCTTTTAGTGCACGTTGGATCGAGTTATTCTATGATGGGCAGATCCTAAATAAAATGTTTGTGAGCGAGTTGGTCCAGATCTCGGTGAAGGTGCAACCATCCGCACCTGTATCTCCAGAATTGGTCAACCAAAATAAACAAGATGTAAATATTTATGTCTTTGATATGTTGCATGTACGTTTTGATTAATGACGTGTATGTGAACTCAATATTGTATAATAATAAAAAAAAGGATGTTACAACAATTATCTCTTTCATTTCTTTCTATTAATCTTAGATGCTTCATTTTTATTTTCAGATGAGTTCGTATTTGAGAATGAACTAATTTTATTTTCTAGGGCTACGACGTAGCATAATTATGAGCCTTTGTGTTTTTCAATCAATTTAATAAATGTGTTATTTTCTTAATTGAGTTACTACACTGTGCTTAATACTCCTAATTAACTAGCTACTAATTAGATAATGTGTTAATTACAATGAGTCTAAGAGGAGATTTATGTGTCTAGTTCGTTATGTAGGTAACCATAGATTGCCTGTAACATAGAGATATACTTGTATGGTCTGTGCAGTTTTAATTGAGAACCATAGATCTTAATGAATCTTTACTTGTTGTAATTCGCATAGAGACATATTGAGTTAGCATTTGAAAAGTGTTTTTGTTATACCTCGAGAGATGCTAGTAGATTGTTTAAGGTATCTCAACTATCGATTAGATTATAATTTCTAGGGTAAAAAGATTGGGATTGCTAGTGGGATTAATTAAAGTGAAATAAAAAACCCTAGAGTTTCGATTAATTGAATTTTCCTTATAAACTCACTTACTACTATCTTTGCTATCTTAGTTTTATTTTCCTTTCACTTATAAAATTAATTTTTCATTATTCGGCTAGAGTTGGAATTGATATGAGGATAGTAAATAATAATCACAATCCTCATGGGAACAATATTTGTACTCTTATAACTTATCACTTGACAACGATAATGTATGCTTGCACTAAAACGAATATATATTTTGTGCGTACCAAGTTTTTGTCAAATTGAGCTCTCCTTTTTGAATATCAATTAGATCATTTCCTATAACTTAGAATGGTTGACCAAGAATAATAGGAAGTGCTTGGTCTTCCTTGATATCAAGAACAATAAATTTTGTTGGGAATATAAATTTATCGACTTCTACCAAAATATCTTCAACAATTCCAAGCGGATGTTTTAGGAATTTCTCAGCAATTTGTAATGGCATTATAGTTGGCTTTGTAACAACTCCATTTTTTTAAATATATATTTGTAAAGTCCCATAAAGTCATTAATTTTTTACTTCTAATTACTTAACTCATAATAACATTCAATTAATTTGACCAAGCATAATCAAGGTTTATGGTCCACCATTAATACTGATACAATTTTGAGTTCACATACAATCATTAATCAAAACGTCCGTATAAAAGTCAATCACATAAATATCTACATCTTATTCATTCATGTTGACCAATTCCGAAGATTTGGATGCAGGTGGTTATACCTTCACTAGAATCTTAGTGAACTTGACCAGAAACACCTTATTAGTATATGGGATATGCCTAAAATAGAGTAAACTCGATCCAACATGCACTAAAAGCCAGAGCCATAGAAAAAAAATCTGCATAACTAGTTTTCTGAACATGATATGAAATTATAGTGAGAATTAAATTCCAGTAGATTCAACAATAAATCATAATCATCATCAATATTGCTCGTCACGTCATGTTCATTTGTATAAACTACAGCAAATATCTTAGGTAACATGAATGCACTTTATCTATGCATATGAAAATCGTGTAGTAATGACATGTAGGCATGAATAACTAATTTCAGAATATCATATGATGGCTATCAACTTATTTTCATAACAAGCTACCATGGTCAGGGTGAGTACTTTCTACTCTCCGGTACGGCTTTTCTTGCTTCGTCTGACATGGCACACTTCCTCTTTCTTTTTTCATTAGCATAATCATAATCGAGAGTAGGGCATCCTCTATTGGTGCACCACACGGACCGCTATGTGACCGTGCTCGTCTTTTTTCTTTTCACATTAATAGCCAAAATTATGATTTCAATAACATGTATGTTCATTATACTCACATGCCATAATTTATCATCAAATTATAATCATTACCAAAAATCATTGGTAATTATTTTCAAATATCACTTTAAAAAATATTTTTATGTCAAAATTACGCACTTAAGATAGTAAGGAGTTTATACAATGGCAATGGTTAGAGTATACACTAGTCATTTATTGTTTTCATTTACAAGATTCTTCTTGTTTCTTAAATATTATTTTTATCTCGAACTAATCAGAGCATAACTCTCTCATTTTAACTCTGATTGAGGTGATCTTGGTGTTTAGTTAAAGTTAAGACAATCCTCTAAAACTGTTATGTTGAACATTTTAATGAAATTGTAAGGAATCTTGGTGTAATTACTCCCTAAAATTCAATGTTATTTCTTTCTGGGTAGGTTATGATCTCTACTTACTAATTTGATCATATCTCCCTCCTATGGACTCTAAATTGAGTGATTTCAGTGGAGAAAAATTCGTGAGTCATATATCAATATTTTTTATATTAAAAATTTCATTTAGTTCACTACAAATTCATTCCAAAATTTCAAACACAGAACCTTTCCTAAGAAATTCTTCCCTGGTTAACCATTTTCTGACCATTACTTACTAATCTGTCCATATCTCCGTGATATGGATTTCAAACACATAAGCTTTCTTAACAAATTCTTCCCTGGTTAACCATTTTCTAACCATTGCTTACAAATTGGATAATATCTCCCTCATATAGATTCCAAATTGAGTGATTCCAGTGGCTAAAAATCTGTGAGACATATATCTACATTTTTTATGTTAATAATTTATTTTAATTCCTAACCGATTTTTCCCAGAATTTCAAAATCAGAAGCTTTCCTGGTTACTCCAAAATCCAATTTTCTAACCCAAACCCTTCTTACTAATTTCCATCTAACCATAGGATTACTTATTTCAACATTTTAATTAGATGCCTTACACTTAATTTAACATATTTCATCATCCTCTTCTCAAGAAAATAGAAAATTAAATCATGTATTATTAAGGGTGTTCCCAACAGAAATTTCTCATGGTCTTCTTCTAGGTGTTTAAGGCCATATTCATTTTATCAATCTAACCATATCCCATCAATTTTTTACCACATTTAAATATACATAACAGTAGCACAATACTCTAAAATTTTGCCACCCATAGCCATACCTATGCAGAATCTTCCACACTAACCTAAGTATTTAAACATACATCACATGCAAGATCAACATGTAACATGATATAGAAATATTCATGGCCAATAATCAAAGTTGTAAATATTGTAAATTTCATCAAAGTTCTAGGATCAAAATCCCATAAAAGTGTTATAAATTTCAAAGTTTTTCTTCAAAAAGAGATATTGTTCAAGCTACCTAAAGATCTCCTTAGCTCACCTAATGAATTCTTTTTCTTGTTTCCTCTTGAAAGAAGCGGTAAGATTACTCCCTTCCCTTGGCTTTTCCAGTAGCTTAAATAAGAGAAGGAGGGTGAATTTTGAACCCTAAAATTGAAGAGAAAAGACGGATTCAAGTGGAGATTAAACTAACTTACGTTGAGTACTTAGTCCTCTAGACTTCTCCTTATTCTTCCTTCCACTCTTCTCCTCTCTTTCTCTTCTTTCCTCACTCTACCTTGCTTTTATTTTTTTCTCTCCCTTACTTGGATGAAATTCTAATGTTATACGAGTAGTTTTTGCTTAAAAAAATTATTAAGTGGTCCTCTTCTCATAATCATGAGTGTATCTTATCACAATTAGGATGCACTTGGTTGCTTTTTAGGAGAAGAAAAATCATGTTTTTGTCTTCCTCCTTAGTCAAGATATGCATAACAAAAAGAGGATTTGTTATTTGAAAATTATGATACATTGTTCTCAAGACAAGGGGCAAGGTCCCTTTGATTTAGTGATTCATTTCTTTTTTCTTTTGTCTCACTCAAGTATGATAGGTTTGCCTTTCTAGGTGGCAAATTTTCAGCCCTTGAGTCTCCCTTGCTTGTCTGAAATTATTTGTGTAGTATAGGGTTGTTTTGTCAAAATGCCATGTATTATTACCTACTTGCTGAAATTAAAAATGTATGATATAGATATTTTGTCCTAATGCCATGTATTATTACCTACTATTTCATGACATGGCTTGTTGAAATTATAAGTGTAGGATATAGATGTTTTATCCTAATGCCATGTGAGCTAATCTTGATTATTATTACACTACTATTTTTTCACATGGTTCTTATTTTTTCCTCTTAGATTTGAGCTCATTCTTGTATATTTTCTTTGCTTTGGTGAAAATTCTACCTTTCATGGAGGGTTTGGTCACATTTTCATGATTTTTGGGTTATCGGTCCAACTTCTGTGTCCTAGTCCAAGGCTATATTATATCTTTTACTTGGGCTATCCAATTAGCTTGCTAGAAACTCATGTGAAGTGGAAAAACTCTATATGAAGTGTCCATAAGTGAAATCCCAATGTATGGGTGGAGATATTAAACTTAGGAACTCTAACTCTTGAATTGGGAAAAATTACCCTGATCCAATCTTCTTGAAATTTAAGATCTTTACTTACTTCCCAAAAATTTATCTTCTTGACCCAAGAATTTCGTCTCTCTTTAGTTTGTTATTTCTAATTTTTCCTATTAGGTTTTCTTAGTTTACCTATTCCCATAATGTTAGAAATATTTTCTATGTATACACATAAGGTGAAAAATTTCTAACGCTTATATTTCCTTAGATATCTAAAAATTGTTAAATAAATTTTATTTTCTTACTTAAATATTTATGTACATTTATTAATAAAAGAAATGAAATTAGAGATGTTACATTTCTCTCCCTCTAAAAGAAATTTTGTCCTCAAAATTTCAGAAATTACCTAATAAGAACAATTGCGGATATTTCTTTCTCATGACTTCTTCCAGCTCCTAAGTTGCTTTTTTTGGAGTCGAACCTTCCCATAACACCTTAACCAGGGAAATGGTCTTATTCCTCAATTTCTTCGCGTCGGTATCCAATATAGATGCCAGCACTAGCTGGTATGTCATGTTCTCCTTTATTTGGATTGGTTCATCCCGTATTAGATTTGAAGAATTTGAAAAATACTTTCGGAGTTGTGATACATGAAATAAATTATGTGGGTTTGACATGTAAGGTGGGAGGATAACATGATATGCTGATGTCTCTACTTTCCTCAAAATTTGGTAAAGTCCCAACAATTGCAGACTTAACTTTCTAGTCTTGAGGGACCTACTAACTCCAGTAGTCGGGAAAACCTTTAGAAATACATGGTCTCCTTCCTCAAACTCTAGAGGTCTATGTCTCTTATCATAGTAACTCTTTTACCAACTCTAAGTTGTAAGTATTTTTTCTCGTATCATCTTGATTTGCACAGTGGTTTGTTGAACTAGGTCAAGACCAAGCAAGTTCTTTTCTCCTACCTCAAACCAACATAGTGGAGATCGGCACTTCCTACTATATAAAGCTTCATAGGGGGCCATTTTAATACTAGAGTGATAGCTATTATTGTAAGCAAACTCTACTAAAAGTAGGTACTTATCCCATTCTTTACCTTACTCTATCACACAGGCCCTCAACATATTTTTTAGGGTTTGAATGGTTCATTCTGTCTGCCTGTCAATTTAAGGATGGTAGGTAGTATTGAATCGTAACAGGGTTCCAAAATCTTCCTGCAATGCCTTCCAAAACCTCGACGTAAACCTTGGATCTATACAAAAAATGATATTTAAGGAAATTCTATACAGTCTGACTATTTCCTGGACGTACAACTAGGTCAATTTTTCTAGTGAATAATTAATTTTTATGGGCAGAAAGTGAGCAGATTTGGTTAATCAATCTACTATTACCCAAATTAAGTCATGTCCACCTGAAGTCTTAGTTAAGCCCGCCAGAAAGTCCATCAAAATACTGTCCCATTTTCATTTAGGAATCTTAAGAGATTGTAAAAGTTTCGTTGGCTTTTGATGCTCTACTTTTACCTTCTGACAAATTAAACATTTCGCCACAAACTCAGCAATGTCCTTTTCGATCCCTGGCCACCAGTACATCTTCTTTAAGTCCTCATACATTTTAGTGGATCAAGGATGGACTATATACTTACTCTGATGTGCTTCCTACAAGATCTTAGTCCTCAACTCTTGTTCTTGAGGGACACAAACCCTTCCTTGATACATGATCATTCCATATTTTGAGACAAAAAATTATCTTAGTATTTATGATCCTGTAAGTATTGGTCGGGAGTGTGAGCCTCTTTAATTTGGGTTCTAAGGTTACACTCTATGCTCAACCCAATGATCATTAGTTTCTTTGGAGCAGGAGTAGTGTCCTGCTTCAAATTTTGAAACTCCTCTAGCATTTGCATCTTATATTCCATCATTTGACCTATGTGCAAAGATTTTTGACTCAAGGCAACAGCTACAACATTCACCTTTCCTGGATGATACTATCTCAAACTTGTAGTCATTGAGGAATTTTACCCATCTTCGTTGCCTCATATTTAACTCTTTCTGATAAAAAAGGTACCTAAGACTCTTATGATCATAATGTACTTCAAATGTTGCTCCGTACAAATAGTGTCACAAAATCTTTAAGGCAAACACCTCCACTGCCAATTCAAGATCATGTGTTCGATAATTTCCTTCATAAGGTCTTAGTTGCCTAAATTCGTTAGCAACTACTCTCTTGTCTTGCATCAGCACACACCCCAACCTTTTCTTTGAAGCATCACTATACACTTCAAAATGTCTTGTGGGGTCTGGAATAATTAAAACGGGAGGAGTGGTCAATCTTGTCTTAAGATCTTGGAAACTAGCTTCGCATTGATCAGTTCATTTGAAAGGACTTCCCTTCCTGGTCAATTTAGTTAATGGCAAGGATATATGAGAGAAATTTTGTATAAACCTCTTGTAGTATCCTGCTAAACCCAAGAAACTTCTGACTTCTGTAACCATTTTTGGTCTTTCCTACTGAATCACTACTTCTGTCTTATTAGGGTCTACGACTACCCTTCTATTAGAGATGACATGTGCGAGAAACTTCACCTCTGTCAGCAAAAATCCCTACTTTTTCAATTTGGCATACAAGTTTTTCTCTTTCAGCACTTGTATCATGATTCGAAGATGTTGTTCGTGTTCTTTCTCATTCTTAGAATATATCAAGATGTCATGAATGAACACCACCACAAATTGATCTAGGTAGGGTCAAAAAATGTGAGTTATGTAATCCATGAAAATTGCAAGTGCATTTGTCAACTTGAAGGGAATTACGAGAAACTCATAGTGCTCATAAATAGTCTTGAAGGCTATTTTTAGTACATCCTACTCCTTTATCCTAATATGACGGTATCCTGATCTCAATTCAATTTTACAAAATATGGAGACTCCCTTCAGTTGATCCAATAAGTTATCTATCCTAGGGAGAGGGTACTTGTTTTTAAGAGTCACCTTATTTAGCTATCTATAGTTTATGCATAGTGTAAGGCTCCCGTCTTTCTTCTTAACAAACAATACATGAGCTCCCCAAAGTGATACACTTGGTCTAATAAATTGCTTCTCGAATAGTTCTTTCAACTATTTCTTGAGTTTCTGTGGTTCCTTCGAGTCCATTCTTTAAGGTGCAATAGAGATAGACCCTATCTTGGGTAGGAGACGAATAGAGAACTCTATCTCTTTCTCGAGAGGTAAGCCTAGAAGATCAGGTGGAAATACTTTAGAAAACTCATTAGCTAGTGGGATTTCATTAAGTTTTGATTTGACTTCTAGGTTTGATAAACACAGGAGAATGTAACCAAGTACTCAACTCTTCAACTCCCGATTGACTTGATTGGCATTTAGCATCAATAACTACATTTCCTCTTGTGGAGTAGGAGGTAGAAATTCAACTTTCTTGGTGCAACAATTTAGTAAGACCTAATTTCTAGACATTCAGTCTAACCTTAGAATGATATCAATATCTCTTAAAGGTAGACAGATGAGGTCTATATAAAAGGTTTTTTCTTGGATGGTGACTGTTGTTGTTTTAATTAAAACTCACAAGTGCACGAATCTATTGGGGTATAGATTTAGTGGTATGCAAGGTCTATCCCATAGGGATTGCTAATTGAGAGAAAATTCTAATTTAGATCCAAATTAAATACTTCTAATCTAATTCCCAATGTCTTGTTTTGTGAGAGGAATATTGAAAAAAATATGCAAAGAACTAATATACTGAAATTAAATGAAGATGTATTCAAGGTAAAGAAGCATGCTAAGGTTAGGGGATCCACTCTTGGTATATCGAATAAAAATAAATTTAACTCTTTTATTACTCAATTAGAATCTTTACACGAATAAAGTTCTAATCGGATGATATGTTAATTTAAGCTTAACTTTGTTTATACATGAATTATATTTATCTCCTTTCTAATAATTAAAACATTATTGTAAAATGGATTCAAGCATACATTGTGCCAATCACCATATTGTCTACAATAAATCAAGAGTGATTCAAGTATTTATTGTGCCAAAAATTGTCTACAATGTATCAAGGTTCACACTTTACAAGATTAAAAATACAAAGATGCAAAAGATAACTTGTAAATGGATTCAAGCATACATTGTGCCAATCATTATATTGTCTACAATAAATCAAGATTGATTCAAGCATTTATTGTGCCAAAGATTGTCTACAATATATCAAAATTCACATTTTACAAGATTAACTTATGCAAAA
This sequence comes from Gleditsia sinensis, assembly GCA_037074535.1. NCBI lineage: Eukaryota > Viridiplantae > Streptophyta > Magnoliopsida > Fabales > Fabaceae > Gleditsia > Gleditsia sinensis. The sequence goes on along the minus strand of CM073466.1, from coordinate 36,637,115 downwards.
AATGAAAGGTAGAAAATTAATTAACATAACAAAATAAAATGAAATAGAATCGGTGACAAAGCCAACCAATAGTAAAATAAAATAAAGTAGGTGGCAAAGCCAACCATGAAAATAATAAGAGATAGGCGGTTTAATAAAACCAGCCAATAACATAACAAGAAATCGGCGGTATGATAAAACCAGCTGTTAAGAAATAATTATGAGAAAAGAAATAGGAAGGTAAATACAATATCAAAGATAAACATTAAGATTAAGAGTTAGATAAATTATTATTCTCATACCAAGAGTTTCACCCTTTCACCTTAGCATTAGGAGATTAGTTCTCCATAATCAAGGGGAGAAATTGAAATGAAAGATGAAGAAACATGATAATATTACGAAAGAAAATGAAAAATACAAGATGTCTAAAGAGAGAATATCATTACAAGTTCGTAAAATTTCAACAAAGCTTTCACAAGCTCTCTCCAAAGCTCTCCAAAAACTACCCAACTCACCCCTCAATCCCTCTATTTATAGATACAATTAAGTGTGGTAGGTGTGGTAATTGTCAAAATTGTTAGGTAGAAAGTTGTACAAAGTTGACAATTTGGATTCCATCATGTGCACCGAAATTGAGCCTTGAATATCGTCATGAAATATACCGAATGTGCTGACTCCTTCAACATGAAAGTTGTAGAAAATTTCGTTAGCTTTCCGTCAAGACAAATCGTGGACAAATTGGATATGTAATTTGTGACTTATGGTCAAAATACTAGAGCAAAGTCGGGCTAGACTGCAGCAGTAGAAAGATTCTCTTCTATCCCATTTTAGGCCCTTCTTGTATCCGAATTGTCTGACCACTTGAACATTGCGCAATTGTGTCCTCTACACACATACCAAATTGCATACATATTGGATATGTATTTTTGGAGCTATGGCCCAAGTACTATAGCAAGGTTGGGCTGGACTGCAACCAGCAAACATATTCTCAACATTGGGTGCTTTGCCTTGAATCTTTATGTTTTAGTTCTTTTGGAAATGTGATCATAAATCAAGAATAAATTTGTGCATATATCCATTAGGATGCGTCTCAAGAGACAATATGATAATGCTCCTTACTCAGGCATCCTTAATGAATTTGTTTTATCTGCTTGATTTATAGGCATCATTCCCAAAGAACCACAATTTAGCTCTGATTCCTCCAATTAAGTCCATTTTCAACTCTTCTCTCCATCTGTAAGAAAGACACAAAACTAAAGACAAGTAAGGGAGATTTATGCTTAATTATGGAAAAAGATAAGATGAAAATATTTAATTTATGAGTATAAAACTCACTCATCAAGTACCCACAGATTTAATCTTTTGCTTGTCCTCAAGCAAAACACACAAACTTCAAAATTCAAATGATGAGTGAGTGATGAATTGTTTTTGACTTACTAAGCATTCCTCAAGGATCTAAAATGTGCAACCAAGAAAGATATCAGAATCCTAAGGTTATGTAGAACTTTTATTCAAATACAACATATGGTTTACTCTTGAATCCCAAGTGTGTGTGTGTAGTAGTCTTATGACATTGGACTTTTTGTATTCAAATAAATTTATGTAATCAAATATTTAAAACAGATCTCTAGATATTTGTATTTGAGACACCATAAGCTTATTTTTCATGTCAGTTTCCACTAATGTAGACTAATCATAACATTTAAGATCATTAGCACTTTCATTAGGCTTGTAATGTATGGCACAGGTTAAAGTTGGATGAAATGGTATAAATGAAAGCTCAATTCACTCTTCAATGTACATGATCATTTAAAGCCTCCCAAATACTTTTGATGTTATACTGTGAATTCTATCTCCAACCTTTTCATCATCCTTACATTTATTTGCTCATACTATTTTTTTTTTGAATATAAACACCCCCAAACTTATTTATTTAGGGAGTATTAACTTTCTTTTTTTTTTCTCTCTTTTTTTTTTTTTAAAAACTTCTACCATCCACCCTTGAATCATAACTTTTCAAATGATCATTCCTGTGAGTGAAAGGTAAGAGTTAGACATATTTTTATTTAAAGGCTAGATAAAAATATAGGTGTTCAAGAAAGGATAAATATAGGCACAAAATAGGTTGCTACGGATAATAAAATGTATAGGTTGGTTTGAAAGGCTCAAACGATTCCAACAATGCCTAATTCATTTCTTAAATGGAGAGTAGTCTAGGATTTCGCCCCAAGTGACAATCAAATAAGTTCTAAAGTCTTATGAGATCAATTAACATATCTGAATCACATAAATCTTTTTTGAATAAACAATCAGTCAAATGTAAAAGATTAAGTGCACAAGATATTAGGATTCTCAAATAAAACACAAGTTACATTAGAGTTCAAGTTCACACATAATACTCAGAACTCATCAATTTTTCAAAGGTTACAAGCATTTTAAACCATTTTCATCATTGGTGCTAGCTTTGCCTAATCCCAAAACATCACTCAAAAATTTTTTTTTTTTGAAAGATGAAGAAACATGAAATAAACAATAAAGATTAAAAGAGATATTACCTGGAAGGAGATATAAGAAAAGATGAACCTGCAACAAACTAAACAGAAAATAAAAATTTATTCAAGCAAATAAAAGGTATTACAAATGAAGATCTAAGTCTAGTTTGCGCTTTCTGCGGTGTTCTGTTGTCCAATCTATTTGAGTTATAACTGGATCAGGTACATGAACAAATGCTTGTAACACATCAATCAACTCGTCAGCATTTGAGGCCGAGATGAGAATCCGACATGCTGAGTGCGAGATAAACCTTTGTTCTACAGCATGATCAAGAAAAGACAACAAACCATCAAAGAAATTGTTAACATTCAACAAATCTATGGGTTTATGGTGCATGTTCAGTTGTGCCCAAGAGACGACTTGAAAAATTTCCTCTAGAGTACCAAAACCAGCAGGTAAGGCAATGAAGGCGTCAGCGTTGCACATCATTTTAGCAATTCATTCATGCATGGAGGATACCCTACATTCTTCTCCAATTGTTTTTCCTACGATGTTTGATGCAGCTAGAGCAGTAGGAATAACACCTAGAACTTGGCATCCTCCTAGATATGAAGATCCAGACACACTCCCCATTAACCCTCGACAACCTCCACCATAAACTAAATGAATCTTTCTCCTGGCTAGTACCATACCCAAAGTTTGTGCTGCTTTTACATACTCTCCATTTTTCCCAGGACTGGAATCACAAAAGACATAAATATTTCGAAAGTGACGAACTGCGATTCCTTCCATATCTGCACTCACCTTGACTTTGATTATGAAGATGAAGATAATGAGGTGCGCATTTATAAGACTCAAATAAGGGCATACTTGTAATAGCTATGTGCCTAGGCCGGGGGCATAATTTCCAGAGCTATAAGAGTAGGCCAAAAAATGTCAGCTAAATTAAAGGTGAAAAATTCAAAAATGACGGCACGCATGCATATGTACAGTAGTTGTGATTATGGCTCACATCTTCCTCTGGTTTTATGTCCAGTAACGGCTTAAACTCCCTCTATGGGTCGAGGATATGCTTCCCATCCAATTTTCTTATAAATTGGCAAACATGGTCTTTTAACGTCAGATTCTCAAGACTGTACCGTTTATGTTGTTTTTTGAAATGGGGCCATAGACCGGCAATACCGATATGCACAGATCCACTAGGATGTGTCTCAAGAGACGTTGGATGAAAGTCATCATCCAATGACTCCTTACTCAAGCCATCCTTAATGAACTTAATTTTGTGTTCCCGATTTACAGACACCCAACCCAAAGAACGGCAACGTTTGTTACAAGTTTCACGTCCACATTTGTAACAAACCCTCATTCATTTAGCTCTGTGCTTTTTAGCAAAACTGCTTTTTCCTAAACCAGGCATGTAAGAGATAAAATCATTTGCAGACTCACCTGATAACCGTACCTTAGCTTCAATTAGCCAACGAATATCAGTAGGCATCCTCATGTTCATCAACACCCTTAATCTTGCAACCCGAGCTTTGTAAATTTTTTTCAAAGCATTAGGTGGAAGAGAAGGAAAATGATTTTTCAATTGTGCGAGAATGTCCTCCATTATAAACTCGATTGTTGTTTTCTCTTTTTTTTTTTTTTTTTGAAAAAGCAAAAGCAACAAAGGGAGGGAGAACAATAGAAATTCAAAAGAAGATAACACTGAAGGAAAAAATTAATGCAAGTTAAATAAAGAAAGATCTTACCTAGATAACGTGCACGGTAACGTTTAACAATAGAAGCAGATCAATCCTTGTAGACAGGATCACGCAAAGGTGTCTCCTCTATCTCCGGATTTGGTAATTCTAAAAATACTTCCAATCTTTGACCATTTACTTTAAACATATCACTGTTCTTGGGATTTTCAATCTTTACTGCACCATGTGGGTAAACAGTATGAACAACAGATGGCAGTGGAACTGACTCAAAAGGTGAGACTTTTTCTTTTTTGGCTTTCCATTTATCAGTATCCATTAGTGGAGTTGTCTCTAACAAAGAGTCTACTTCACGAACTAGATAATCCTTATTTTTATCCTTATCGAAATGAATCAAATATTTTTCTAGATGATCATTACTAAAGGAGTCTAAAAATGAATCA